>BLSH010370042.1:328372-363889 GCA_018402905.1 Glandirana rugosa | reverse complement strand
GATGTGCAATGTTTGACAGTTTGATTTAAAGTGATACACACATTTTAAAAAGAAGTGTGAATAAAAGATGTTGAATGATTGACGGTTTGATTTAAAGTGACACACACACTTGAAATAATTGTGCAGAAGAGATGTGCAATGTTTGACAGTTTGATTTAAAGTGATACACACATTTTAAAAAGAAGTGTGAATAAAAGATGTGGAATGATTTCCGGTTTGCTTTAAAGTGATACACACATTTTGCAGAACAGTGATATGGGTACTCCCGGCTTATTTATACTTTTCAGACCCATTTTGAAGATGATCTCCATTTTTGCATTTTTTATGTTTTTATTTTTTTAAAAATATTTAAAGTTATTTCCCTGTCCCCATTTCTTTGTAGGTCACTTGTCCCACCCTTACCCACATTTCCTTCCTTTTGCAGACCTCTAGGACCTTCCAGGACTATTTTACAGCACTTTTTGTACCTAAAAGTCCGGGTCTCCATTGATTTCAATGGGGTTCGGGGCCCGGGACAAAGTTCGGGTTCTGTCCGGACCCGAACCCGGACTTTGTCCCGAAGTTCTGCCGAACCAGCAGAACCCGAACTTCTAGAAGTTCGCTCAACTCTAATCATCAGTTTAAAATGCTTATGAAACATATATTAACAACAATACTGATGGATACTGTTGTTAATCTTTGTACATTCGCTGAATGAAAGAATGTTGTTTGAAAATTTCACTTGCTTTTAACATTCAGTTTTAAAATGAATGTAATTTCTGAACGAAAATCACATACACTGTCTGAAAATTCCTTTGACCAAAAAGTTTTCTTTTCTGCTCCTTCAAGTTTTCCCACTGCTGTGGTCTAAAACGAACATCAGTTTGACCCCACTAACGATTAGAAAATCGAACGAATGTTCTTAAAATTACATTTTTTTTGAAGCAAAGCATTGTTTTTGTATGGCCAGCATAACATATATTGCAGTTTTGTCTAAAAATTGGCAAAACAGTCTTTATTTTTTTTTTCTTTAAATAAAAAATTTGATCTCTGAGTCTGATGATATCAACCTCTAATAGTATATACAGTATATCTCTTCTGTCTGTTATTCTCAGAGTGGATTAGAGATTTTGCTCCATAACCATATACTTGGTTATTTATATTTACCACTGCATAGAGATATTTAAGAATAAATTGCTTTTTAAAAAAAAAAACGTTGCCAGCAAAGGGCATTCAACCAGACCCAGCTGAGATTATGCTGGGTCTGAAACCTGTGCAAGTTGGTCCTGGGAGTGATAGTCTGCAAGCAAGTGTGTGCTGGAGGTAGAAGAGGAGAGAATGTATATACTAGAGTGAATATAAGCCAAGTCCCTACAGAGTTTCATTGATCAAATGGGCATCCCATACAGTATGCACCCTTCCCCATCCAAGTTCAATTCCCCTAAAAAAAAAACCAAAGCTGCAAGGACTGCTTCTTGTCTCTGAGTGACTGAAACTTTGTGTGCCTGGCCGTGCAGGGTGAAAGACAACCACATTCAACAGTGGCCCTCACAGGGTAAGTGCTACATTTATGTTCAAAGTCCCTTTGAATAGTTTGTTTGGACCAACGCGGTAATCCAATGGTGGGATGAGAACGTCCTGTCCAACTATGGAAACCAAATAGAGTCAGGCTGAGTGCTGCTCAGCCATTCACGGTAAGCCTTGCATTCTATGAATTAAGGTGAAACTAACATCTTGTTTTTTTGTGTCTAAAAATAACAAACATGTTATACGTACCTGCTCTGTGTAATGGTTCTGCATAGAGCAGCCTGGATCCTCCTCTTCTCGGGTCCCACTCCAGTGCTCCTGGCTCCTCCCTCCTGCTTGGGTGCCCCCACAACAAGCAAATTGCTCTGGGGGCACCCAAGCAGGCACGTTCCTGACACTTGGCTTTGTGTGTCCATTCACACATGGAGCCGCGACTTGGCCCTACCCCTTCGGTCTCCTGATAGGCTCACTGGCTATGATTAACAGCAGCGGGAGACAATGGCTCCTGCAGCTGCCAAAAAGCCAATCAGAAGCGCGAGTCCCAGGAGAGGCGAGGCTCTCGTGGACATCTCTGGATCAAGAGGTGCGCTCAGCTGTGGCGGAACTATCAGGGTCACAGCAGTTGCACCTGCGACTGGGCCCTGGAGTTCTGCCACTGCCGGGGGGCCCGTCACCCATCTACCAGTGTGAGGGGCCCACCTGCCTGTCTGCCAGTATAAGGGGCCCATCTGCCAGTATGAGGGGCCCGTCTGCCAGTGTGACGGGCCCGCCTGTCCATTCTGGCTGTGCTACTGATGCCTGCCTGTTTGTTTGTTCCGCACTAGAGGGGTGCTTTCACCTGCTGGCTGCTGAGGGTAGGCTGAGCTGAGAGTCTGGACCACCCCGCCTAGTCACTCCACGCCCGAGAGGATCCATGTAGGGAGGCAGGGGCAGACACTGAAAAAGAAAGTCAGCTGACACCAATCAAGTTAAGGGGGAGGAGCATTCCCCTCTACGAGGAGACCCCATGAGGCAACGGCATCCCTGGAGGCACGGAATTCAGAGGGAGAATCGACTGATTGACTTAGTAAGTGACAAATTGGCAGTACAATGGATCCCAACCTCCAGGACCTCTGCCACTTGCTGATCCCACCCCACCACCACCACAGATCTCATCCCAACCCCCCATCACCTCTACAACAGAGGTGATGGGGAGAGGGAATAGAGATGAGATCTGAGGTGGTGGGGGGTTGGGATCAGTATGAGGCAGAGGTGGTGGTGGGAGAGGATGACACCACTGCTGCCACTGATGCCACCTCCCCGTAACACCACTGATGCCACCCCCCTCAACACCACTGATGCCATCCCCTCAACACCACTGATGCCACCCCTCCCTCAACACCACTGATACCCCCCTTAACACCGCCGCTACCACTGATGCCACCCCCTCAACACCACCTCTGCCACAGACACCACCCCCTCACCACTACCACTGATCCCACCCCCACCTCCACCACTGCCACTGATCCCACCCCCCCTTATCACCACCCTACCACTTCCACTGATCTAACCCCTCACCTCCACCACCAATCCCACCCCACCCACTGCTGCCACTGATCTAAACTACCTCACCACCACCACTGATCCCATTCCCCCACCACAGCTGCCACTGATCCCATCCCACCACCACCACTGCTGCCACTGATCCCTGGGGGGGCTGCTGCACACAAAAGGTTTTTTTAAGTTAATGCATAGATTGCATGATGGTAAAAAACCTTGTGGCTTTACAACCACTTTAACAACTTGCCGACCGCGTAACGACTATAAGTGGCGACAGTGTGGCTCTGTCCCACAAATCGGTGCTTATAGTCGGCGCTCGCAGGCACGACGCTAGGGGCAAGCGTGCGCCGCAGGCGGCACGCGCTCATGCCCGCCGCACCCTCCCTGAGTGGGGCCACAGGTTGGGCGCACTCGATGTCCGCCAGTGACCCCCGATTGCCTGTGACAGAGCCAGAATGGGGAACCGCCGATGTAAACACGGAGGTTCCCCGTTCTGACAGACGGCATGTCAGAAATCTACTGATCCCTGTACTCGGGATCAGTTAGATCTCTGGTGCCCCTGGCAGCCCAGCCCCCATACTGTTAGAACTCACACAGGGAACACAGTTAACCCCATTCACTGCCCCTGCTGGTTTCCCAACCAATGACATTTATACAGTAATCAGTGGATATTTTTCTGATCGCTGTATAAATGTCATTGGTCCCAAAAAAGTGTCAAAAATGTCCGACATGTCCACCCTAATGTCACAGTCCCAATAAAAATCGCAGATTGCTGCCATTACTAGTAAAAAAAAAAAAAAATTGTAAAAAGCCAGAAATTAATTCTCATGGTTTGTAAACGCAGCAACTTTTGCGAAAACCAATCAATAAACGCTGATTGCGATATTTTGTTACCAAAAATATGAGAAAGAATATAAATCGGCCAAAACTGATGAATAAATGTGTTTTTTTTATATATTTTTTTGGATATGTATTTTAGCAAAAAGTAAGAAATATTTTTTTTTTTTGCAAAATTGTCCCTCTTTTTTTTGTTAATAGCGGTGATCAAAAATGACGCAGAGGGGATCAAATACCCCCAAAAGAAAGCTCTATTTGTGGGAAAAAAAGGACGAAGATTTAGTTTGGGTACAACGTCGCACGACCGCGCAATTGTCAGTTAAAGCAATGCAGTGCCGAATCGCAAAAAGTACTCTGGTCCTAATGTGGGAAATTCTTCTGGGGCTGAAGTGGTTAATAGAAAGCTTTCTCTGATTGGTTGAGGTAGAGCGGCGGGCAGATGAAGTCATAATATCTGCTTCAGACAGTCAGAAGCTTTGTATTCATTCATAGAATAAAAAACTTTCAATGAATGGCTGATCAGCACTCAGCCCGACTCTATTTTGTTCTGGGATGGGAAAATCCTGTTACTGGAACACTGCACTGTATACTGTATGTACTGTAGCTGGGGCTACATACAAATAATTAACATGCCCAGCAAGTGCACCTGTAACTTCAGTAAATAGTTTGTTTGGGCCGGCTTGGTCCAAATAAATGATTCAAGGGGGCATTAAGGGGTTGATTTACTAAAGCTGGAGAGTGCAAAATCTGGTGCAGCTCTGCATAGAAACCAATTGGCTTTCAGGTTTTATTGTCAAACCTTAGGCCTCATACACACGGACGTTTTTTGACGCCGGCGTTTTCTGGCGTTTTTTTGCAGCTCTCCATGTTAGTCAATGGCCCCATAAAAACGTCTGCGTTTTTGAGCTGTAGATGACGTCGGCGTTAGTGAGCTGAAACTAGAACCCACAGCCATCGCGTTCTGAGGCGCCGCAATATGCCAACAAACGCCAACAAACGCCACCTATTATTATACCGGCGTTTTTTGACGCCAACGTTTTTAGGTTGAAAAATAGCAGAGGGATGATATTTAAAAAAAAACGCCTATTGACGCCAACGCTCACTAACGCTCAAAAACGCCGATGCATAACGCGGACTTTTTTTCCTTGACGTCGGGCCCGACGTTTTGTTTATTTTTTTAGAAATGTCCGTGTGTATGAGGCCTTAATTGAACAAGCTGAATTTAGAAGCTGATTAGCCACCATGCACAACTGCACTAAATGTTGCACTCTTCAGCTTTAATAAATCAACCCCTAAGAGCCGATTCACACTGAGGCGATCCAACTTGCAAGGGCGACTCATCGCGACCCTGCACAGCGCGACTTCAGCACGGCTTGCAAACGACTTCTGTAATAGAAGTCAATGCAAGTTGCCTGAAGTCGCCCCAAAAGTAGTACAGGAACCTTTTTCTAAGTCGGAGCGACCTGAGTCGCTCTTATTAGAAGGGCTCCATTGAACTGCATGGAGACGACTTGTCAGGCGACTCAAGTTGCCTGACAAGTCGCCTCAGTGTGAACCGGCTCTAAAAGTTGAGTTATGCTTTAGTTAACCCTTTACTTGGACTTACCTGAACAAAGGAAAGGGTCCATTTAAAGCAATGCTCTCTATTCACAGATACTAGATCTGTCCATTTTTAATGATCATTCTCCTAAACATTTGACTTGCTTCTGCATCACATTCAAAAATGAGATATTTCCATACAGAGATCACTGGTAATTGAAATATCAATGTGAAATGTATTTATTTATGAAAGTAAAATGTATTTATTTACTCTCATTCTCAGGGGAAAAAAATCAAATTATGTTGTCAAAATAATGAAATGACAAAGTCTGTGTATTGCGCACATTCTGATCATTTGCATCGTTCACAGATGTGCATTGTTGGTCCTGCAAATACCGCACATCTGTTTAAACAATGCTGAACAATATGCAGCTTCTGATTAAACATTGCTGTAAAGACCACTCTAAACAGAATATCTTTATTTTAATTGCACAAAACTGTGTTGAAGTTTCGCTCCAGATAAAAAAATCGAAAATGATGTTCTGTTCAGATGATTACGAGGAGTTTACACTGTCTGCCACTACTGCCCTGCCTAGTACTTGTAGAGCATCGTCTACCCCACTCAGCTTTGTCTGTGATATGAATGTAGCCAATGCCCTCCTTAGGGGTGGCTGGTTGATGTGGCCCACCTGTCTCTCTGCCCTCAGTCACACATTTCCTTTCATCTGGAGTCACGGAACAGGTTGGTACTTTTTTTTTCGGTTGTCTATTAAGGGAATAAACTTGGATGGGGTAGGGGTGACTGTGGGATGCCACAAAAGATCAAGAAACTGGACCGTCTATATACACCTCCGTATATACACTCCCTCTTCCTCCAGCACTGACACTTGCTGACCGTTACACTCCTCACACTTTCTCTTGCACAACACTTGCTTCTCTCCAGTGAGAGCCAAAAGGAAATGTATCAGGTCTCTGGCATCTTCTTCCACCCTAGCTAGCACATGGTGAGTCCTACGTTTCTGCTGGCAGGACCTCCAGACCGCCTATTGCAGGCAAGGGCCATGGGCTCTCAAAGTGTAGCTGAGTACATTAGTGCTAGCTAGGGTTTGATGGAATACTGCTCCCAGCCCATCCTCTTCCAGGCCACCTCAACCCTCCTGACTGCTCCGACCCATTCTACTACCCAGTGACACCACCTCCCTGACTGGCTCCTCTGACCTCCACAGATTTTCAGCTGTCTCCTCCCAGCCTTCTCCAGTCCCCTTCTCCAGCTCCCAGGGTCTGTCATTCACCGACACCGGTGGATCCTTTAAAGTCTTTCCTGTAGCCTCTCTGTTGCTCTCCTGCTCTCTTGTGCCGCTCCAGGATCTCTCTCTGCTCCTGGCTGCACCCGAGCTCCCAGGCCTCAATGTCACCACCCCAGAATGGGGGCTCTCCGATGAGGCCTCCGCAACCTCTGCTACAGCTCCACTTTTCCGCCCGACACTCTCCTCCCCCAGCTGGGCAGACCACAGTATTTAAGGAGGCCTGTCCCCTGCCAATCCAGGTTGTGGATTGGTGAGGGCTCCCTAACATACCTCAGAAAGCACCACCTCCTCTCCCATGCCCTTTTCCATAACCTTCTGGAAACAAAAAGGGGAGATGTAACCAAGGGGTGTTCCTTCCTGCAATCTCCAGCTCCCCTGCCCAAATCAAAACAATCAGGCCTGTTCAACAGTCAGGCCTGACTAAATTTACCTCTCCTAGCAAAAATCTATCACCTAAGCACCTATTCACTATGGGGGCGCTATATGAAAAATCTGGAACACGCCAACTGGTGATGCCTTATTGGCTCCCACATCCAGAAAAAGAAGTCTGTACTTAATAGTCTTCCACAGTTTTAACAGATGCAAAGATGGAGGTCAGAGGATTTTTTTCACCATCTCCTATACCAACACACCAATATGTTTAAATCTGAAATTTAGGTATGGCAATTTTTACATACAGTAGTTACATTGGTCCACTATGGACCAATGTAAATATGTACAGTATATTCCATACCCATGGGATCCCCATGGAAACTGGAGATAATGTGTACCAATGTAACTATGCATATACCATACCTGTGGGATCCTCTAGACCAGCCTTCTTCAACCAGGGTGCCCAAGCACACTGGGGTCCCTTTGGGTTGCTTTAGGGGTGACTTGGCACAATGGCTAAAATCTGTCCTAAAATTGTATTCAAGCCAGCGGAGGGATCAAGACTGCCTTTCATTTGCACAAAACCACAGGATTTCATTGTGCATCATTACAACATTCTAGCTGCTGGTGTCCTAACCTATGATGTCATTGTATGATAATGGGGGTGTTGGGCCCCTGCACAGAATCTTTGTTTGCCCCTCCCCTGCCCCTTGCCATCAGCACTGGGGTTACACTAGCTGAGTGAGAGACACTGAGTGGGAAAAGACACATTGGAATACCAGTCAGTACTAGTGTGCAAAGGTGTGTTTGCTTTGGAAGAACCAATCACTTTTAACGTTGGGTGTCCTACATGTGTGGCTGTTGCTGCATTATGTAAAACTATTTGTTTAGTTGTTTACATTGGGGTGCCATATGTACATAATTTTAAAGGGTGCCATGACTTGAAAAAGGGTGCCTTGACTGAAAAAAAAAACAATTGTTTTTGACTTTTTGCTATAATAAATATCCAAAAAAAAATGTAAAAAAAATTTATTCCTCAGTTTAGGCCGACATATATTCTTCTATATATTTTTGGTAAAAAAAATCGCAGTAGGCGTAAATTGATTGGGTTGCGCACAAGTTATTGCATCTACAAACTATGGGAATAGATTTATGCCATTTTTAATACTATTTTTTTTTTTACTAGTAATGGCAGCGATCTGCGATTTTTATTGGGACTGCGACATTGCCGTGGACAGATCAGACACTTTTGACACTTTTTTGGGACCAATGACATTTATACAGCGATCGGAGCTTTAACCACTTCAGCCCCGGAAGGATTTCCAGCTTTAGGACCGGAGCCCTTTTTGCGATTCGGCGCTGCGTCGCTTTAACTGACAATTGCGCGGTCGTGCGACGTTATACCCAAACGAAATTTGCGTCCTTTTTTTCCCACAAACAGAGCTTTCTTTTGGTGGTATTTGATCACCGCTGCGTCATTTCTGATCGCCGCTATAAACAAAAGAAGAGCGACAATTTTGCAAAAAAACCCAAATTTCTTACTTTTTCCTAAAATACAAATCCAAAAAAAAAATATAAAAAAACATTTTTTTTCACCGTTTTTGGCCGATTTATATTCTTCCTCATATTTGCGATAAAAAAAATCGCAATCGGCGTTTATTGATTGGTTTGCGCAAAAGTGGTCGCGTTTACGGATGATGAGAATTCATTTTTGGGGTTTTTAATTTTTTTTTATTTTTTACTAAAAATGGCGGCGATCTGCGATTTTTTGCGGTACTGCGATATTTCAGCGGACATGGCGGAACATTTTGACACTTTTTTGGGACCATTGGCATTTATACAGCGATCAGTGCTATAAAAATGCACTGATTACTGTGTAAATGCCATTGGCAGTGAAGGGGTTAACCTGCAGGGGGCGCGCTAAGGGTTAACTATGTTCCCTGGGCGTGTTCTAACTGTATGGGGGATGCCCTAACAGGGGAAGGGAAGTTATCACAGCCTTCACGTAAATGAAGGCTGTGATCACAGCCCTTCCCCCTCACACAGAGCGGAGGTCCGTGTTTACATACACGGACCTCCGCTCATTCGCTCCGGGGGGGGCATCGCGGGTGGCCGGCGGCAATCGAAGCCGCCGCACCCGCTCCCTGGCCCCCCCTGGACACAGTGAGCACGCGGGCGCCTCCGGCGGCGCGCGCGCGCTCACTATACACGTTCCCGCAGCCGCCGTCGTATGACGGCGATTTGCGGGAACGTGCCACTTTGTCGCCGTCAATCGCCGATCGGCGGTCGGCAAGTGGTTAAATAGCAACTGATTACTGTATAAATGTCACTGGCAGGGAAGGGCTTAACACTAGGGGGCGATCAAGGTGTTAAGTGTTCCCTAGAGAAGTGTTTCTAGCTGTGTGTGTGGGGGGGGGGGGGTAGTGACTGGGAGTAGAGAGAGAAAGCTGCTCCCAATCACTGGGAACAGCAGATCTCTCTCCACTCCCCTGTCAGAACGGGGATCTGTTTGTTTACATCAACAGTTCTGGCTCTGTGAGGAGTCCACCGGCCACGTGCATCAGCTCCAGAGATTTTTGGCGGGCGCCCGCACGTGCCTGCTAAGTCTCTTAAAGCGTCATCGTGCAGCTAAGGCAATTTGCGCAATAGAGCCGACCTGCCACCATCAAATGACGGTGGCTGTTTGGCAAATGGTTAACAACAGAAAAAGGTGCAACTACCCCAAATTAATGAGACTTCTCCTGAGCTGTCGGGTGCAGGGTGTGCAGTAGCTTAGCTCAGCTGCCAATGTGATGAATAGATGAAGACAATCCGCAACTCCATACATGCTCTTAAATCAGTCCAAATTTATTATATCTCCATAAACGATAAGTGTACAGCAGATGTTAACACGTTTCAGCCATAATGGCCTTGCCTTCATCTGGCCCTTGGGGAACCGTTTCTCCCACTGAAATCAACGATGAGGCCCCATTTCTTCCACAGACACCAATGATGAGGCACATTTCCTCTTACTTAAACCAACTATGGGGCACTATTCCTCCCACTGACGCGAATGATGAGCCACTATTTCATTTCTCCCACTCATACCAATGATGGGGCACTATTCCTCCCACTGATACCAACAATGGGGCCTGAAACATTGTCTATACCCACTGGCTATATTCTACCCCCCCCATCAAGTCTGAAGGACACTAAACTGGCTGTTTGATTAGAACATAGGAGGAAATGGTTGTCATTATGGAAACACTTTGTATTTTCTTAATGAATGCATAGCATTCTCTGATTGGACAAGGTGGAGAGGCAATGATGCCATCTGTACCTTGTATAATCAGAGAACACTTTGCATTCAATGAGAAAATGCAAATGGAATGTATCTCTGAATGGCACTTGTGCTGAGCGAGTGTCACCTGTGTTCAGTAAGCAGCCACCCACCAGCAGATCTGGAAATGTATAGAGATCACTGGTGTATCGGTGCCCACTACAGTGATTTCCAACTTCCACAGGGATCCCACAGGTGTGGCACATGCATAATTTCATTGGTCCCACTTGTACCAATGTAACTATCTAGAAATTAATGGTAGGGATATTTTGATGTGGTGAAAATAACACAGACTATACTGTACACTTAAAAACTTCAGAAGTTTTCCTCCTTCTCCTTTAGACGGTGTGGATGGACAATTGTCCTACAAAAGAAATCAAGGCAGCTGTTTGCCATCCACGGGCCCCAGTGGACTTCTACTGGGAAACAGCCAAACAGACATAATACACCATATAAAGGCAATTGGAACTCCTCATTCCTTATAGGATCCTACTTACATATGTTATTTGTATTTGAAAATAAGGTGTAGCGGTCCTTGTGTGCCATAAGTACAGATCACTGTGTTTTCCCTTGGACATGTTGAATTATAGGAGAGCGTCATAGCCAAGGCAGACATTACTATATAGTGGTATTAATATCCCTGAAGAAAATTATATATGTATTTCGAAATGCGTTGGTCATTCCCCAACTCTTGGACTTGATGTCCGCCGGCGATTTGCAATCGCCTGTGACAGAGCCAGAACAGGGTTTACATCGGCGGTTCCCGATGACCCCTGTACTCGGGATCAGTTAGATCTCTGGTGCCCCTGCCAGTCCAGCCCCCATAGAGTTAGAATATGCCTAGAGAACACAATTACTTGGATATTTAAATCTCTGATCGCTGTATAAATGTCATTGGTCCCAAAAAAGTGTCAAAAGTGTCCGACATGTCTGCCGCAATATCGCAGTCCAAATAAAAATTGCAGATCGCCACCATTACTAGTAAAAAAAAAAATTGTAAAAACTCTAGAAATTAATTCTCATGGTTTGTAAGCGTGGCACAAACCAATCAATAAACACCGATTGTGATTTTTTTTTTTTATCAAAAATATGAGGAAGAATATAAATCGGCCAAAACTGGTGAAAAAATGTGTTTTTTTTATATTTTTTGGGGGATTTGTATTTTAGCAAAAAGTAAGAAATATTTTTTTTGCAAAATTGTCGCTCTTTTTTGGTTTATAGCGGTGAGCAGAAATAGCGCAGAGGGGATCAAATGCCACCAAAAGAGAGCTCTATTTCTGGGAAAAAAAGGACGCCAATTTCGTTTGGGTACAACGGCGCATGACCGCGCAATTGTCAGTCGAACCGACGCAGTGCCGAATCACAAAAAGTGCTCTGGTCCTAAAGTGGGAAATCCTTCCGGGGCTGAAGTGGTTAAGGTGTATCATGAAATGCAGAATATGTGTCATGTAACTGTCAATTCATAAGAGACAATGCTTTTATAAATATTGAAGACATTGCTTTCCTTTTTTAAAAAATAGCGACAAAGATTGTAATTTTCATATATTTTATTATATTCAATGTTTGGGTACCCTAAAAAAATCCCAAAAACAATTACAATTACAATTTTTTGTCAACTTCATAACTTTATTACATACTTCATGTTCTCTCACTAAAATCTAAGTAGCCAAGCTTGCTAAGAAAACAGGTTCCAGCATATACAGTAAATAAAAGGAAATTTGAACCCAAGGGCGCTTGTGTGCAGTGTTGCCCACCGTCAGTTTTTAACACCAAAGTAAAAAACAGCAATATTGTCTATGTTGAAATTAGTAAAAAACAGGACCAGCCTGGGTTACTATAAAAAAGTAGAAAGTTTATTGAAGACTTACATATAAAACCATGGCAGGCTTGGGAAGGAGCCGGGATGCTTGTTGCTATACAGGCTGGTTGACAGTCCTCCCTGGTGGTGCATCTGGCTCTGCAACCACACTGAAGGAGTCACCAGCGCACAGTGGAAGTGTCCAAATTAACTCCATGAGATGGAAGCTCCCTTTTGATGTCCCCACTGCTCTTCTTTGGGGTTAGGATGATGCAGGCAGAACGGTGTGCTTAGCTGAGAAAGGACCTCATCCCCTCCACCTGAAAGAACGCAAATACCATGAAGACTCCTGGAATGTATGACATGATTTTGGCCTAGACCAGAAAGCAGGAAACAATTTAAAAAAAAAGGTTTAAAACAAGTGTATATAATATACCTATAATATACCTTCTTGTCTATTTACTAACTAGCATAAGGATTTAAAATTCTGTATTTATTGGCGTATAACAAGCACTTTTTCCCCCCGACAATAGGGGGCATATTATGTACGCGTGATATTCGGAAGGGAAGGAGGGGGCGAGCGCCGCCAGATTACACAAAGCCGTGTTCTCCTGTGTACTTGGCACTTGCAGTCACAGACTGTCCCGCCTCCTGGCCCGGCTCCTAGCATAGATGTCACATGTCTCGACATTGGACCAGTGTTCTGTCTATCATAGACAGATTCCAGGAGGTGGGACTGTGTGTGACTGTGAGCTCAGAGTACAAAGGAGAACCCAGCTCTGTGTAATCTGGTGTTGTGTCCAAATAGCCAATTCATCAAAATCACCAATTACGTCACTTCCGGTTACTGTAAACCGTACGCAATTGGAGATTTTGACGACTTGCTGTTTTGACCCAAAATCGGCAACCATCAACACTCTGGTACATGAAGACTTTGCTGTTTTGACACAACAGCGGATAACGAGGAAAAAGTTGTCACCGCTGCAGAGACGGCCATTTTGTCGGTTAGTATCAAAGCGGACTAACAATATCCACTCATAATAACATGTACTGGAGTGTATAAGGTTCCTGGTATTGTGTCAAAAAAGTCATCAAAATCTCCAACGGTCGGTTTACAGTAACCATAAGTGACGTAGTTGGAGATCTTGAAGAATTGGCTATTTTAACAGAACACCGGCACTGGTGAGACTGCAATGATGGGCAATGGCAAGGCTGCAGATGGGCACTGATCAGGCTGCATTGATGAGCAATGGCGAGGCTGCATTGATGAGCAATGGCGAAGCTGCAGATGGGCACTGATCAGGCTGCATTGATGGACAATGGTGACGCTGCAGATGGGCACCGATGAGGCTGCATTGATGGGCAATGGTGATGCTGCAGATGGGCACTGATCAGGCTGCATTGTTGGGCAATGGTGAGGCTGTAGCTGGGCACTGATCAGGCTGCAATGATGGGCAATGATCAGGCTTGCACTGATGGGCAATGGTGAGGCTGCAGATGGGCACTGATAAGACTGCATTGATGGGCAATGACTCTTATTTTGCTTCAAAGTTCTTTAATTCAAATCTAAGTTTTTTTCCTGAAACTTCCCTCTTAAAGTTAAGGTGCATGTTATACGCCTCTGCATGTTATATGCCAATAAATACAGTAATTAATGTTGATTGAGAGAGTTTAGTTCAGTTTTAAGAAATTAGCTATTTTCTCGAGTTCCATCTTTTTCCACTGTGACATGCTTAGGAGGAGAGTCATGAGAACTGATAAACAGTTTTTTTTCTAAAATCGTATTATGATTTTGTTATATTATGATGCCAATTTATGGTAATAATCCATAGCAACCTTGTCTGGAAAAAAAATATTTTTAATCATATTCTCAAAATTACTAAATAAAGTAGTAACTACTCTCTTCAAGACACAATTCTAAGCCATTGAAATTAAACTTGTCTATGAAATTTAAATACCCTGAAATAATTTATAAAGGATAGAAGCTATGGCTATATAAAAGAAATGAACTTTTGTCAGGCACACAACATAATAACAGCAGGATGCAGAAGAGATGGTGAAATAGCTACTTTAAAATAAAAAAAAATAAATTGTTTATTAAAGCTCTTGTCTCCACAGCGGGGAAGAAAAGAGGGAAAAAGCTGAAGTGGCCACTTAAAAAATATATTTATTAAAAAAAAAATGTATCTAGAGTACAGGCAAAAAAGCATGTTAACAAACACTTAAATTCATTCAACTACACCGCAGCAGGGCATGAGGAAGAAAAGAGAAAAATAAACCAGAGCAATATATAAAAAATAAACAATCAACGATAAAAAAGAAATGTTACCAGGCAAGCTATTAAGCGATTGAAATTCATTCGGATACCTTTTGTTGATTTTTACAAGCATTTAAAAGCTTTTGGAAAGGAAGCTATAGCATAAAATCTGCAGCACACAATTGAAATATCTGCATACCGGTTAAAGTAAAAATGATTTATTTCAATATTCTGGTATAACAGAGAGCATAATAAAAATAATTCATTTAACAAAATAAATCAGTTTTATTTTGAATATAATAAAATATAAGTTTCTAAACGTGTCAAATTATATGTAGTCCAATTCAAAAACCGCGCTAAAATCTGTAATAAGGTAAACAACAGCAGTGACTAACCATGGGATATAATCATAGTGCAAATCAAAAATGCTCAAATAGTCACACTAATCAATGCAATATCTGAATACAAGCAGAGTATCGTGACAAATTAAGAACAAATCAAGAGCAGTAAAGAAGAAATAATTAAAAAATATATAATGATAAAAATCAGTGAAAGTATAAATGAAACAGTCCATGTGAATATAAACACTGAAGTGTTCCTCAAAAGACAGTTCATAAAATATTCCACCACTAGACGATTGAATGAAGAATTCTTCTGTGGTGCCCACCACCTTATTAATAGGGGCGCTTACCAGATAATGTGGACCCTCTATCGCTAGAGAGGTCAAGCAGACTTGGTAGTAACCTCTATGGGGTGGTAAAGATGGAGGGGTCCTCCTGCGGTTCCAGGTTCCCACTGGAGATGGGGGGGTGCTCCTAAATT
The DNA here is from genome assembly GCA_018402905.1 of Glandirana rugosa. Lineage (NCBI taxonomy): Eukaryota > Metazoa > Chordata > Amphibia > Anura > Ranidae > Glandirana > Glandirana rugosa. The sequence continues at coordinate 348,593 of BLSH010370042.1, read as the reverse complement.
ACCAAACTCCCTCTAATCATCTCCAGGATAACTGTGACAGCAGCCATAGGGGTTGGCATAAAGGAGAAAAGACTCCAATAGTGTGATACCATATGAGATACTTTATTAAAATGATAAAGAAATGCACTTACTTTCCGCAAGTAAAAAGACTGCCTTGCTTAAAAATATTTGTTTTAAAAAGCAAACAAGTAAAACGCCCACATGGATCAGGGGGGACGCAGTAACGTTAGCACGTGGCTACGCCCGACATGTTTCGTCACATATGACGTCTTCTGAGGCATGACATGGCAAATTATATGTACAACTATCTTTTTATAGTGAAGAAAGGAACAGAGATGATAATAGTGTTCCGTAAAGTAGGATTAAAACGGAGCTAAACATTCTCAATCAACCTCAACTATTTTTAATCCTTATACTGCTAGCATTAGTAAATAGATATGAAGATCTGTTATAAGTACTTGTTTTAACATTTTTTTTACATTTCTTCAGTTACTTCCTGGTTAATGGCCTAGGCCAAAATTATGTCATACATCTCAGGGGTCTGCATCTTTTTTTTTCATCTGTAGGATGGGCTTTCTCAGCTAAGTACAGCCTCCTGCCTGCATGCCTGAGATAAGGACAAATGGATTCCAGGAAGCAAATGCTACATGAATCACCTGCTCCTATTCAAGGTGGATGTGGCTAGAAATGCTAGGAGGGTGTTTTTCTAAGTGATTTCTCGAGAAAACAAAGCACGGAGACATGGATGGATGGATGGATGGATGGATGGATGGATGGGGCAGTTTGCTTTGAATATTAGCCTCTTCAGGACCACTCGCCCACATTGTACTGCAGATGGGTGGCTCCTACTGGCACAGTGAAGTACTTGTAGGTTGCTGCCTGTTTCTGGGTTCTGGACACAGTAGGATTTTTGCAGCAGGTCTCGGCCAATAATTCATGGCCAGGACCTGCTGATCAGCTGTGTCCAATCACAGCCCCGAACTCTGTGTTGACAAACAATCTCTTTGTTTGCAAAGCAGGGAGAAGAAACAAACAGATTTTTATTAAAAAGCAGGAAATATTATACACATAAACACTTGTCAGGCACACACTTAGCCCTTTGATTATCTTGAGATGTTAACACCTTCCCAGCCAGTGTCATTGTACAGTATTAGCACAGATCACTGTATTAGTCATAGCCCCACTATAAGTTGCGGATCGCTGCCATTATTATTATAAAAAAATAAATAAATAAAATTTCCATTATATATCCCATAGTTTGCAGATGCTATAACTTTTACGCAAACCAATCATTATACACTTATTGGGATTTTTTAACCACAGACATATATTTTGGCCTAAATTTTTGAAGAAATTAGATTTTTTTACATTTTATTGAATGGATATGTTTTATAGCAGAAAGTATTTTTTTTCAAAATTTTCAGACTGTTTTCGTTTATATAATAAAATATAAAAAAGTAAATATCCAAAAAAATATAAAAAATATAAAAATATATAAAAAAGCTAATTTATTCATCAATTTAGGCTGATATATATTCTTCTTCATATGTTTGGTAAAAAAAAAAGCAATAGGCATATATTGATTGGTTTGCGCAAAAGTTATCGCGTCTACAAACTATGGGATAGATTTAGGGACTTTTATTGTTTTTACTATAATGGCAGCGATCTGCGATTTTTAGCGGGACTGCGGCATTGCAGCGGACAAATATGATACTTTTTTGGGGGCCAGTGACATTATAACATTGATCAGTGCTATAAAAATGCACCGATCAATGTATAAATGACACTGGCAGGGAAGGGGCTAACACTAGGGGGAGATCAAAGGGTTAACTGTGTTCCCTCACTGTGTTCTAACTGTAGAGTAGATGGGCTGCCTGGGACATTAGAGATCACTGTTCCCGATCACAGAACAGAAGATCTCTGCCATGTCATCTGGCCATGCGTACCCGGCGATCGTAGGTCTACCGGACCAGCGGGCACGCTCACGGATCCGCACCTGGTATCTCTCATGCACGGACTGCCATACAGCTACGGCGTTTTACGCAGGAGAGCTGACTTGCCGCCGTATAATAACAGAGGCTGGCCGGCAATTATAATAGTTCAGAGCTAAATAGCAAAAAATGGCCTGGCCATGATTGGGGTAAAAAAAAACTCCCAGAGCTCAAGTGGTTAAAAACAAAGGAAAACATGTTTTAAGCTTTAGATACAGTTAAGTTCCACTTTAACATTGTGAAAAGGATACTTCTGGATCAGATAGGTGTAGTTGTCCACCTTTGGTACCTATTTAAAGTGTATACATTATATTACAGGATCAGTTCACCTTTTGACCAAAAATAATAAAATCACATTTTTCTGCAGGTAAAAACACGTGCATTTATTATTTTTTGCTTTAGGAGCCTTTAAATCATTGCCCAGCAATCAGCGCATCTTTTTTGAATTGCGACAGCAGACAGAGAGAAGATCCCCGGTATCCTGTCACAGCGGGGATCTGGGGGGGGGGGGGGGGTGTGCAGGGGCCAGTTCATTCATAACATGTTACATGTTACACCCTGAATATGGGTGTAACCAGTGTAACATTTTCGTCAAAGTTTTTTTTTTACAGTGATTAAAGTGAAAACGAAACGTACAGCACATTTTCATCCACTGACGAAAACTATGATGAAAATCAAATGCGTTTTCGAGCGCAAATGGGATGAAAATGTGAGGCAGGGACGTTTACCCTTGTGAACTAAATTCCGGTTTTCACTGAGCTCCGCCTCCTTCCGTAATCTGCTCCCAACAAGCAAGCGCGTTCGACTATGTGCACCGTGACGATTACCAGAGACCAGAGAGAGCAGCACTGTGCATTACAGGCCAGCCAGGCCTCCCTAGTCCCGATGAGACTGAGTGTGTCCCACTCCTGATTCCCAACTCACGAGATAACCGCCAGGTGCCCAGAGCAGAGAGCAAAGCAGACTGTGAGTGTGTAGTACATTACAATTACAGCAGGCCTGAGGACTCCCCTGAGACCACAATCCAGAGCACTGTGTGTACATTACACAGGTCTCCTCTGACCACTGGCAATGGCATCCAGGGCACTGTGATTTACAGGCCTTCCCTCAGACGACCACCATCCAGCACTGTGCAGCATTAAAGGCCTCCTCTGACCTTTGGTAGTGGCATCCAGGGCATTGTGAATTACAGGACATCTCTCAAACCTGAGACCACCATCCAGGACTGTGCAGCATTACAGGCCTCCTCTGACCTGTGACCTCCGGCATGGCGACATCCAGAGCACTGTGCATTACAGGCTATCCCTCAGGCCTGAGACCCCCTGTCCAGCACTGTGAAGCATTACAGGCCTCCTCAGACCACCGTCCAGTGCCTTCTGCAGCATTACAGGCCTCCTCAGACCACCGTCCAGTGCCCTCTGCAGCATTACAGGCCTCCTCAGACCACCATCCAGTGCCCTCTGCAACATTACAGGCCTCCTCAGACCACCGTCCAGTGCCCTCTGCAGCATTACAGGCCTCCTCAGACCACCGTCCAGTGCCCTCTGCAGCATTACAGGCCTCCTCAGACCACCGTCCAGTGCCCTCTGCAGCATTACAGGCCTCCTCAGACCACCATCCAGAGTGGCTAAATCTATATCTGTGAGTTTGTTCAAACCTTAATACCATAAATTATAACATTATCCAGGTGTGGTGAGCAGCACTCGTTCCTTTCCATAGGCTGTATATAAGAAACAATAGTCTGGGATTGCTGCTCTCAAAAAAATTATTAATGAAAATATACAAATGAGTTCCAGAAAGTCAACAGTTTCAGGCTAAGAATACAATCGTTTGCGCCCCTTCTTCAGGTAAGAACCATTGTGTATTAAACCTCATTTTTTCTACTCCATAAATCATCCTTCTTACACCGGGAATCAATCAAACAGTTAGTTATACAAAACACATAGTAACTTCTTCTGTTTTCTTTAACTGTTAAGTCACCCAACGGTGTCCACAGGTCAGACTAGTTCCCAATAAATTATAACATGATATTCGATTTTTTTTGGAAATTCTATAGAAATGCTTAAATAATGCATTACAGTTTAACTAAACACATTCGATTTTAGTTGACTAAAATAATTTTTTTCTACTAAAATGTACTGGAGATTTTAGTCGATGACTAAAATGGGACTAAAACTAAAATGGAGTTTTAGTCAAAGACTAAAGCCTCATACACACGCTTAGATATTCGGACAACAGAATGTCCCTTTTTTTTTTTTGGATGCTTGTCTCATGTCGAAAGCGAAGAGCGTACTAACAATACGAAAATTTTCGCACGACCGAATTCAACGTCAGAAGTGACATAATGTGTTGAATAGTTTTCTATGTATTTTTTCATTTCTGAGCATGCGTAGTCTTGATCAACCGTCTTGAAAACCGTACTAATGATACGAAAATCGGACGTTGACTTGACATACGAAAAAAATGACTAGTCTGCATATCCAGCTTTTGTTATCCGAAAAAAGAAAACCGGCTGTTGAAAGGACCATACTAACGGTAAGAGTTTCGGACAACCGGTCGTCGTACGAAAATTCTCGTTAGAAATTCACATCGTGTGTATGGGGCTAAAGACTAAAACTAAAACAATTGCGGATGACTAAAATGGGACTAAAAATAAAATGGCATTTTAGTCAAGAGACTATAACTAAAACTAAATCAAAATTTAATGCCAAAATGAACACTGAGTGTAACATGTAACATGTTATGAAAATTATGAAGGATGAGTAGATTGATTTTGCTGATTCCACAGGCGCTGGAATCATACTGAAGCAAAAGCTCTCAATTTTGCTCATTGAACTGCTGGGAAAATTTGCTTGCAAAAACAAAAAAAAAATCTTTATTTGGAGGCTGTGGTTTATTTTATGGTATATTTAAATTAGGTTATTTAGTGTTTTTCATACTTTTTTCTTTCATTTTTGTGATTGTTATTTTAGTACTGTCATCTTACATTTTTATTTTTGTTTTTTAACTCTGTTTTTTTTAAATTTTAGGCTAATAAGTGGCTAATTCTTGGCAAAAGAACAAGCCCAGAATAGTTAATAAAAGACAAACACACAAGAAGTCGCAGGCACCTAGAGCATTACCGAGGTAGACTAGCTCTGAGGAAGGGGGTGTGCTCTGAAACACGTCAGCTACACACCCCCTTGACTTTCACGGCATATGTGTGTCCAATGGCTAATTTGTAGCTGCTATTTTGTAAAGATCCATTTTTTATCTATTTTAACCACTTCAGCCCCAGAAGGATTTACTCCCTTCCTGACCAGAACACTTTTTGTGATCCGGCACTGGGTCGCTTTAACTGACAATTGTGCGGTCGTACGACGTTGAACCCAAACAAAATTGATGTCCTTTTTTTCATACAAATAGAGCTTTCTTTTGGGGTATTTGATCAGCTCTGCAGTTTTTATTTTTTGCGCTATAAACAAGAGCGTCAATTTTGAAAAAAAAAAAACAATATTTTTTACTTTTTGCTATAATACATATCCAAAAAAAAAATAAAAAATAAAAAAAAAATGTATTCATCAGTTTAGTCGATATATATTCTTCTACATATTTGTGGTAAAAAAAAAAAAGCAATCGGCGTATATTGATTGGTTTGCACAAAATTAGCTGCGTTTACAAATGAGAATCCATGAGAATTAATTTATGGCGTTTTTATTATTATTATTATTTTTTACTGGTAATGGAGTGCGGCGGGCCTGAAAGCACACCGCTGGCGGCGCGCACCTGCAGCTGCGCGGATCGGCGTTTATAGACGGCAATCTGCATGGTGGAGCCAACTTGCCACCGTCTTTCTACGTGAGGCGGTCGGCAGGTGGTTAATTGAATAAAAGTCTATTGGTAATGCACTAGGTGCCTGCGCCTTTTTGTTTGTTTGTCTTTTTAGTGTCATTTCGGATTTTCCCATCTGAGGACGGCCGCATCCACCTAGTTTTTTGGAATTGCCCCTGCCTTTCTGCGTTCCACCACAGCAGGTCTCTTAGTCCTGGAAGTGTTGGCTAACATTTGTGTATCCAGAATAGTTAATTAGAAGGGAGAACAAGGAGCGCTGCACAGGATAAAAAGTAGAAATAGATTTGTACAGCCAGAAGCCACTTCCAGTCTTCTTCATGGGTGGCAAAAATATATATCATGTGTTGGCATGGATTTTAAAGTGCATGTGACTCCCAGCCTATTAAAGAAGAGACCAGAATAAATGATAAATAAATTAAAAAACACCTGCATTCCTAGGGGTCTCAACTATGAATGGGATATTACTCACTATTAAGAATAATTTCTCCGTCTCTCTCTTTTTGTCCTCTTTCTTTTTCTGCCCCCTCCTCCCCTCCTCTCTTCCCTCTCCTCTTTCCTTTGCCCCCCCTCCAACACCTCTCCCCCCCCCCCCCCCACCACCCCCTCCCCCACATTCTTTAATCGAATACCTCAACATTGTATTCTTCTATTTCCCCAGTACGTTCCTGACTGATTGAATTGTGCCTATTTGGAAGAAGTTTTCTATAATCATACGCTTTACTTTCTATCATGTTTTTCCTTCTGGGCTTGCTTACTTCCCTTCGACACCAGAAGATGTCCAGCAGTGCCATCAGTACAGAACTGGTGGAAATCAGTGGGACCCAGGTACACCGATCTACTGTCCGGAGATGTCTGGCCAGAATTGGTCTTCATGGAAGATTTGCAACCAAAAAGCCATACAGCCGATGTGAAAACAAGACTAAGCAACTCAACTATGAATGAAAACATGGGAACTGGGGTGCAGAAAAATGGTAGCAGGTGTTCTGGACTGATGAATCAACCTTTTAAAAAATGTGGCTATAGCAGGAGGCAGATTGTTTGCATAAGGACTGGAGAGCGGTACAATAATGAGTGTCTGCAGGCAACAGTGAAGCATGGCGGAGGTTCCTTGCAAGTTTGGGGTTGCATTTCTTCACATGGAGTTGGATATTTGGTCAGGTCTGTCCTCAATGCTGAGAAATACAGGCAGATACTTATCCATCATGCCTTACCATCAGGGAGGCATGTGATTGGCCCCACATTCATTTTCCAGCAGGACAACATCCCTAAATATACAGCCAATGCCATTAAGAACTATCTTCAGCATGAAGAAGAACAATGAGTCCTGGAAGTGATGGCTTGGCCCCCACAGAGTCCTGATATCAATATCATTGAGCCTGTCTGGGATTACATGAAGAGACAGAAGGATTTGAGGCAGCCGACATCCACAGAAGATCTGTGCTTAGTTCTTCAAGATGTTTGGAACAACCCACCTGCCAAATTCCTTCAAAAACTGTGTGCAAGAGTACCCAGAAGAACTGATGCTGTTTTGAAAGCAAAAGGCAGTCACACTAAATATTGATTTGATTTGGATTCCTCTTCTGTCCATTTACTTTCCATTTTGTTAACAGATAAAAATTAGTATAAGGTCTCTACCGAAAGTAATGCAAGAATGAGTCTAACCTTTTTATTAACTTACATAGGCCATTCTAATTTCATATGTTGGTAGAGTTAAGCCCCGTACACACGGTTCGACGGTTGTATACAACAGGTCATACTCACGACCGTTGTATGCGAAATCGATCGTTCGTATGCGCGATTTGAACAGGCGAACATACGACGGTCGTACAAGGGAGTTGTATGAGCAAACTAGAAAACGTGGTCGTACCAACAAGCTCTCATAAGACCGTTGTATCGTCTGTACAGAGCAGTTGGTACAACGAAGTTATATTGTGCAAAACGCGCATGCTCCGAAGTCAGGAATGGCCGGATGCTAATTACATGCACCTGAACGTTCTTCTGCGGACGTACGATCGTGTAGTGCAGTCAGTATGCTACATACAACAGCCAACATACAATTTGCGACGATCGTACGTACGATCGTCGCCCCGTGTGTACGGGGCTTTACTCTTCCTCTATAGTAACTCTTCTTCTTCTTCATCAAGCAGAAGCAACGTGCCATCACTGAGTTCTTGACGAAGGCTCTCCGACATCCACAGAAGGCTACAGAATGTTTATGGAGATGACACCATTGATAAGAGAAATGGCTTGTCATCAACAGAAGTACTGTGGTTAGTTCTCCAAGATGCTTGGAACAACCTACCTGCCAGATTTCTTGAAAAACTGTGTGCAAGTCTACCTAGAAGAATTTATACCATTTTTAAGACAAAGGGTGCTCACTACAAATATTGATTTGATTTGGATTTCTCTTCTGTTCATTTACTTTCCATTTTGTTAATTGATAAAAAAAAATTATTAACACTTCCATTTTACAATAAAAAAACAGTTGTCCCTACAAAATTCATTTTATTCTTGGTGCTGTCCCCTTGAAGTTTAAAGTGATTGTAAAGTCCTGGTTTTCTTTCTATAAAAATAACAAACATGTTATACTTTCCCCCATGACTAAGTTCCAAGGGGCATAGTGAAACGTGTGGGGGGGCGTGGTCTGGTCGGAGTCCAGGTTAACCACTTCAGCCCCGGAAGGATTTCCAGCTTTAGGACCGGAGCCCTTTTTGCGATTCGGCGCTGCGTCGCTTTAACTGACAATTGCGCGGTCGTGCGACGTTGTACCCAAACGAAATTTGCGTCCTTTTTTTCCCACAAATAGAGCTTTCTCTTGGTGGTATTTGATTCCCTCTGCGTCATTTCTGATCGCCGCTATAAACAAAAGAAGAGCGACAATTTTGCAAAAAAACACAAATTTCTTACTTTTTGCTAAAATACAAATCCAAAAAAAAAAAATATAAAAAAAACATTTTTTTTCAATTTATATTCTTCCTCATATTTGCGATAAAAAAAATCGCAATCTGTGTTTATTGATTGGTTTGCGCAAAAGTGGTCGCGTTTACGGATGATGAGAATTCATTTTTGGGGTTTTTATTTATTTTTTATTTTTTACTAGTAATGGCGGCGATCTGCGATTTTTAGCGGTACTGCGATATTGGGGCAGACATGTCGGAACGTTTTGACACTTTTTTGGGACCATTGGCATTTATACAGCGATCAGTGCTATAAAAATGCACTGATTACTGTGTAAATGCCATTGGCAGTGAAGGGGTTAACCTGCAGGGGGCGCGCTAAGGGTTAACTGTGTTCCGTCAGTGTGTTCTAACTGTATGGGGGCTTGCCTAGCTGGGGAAAGGAAGTGGTCACAGCCTTCATGTACAGGAAGGCTGTGATCACAGCCCTTCCCCCTCACACAGAGCGGAGGTCCGTGTTTACATTCACGGACCTCCGTTCATTCACTCCGGGGGGGGGCATCGCGGGTAGCCGGCGGCAATCGAAGCCGCCACACCCGCTCCCTGCCCCCCCCTGAACACAGTGAGCGTATGACGGCGATTTGCGTTACAGAGCCACTTTGTCGCCGTCATTTGCCGATCAGCCGTCGGCAAGCGGTTAAGGTTGCCACTCCATTCATTGCAGTAGGACACCATAGATGTGTGACTTCCAGGGTTCACCCTTCCTTTCTTGAATGCTATACTCACATCCTTTGTTGCAGTGGATTTGCACAGAGCAGCTCAGAACCTCCTTTCTCTGGTCCTTCTTCGGCTCTCCTGGCACCTCCCTCCTGTCGAGTGTCCCCACAGCAAGCAGCTTGCTATGGGGGCACCCAAGCCGAGTCACAGCTCCCAGTGTCCATTCAGACATGAAGTCCTTGCCCGGCCCTGCCCCCGCTCTCTCCTGATTGGCTAGCCAATTTTGATTGACAGTAGCGGGAGCCAATGGCGCCGCTGCTGTGTCTCAGCCAATCAAGAGGGAGAGTCTCAAACGACTGACACATTTGTGGACATCACTGGACAGAGATAGGGCTCAGGTAAGTACTAGGGGGGCTGAGGGAGGGGGACTGCTGCACACAGGATGCTTTTAATCTTAATGCATAGAATTCATTAAGATAAAATACCCTCTAGCTTTACAATCCTTCAGTCCTACAGAACTTCAGTCATTTTTTCATCTTTCCATCTAGTAAATCCTCTGCCTTTGTTGTTTTAACTGTGGATAGTAAAACATTTTTTTTCCTGCCAGTAAATACCATATACAGCCCACTTCCTGTTTCTTGTCTGGTAAAATTTGACATCATGCACAGCTCTCTGCCAGGAAGGGAGGGGGGATGAGTCATAAGAGGGCCAATTAAAGCTGCAGGGCTGGAGGTTTGCCTCTGTGTAAATCCAGGAAGGGAACAGGCAGCAGCTTCAGCTGCCCACAGTTAAAATGGATGCAGCGAGACTTAGGGAGATTTCTGCAGCATATTTGGCAAGTAAAGAGTCACAGTATGTATAAGATAATATGCAAAGTGGTTGGAGGGAAGCTTCAGAATGGCAAAGATGTTTCTATTACAAATTATGTGAGCAGACTACAGTTCCTCTTTAAGTCCCCTTGCATTTATATAATGCTTTAACTCTTTTTACAATAAAAAAAATAGTTTTATTCTTGGTGCTGTCCCCCACATTTTAGCTACTACAAGATTGGCAGAGAGGTCAGGGACAATTATCTGTGTTCCTAGGCGGAGTCAGCCCTGATGACTAGAGTTGAGAGGACACCTGGATGTTCGGGTTTTTGTGGAAAAGTTTGGGTTCGGGTTCGGTCCGAACTTGCCCCCGGACCCCGAAACCCATTGAAATTAATGGGTACCCGAATTTTTGGGCACAAAAATGGCTGTAAAAAAGTCCTGGAAAGTGCTAGAGGGCTGCAAAAGAAAGAAAAGTGGGGGTAAGTGTAGGACAAGTGCCCTACAAAGAAATGGGGATAGGGAAATAACAATGATCTGTCCCTTACAGCACCAGCAGCATCCTCTCCCTACACTAGTCTGAGAGCATGTGACATGCAGCACTACGTGACTCCAGCTCATACAGAGGCTGGGTCACATGATGCACTGGCCAATCACAGCCATGCCATTAGTAGGCATGGCTGTGATGGCTTCTAAGGGCAATCCAGTGAAACGCTTGTTGATTGGCTGCCCTGCAGCTATTCAACAAGCGGGAAAAAAAATACCAGAACCCAGAACCTGAACCCAAACTTTTTTTCAAAAGTTCAGGTCCGGATCCCGAACACAGCAAAGTTCGGTACAAACCCGAACTTTACAGTTCGGGTTCGCTCAACTCTACTGATGACCACTCTATGGCATTTCAGCCTGGTTCCCCATCTGCTAAGGTCCATATAATGACAATGTAAGGGGCCATGCTTCCCTTTTACCTGGTATTGGATTAAATATTTTAGAATTTCTGTAATGCCACCACTTTGTAATCTATACTAGACTAGCTGCATCTCTCTTTTAAACACCATTAGAAAAGATTTACAGCAATGGTCACAACTATATATCTCCTGGCTAGGCAAAATCAACGTTGTTAAAATGAATGTCTTGCCCAGGGTCCTATTCTTCTTCCAAATGATCCTCATTTATGTTCTCATTAACTTCTTCAACATCCTACACTCTTTAGTCACTAAATTTATTTGGAAGCATACAAAGCCAAGAATCTCCAATGGCACCTTCATCAGAACTAAAATAGATGGAGGTGAATCTTAACTGTATCATGTTGCCTCCTTTGAACTCTCCCACCACAGAGCTTTGGGGCAACGAGAATTACAAACAGGTAGAAGAGTTGTCAGAGGATCCATTTTTTGAGAAGCCTTAGTACATCAGGAGCAATTAATGCAAGTGGTATTTTAGACAAGGGAGCTAATGAGCTTTAATATGCATGCAGGTGAGGGAGTGCTGAATCAGTAGAGCCATTAATGAACCTATGACAGCCTAATTAGATACAATTTAAAATCTATGGATTGTAATCAGAAGAGCTCAACACTGCCGCAAATCTGTGTATGAATGAGACTTTCAAAAGGCTCCAATCTGTTGCCTAGGCACTGATTGATAGTAATTGCTTTTATCCCTCAATTGTGTGTATGAAAATGGCCAATCTCACCGTGATAGAGGAGGACACAGTATTGAAGTTAAATGAATGTGATTTGGGTGGCTTAAATATAAACCAAATGATATTTTTAAAATAAGTAAAACAGCATGGAGCGGAAATGTTAAAAGGGACAACACTAGGGTTGCCACATCATCCCTTTAATCCAGGACACATATTAAGTTCACAGGTTCTGTGGCTGATTAAGGTGGTAATTAAACTCACTTAGTACCTTATCTGCATTAAATTAACCTCAGAACAACCTGTGTAATTCATGTGTTCGGGTTTAAAGGCATGATGTGGCAACCCTAGACCAGTGTTTCCCAACCCAGTCCTCAAGGCACACCAACAGGTCATGTTTTCAGGATTTCCCTCAGATGAATCAGCTGTGGTAATTACTAAGGCAGTGAAACTGATCAAATCACCTGTGCAAAATAATGGAAATCCTGAAAACATGACCTGTTGGTGTGCCTTGAGGACTGGGTTGGGAAACACTGCCCTAGACAACACAGAACAGTTCAGAGGTTGGGTCAATCCAATGAGATGGAGTTGTTTGTTTTATCAGAGTCTGGTGTGTATGTGGATTTCATCTCCTTTAGTTATCATTTTTGATAAGTGCAAAAAATATCCATTGATCAAGCAAGAAATCTAAAGAGCTGCTAACTTCTTGCGCTGCATTCTTATCCGTTATATTGTTTTCATTTCTCTCTGTGAAGTTGAACTACAGTCGTCCCCCCGTCTCCCTGTTATGGCAAATGTGTACCACTTAAAGCAGAGTTCCACCCATATTTTTCACTCCCCACCATGCAGCACTAATGGCACCCTTAAAATAAATTGGTATTTTTTTTTTCTGTTCACTTACCTGATTTATGCCTATATCTAATTTCACTTCCTCCTTTAGACCCCTTTCACACCAGGGCCGCCCGAGCATTAGCAGTAAAACACTGCTAATTTGCGTTGCTTTACCGCTGTTTATAGCAGTGCTATTCGGGCGGCAGCGGTGCGCTTTTAACCCCCCCACAGGGGGCTAAGAAGGGTTTAAAAGTGCCGGCTAGTGGCGCTCCCGAAGCGGTTTTCAGCCACCCATTCATTTCAATGGGCAGGGGCGGTGGAGGAGCGGTGAATACACCACCCCCACACCTCCCCAAAGATGCGGCTTGCAGGACTTTTTTCCCGTCCCGCAAGCGCACCGCCCCAGTGTGAAAGCACTCCAGCTTTCACACTGGGGTGGATGGGGGGGGTAGTTTTTCAGGCGCTTTACAGGCACTATTTTTAGCGCAAAAGCTCCTGAAAAACATTATAGTGTGAAAGGGGTCTAAGGGGCTGCGGCCCTGTATGTCATTTCTGGTTTTGTATTGGCTCCTGAGAGATCTTGCAATAGCAATTGGTTACATGGTGCTCCCCAGCAAGGAATAGTCTCTGAGGCAAAGTCCAATAAAAGATGTCCAATAAAAATTGTCCAATAGAAAATCCTGGTGGAAAATGTAGGGGGGGGGGGGCGCTAATGTTAGATGACTGCCAGCTGCATGAGAGCTAGAAGGGACTCTGAAAGATAAAAAGGAACAGAAGCAGTGCCTTCTAAAGCATAGTGTTAAAAGCATATAATATAATGATGTACAAATTATTACACTCACAAAGGTGCGGTGAATAAACGCATAAAAAGCATAAAATATCCTGCTTTTTAGGTGCTTATTCACCGCGCCTTTGTAAATGTAATAATCTGTACATCATTATATTATATGCTTTTAACACTATGCTTTAGAAGGCACTGCTTCTGTTCTTTTTTTTTTTTCTTTCTGAGAGATCTTCGCCAGCTTGGCATGGCACTGCTCCCGTTTTGCATTGTTGCCTATGGAAAATCTTGGTCAGCTTGACATGGCACTGCTCCTGTTTTGCATTGGCGTCTATGGAAAATCTATGGAAAATCTTGGTCAGCTTGGCATGGCACTGCACCCATTTTGCATTGGCATCTATGGAAAATCTTGGTCAGCTTGGCATGGCACTTCTCCCGTTTTGCATTAGCGTCTATGGAAAATCTTTGTCAAATCGTTGTGCCATGCCAAGCTGACCAAGATTGCACTGTATTGCACATGCGTGAGATCGGCAATCCAGGAAGAAGGACACTATGGCTTCAGATGCCTAAACTGGAGATGGCAACTGGGCATAGTTTACAGCATACCTTTGTTACATTGCACGAGGCATGAGTATTCTTAGGGGTATTTTTATCTTAAAAGTCATATTTAAGCCGAAACTCTGCTTTAAGGACCAGACCTATCCTGACACTTTTTGTTCAAGAGCAAATATCAGTATTTTTTTTTTTTTGCTAGAAAGTTACTTAGCACCCCAAACATTCCCTAGAGGCCCTAGAGAATAAAATGGCAGCTGTTGCAATTTATGTCATACGGTAATTGCGCAGCAGTTTTTTTTTTTTTTTTAAAAATGAACATTAACGAATAAAAAAAAAACCAAAACCATATATAACCTATTTTTTTTTTGTAAAATATGAAATTTGATGTTGTATCAAGTAAATAGATGGCTAGCATGTCAAATTTTAAAATTGCGCACGCTCATGGAATGGCAACAAACTACAGTGATGAAAAAATCTCCATCAGTGACGCTTACATTTTTTTACAGGTTACCATTGATCACCAGGGGACGGGGGCGCTTTCAAATTTTTTTTAGTTATTTATTTTATTACTATTTTTTTATCACTCTTATTGCTGTCACAATAAATGTAAACATCTCTTGTGACAATAATGAAGCATGACAGGTCTTTATGGAGAGATCTGGGGTTTGGGACCTGGGGTCAATAAGACCCCATATATCTCCTCTACAATGGAAAGCATTAAATAAAAAAAAAAAAACATTGATCTAGTACTTTAAGAAAATGGTAATGTTTTGGATCGGAACTGGAAGAGACATCTTCTTCCTAAGCCATCTTTCCTCTGCTCATCTTTGTGGTCAGCTGCCACCAGTGCCAGATTGGCTCTCAGGCTTCACGATCCAACAGGTAAACCCGAGAACCACCGGAAAGCAGCAGGAGGAGGGGGCGACCTTTCCTGCCAGTTCTAAAAGTGATCCAGCGGCTAATCAGCCACTCAGATCACTTTTAATCGTAAAGACCGGCACCTGAGGAAAATTTAAAAAAAAATCAATACTGGGGTTATGGCATCTAGCTGCAGCCATAACCCTGCTATTAAAAGTCAAAGTGATGATGTATTTTTCCAGTTAGGCGGTCGGCAAGTGGATTACAAGATTTAGAGCACTATAGGGACTCTAAAGAAAGAGCCCAGCATGAGTTTTTTTCTACATTCTGCCTCTGATAGAAAATTAAGGCAATGCAGTCTGATAGGGAGGTTGGAGTCACTCATCCAATTCATTGAGTTGTGTTTGTAAATTTCAGCATGACCTGCTGACCTTTGTAAAGAATAGACTTTTTTGCAACAGGAGGTAAAGAGAGACCGGAACACGTGGAAAGGAGCTGAGAGCACCCCCTGCTGGCTGGATATGAGAATACAAACTATTCATACATAACATTTTATGTTTAACTGAACACAGGCCCCATTCACAATATGCATACAGAAACTCACGTTCCCACTTGCCATTTTCATGTGATTCCATGTGTCACGCATAGAGCAGCCCATTCACTTCAAAGGGCTGCCCTATGGGTATTTGCCACCCAAATGAAGATCATGCTCCTTTTTGGGCAAAAAGCTTCACGTCACTTGTAAAGTTGCATTTTGCCATGATCGCAGCGCAATTCTGTCGGGCGACAATGATGGCAAAATCACACCACGTTTGGGGTGCCATTTAGACTGAATGCCACCCAAATACACAATGCGCACTTTGTACCGGTTGTCACGCGATTTGGAATTGGGAGAAGAATCACGGCTATTCCGCCCGTGATTCCAGTTTACCAAGTGTGAATGGGGCCTTACACAATAGTCCTGGCCATAATAAAGAAGGAACAAAATGAATAATACTACATGCCCACTATACTATAAGGAGGGAGTTTTTTTTCAACAGGCTGCCTTATTGATTTTACTATTGTTTGACATATATTTTTTCTATAAGGATTCAGAGGGAAAATATAAAAATGAAAGCATATCTAAACTCAAGAAGAAAAATATAACATGTTGCAGCATAAATAATATTGACCCCAGTTCATCATAGCTTGTATATATTAAATATTCATATACAATATACAATACAGCTCCCGAGGATGTCAATTTTTGATGACGAAACATGTTGAAAAGCATGTGTGTGTTGGCCATTTTGGGTGAGGTCAACTTCCAAGATTATTACAGGTAGTTTCTTTTATTGTAAGTGGTACTTGTCATTTGTTTTTTTTTAAATAAACATACTTTCACTATGTGGGGCTTTTTTGACTCACCTGCTAAAAACAAGGTGCCAACTCCATCCAGTGAGTGAGGCGTGAATCTGTGTAAGCTATCTTTGCTTGGGGGAGAGTTCCTTTATGGAAACACGTTTTTCTTTGAAGCACTAGAGCAGGGGTGGCGAACAAGTTAGACACAAAGAGCCAACATTTTAAACTGTGAGAGTCAGAGAGCCACACCACGCAGTGACCTGCCAAAACAGACAAACACTCACACAAAAACACATAATTAAAACCATATTATTCAACTCGCCCTCATTGTATGGTTTTTTAGCACGGGCAATGTTCCACGCCATTTTATAGGATGCAAGTGTCACAGTTTCTCCATGCTTGGTTAATTGCTGAAACATTTGAGACTGTCTTTTTACCTGGCTTTTCAAGGTGCGCAATTTGTGCTTGCGTAGTTCAGTACCTTTGGGTAATTCCTTGTCAATATTAGCATGGAGAGTGCTAAAATGACGCTGAAGATTTGAAGCCTTGAAATGTGATATCGTAGTATTGCATAATAAACACAGCGATTTCCCATTCCGTTCAATAAAGAAGAAAGCGTCTTCCCATTCTTCCAAAAATGTCCTGTATTCATCTTCATATTTTCGTTTCGCTTTGCATTTTGCCATTTTGACGACGATGGTAACATCCTGCATGCGTATGTTTACTTAATTTCCCAGCATAGACGTAACCCGCGGAGATGATGGGCGGTCCCTTACGTCAGAAGCAGCATAACCAAATCCAATCTGCCAAAGGGTCGGTTCACATTGAAGCGGCGCGGAGCGGCGCGATGCGGCGCTCGAGGCGATCTCAAGGCGGCTTGCGAGGAGACTTCTATCATAGAAGTCAATGCAAGCCGCCTGAGATCGCCCTGAGAGAAACATGAAACTTGGCAAAGAGCCACAGTATATACAAAATATGATAAGAGGCAAAGAGCCGCATTCATTATGGCCGGGAGCCGCGTGCGGCTCGAGAGCCACGTGTTCGCCACCCCTGCACTAGAGAGTGTCACGTTTATCTATGGAGTGATCACAATCACATGGACACTTGTTTTGTGGGCATTTATATGTGGTAGTTTTGCATTTATATAGGCAGTGCTGTTACCCCTGATTGGGTTTACTTCCTCTATATTCCCCTGCAAAGTAGAAGCATAATGGGCTACTATGCATCGCATAGTCACGGCACGATCTCAGTGAAGGAACGACCTTGCATGTGCCGAAATGACGTTGGCACATCTGGTACACTTTATATCTCCTAAACCATGCAGGTTTAGGAGATATGCAGGGCACCTACGGGTAAGCCTTATTATAGGCTTACATGTAGGTTAAAGTGGTTGACAACCACTTTAATTTTTGTTTTATTTTCAATATTGTAACTTTACCTGACTAAAGTACTTTTCTTTTTTTCATTTCTGAGTCTGGTAAATAAAATATATTTGAAAAAATAAAAGTTCGTAAAAACTTTTATGAGAAAACAAGATGCACAAAATACTTTTCCATGATGAAGTAGATTGTCCTTAAACAAGCAGCGAGGCATAAACAAAGCTACAAAGTCTTAAAATGCCAGCTATTAGGTTTGGCATTTGGTTTGTTTGAGAAAAAAAGAGAGAAGAAAACTTTAATTTAAAGTGCAGCATTTTAGAGTGCTGAATAGGTACATGGTGCTTGTTATATATTTTTTTTATTTTTATTTTTTTTTATTTATTTTACAAATGGCACAAATTATACCTTTATTTCAATTTGTCTAAAAATACACCCAGCAAAATGAACACTTTTTTTCCCTTATATTTCTATATGTTTTATATTGCAAAATAAGAAGCAAGTATTTGGAAAAACTTTAGGATTATTTTCTAATCGTGAAATACAGAAAATGATAACAGTCTTTATTAGACTGCCTCAACAATCAAATAATAATGTTTTAGGAATGTACACTTTATCTCTCAGAAAGGCCAAGTTTTTCTATTTTTCATACTACGGGGTCTTCTTCTAAAGGGTTCACTGGGAAATTCACACAGTGGGGTGCAAATAGGCTATTCACGTTGCAAATGGAGTTGCACGTTGCATGGGAATTTTCCTCAAAGCCTAGTGAATGTGATGAAGCTTTTGTTTGAAAGGAATACCTAATCATGTGCAAGGAACATGAAAAAAAGAGCAGTTTTGTTTGAACATGGCTGTATGATGAAAATCAGCAGAGTTTCACCTCCCTTACTCAGTTCTGGGGAAAATTCCCCTGCAAAGTGCAACTTCCCATGCACAGTGAGCAGCCAAAACTGGATAATCAAACAAGCATGGAAAGCTCCTGATATTACAAAAGTGTTCAATATCCAATATTGGGCTACCAAGGAAGTGGCGTTGCTTATTTCAATCACTGCGATAGTTGTGGAGAGTCACTCTACTCCCACACCCATTCACAATGTTATGCTAGTTGTATTTTTCTTAAAGTGTATACATAGTCATACCCAGAGCTAACCAGCCTGGCACACCATGCATGCTGGCTGGTATCCCCATAATAATGAGGCAACAAGTGCACAGACCACCTGCCATATTGATACCTGCCCACATGTCCGTCAACATTGGGGGGGGGGGTGTATAGAAAGGGGTTCCTTGTTGCTTATGGTAACTGGGCTATTTGAAACCCTTAGTGCCCAAGAGGGTATTGCCACCTACCCAATACCCTGAGAGGCAAGGCAACTAAGTGGTTTTCCACTCAGTTATGTTAGTATGTAGCCGTATGTAAACATAAATAGAGAAAAATACCATGTTTTTTTTTTAAACTTCTAGTTTCAAGAGGAATACTAAAAAGAAAGGGGTCAAAGCTCCTTTTCCCTTAATAGAAAGGGGGTTCTGGGTGCAGCATTTTAAACTATGTGCATCCTCTTGAGGATGAGGAGCCCCTGCTAAAATCAATCTATGGGGAGTCAGCAGGAAAAATGCTCCTTACATCGTTTGCAAGTGGGAAGAACGCCCCCTCCTTACAGTGGTTGTTAGAAAGTCACCCCTGCAGACAGCTAAAAAGATCATTGGTGTCATGCTACTGGCTCTTTAAGTGGCATTGGACCTGGAACTATATAGGCATCATCAAATGGGAGATGAATCAACCGCTGCTCAAGGAACCCATGGCAACCTTTAGAGGAACCCTGGCTGCTCTAGAGGCTGTGAGGCTATATAAGAAATATTTTTGTGAAAAATATTATTGTCAGGGAATTCCTGTGAGCCGTCTGTCCACTATAGATGCGTGCATAGGCCTTCACAGACAGGCACATCGGAATGCGCATGCACGCGTGAGCACGTGCACGAGAACAGGCATGCGCACGAGACATCTTGGCGCCAGACGGGCTATTTAACCTGTACAGGACCGCGCTATAGCCGAAAGACGGCTACACCGCGGATCCCAATTTCCGGGTGGACGTCCATGGACGTCCGCCCCTTCGCGCGCTCCCCGCCTGCAATCGGGGGCGCGCACGAGGCAAAAACTGTGCTCGCTGTGTCCCCTGGACACAGCCAATGACAGATCGAGGTAAACGGCCAGCAACAGCGGCTGTTTACCATACGATCGGCGGGTCCTGAGTGACATTAAGTTTCTACTACCGAGTCTAGAGAGAGAGAGAGGAGTGTGTCGCCACAGACACACTCCTCTTTTCCGTCCGTTGCTTTCTACTAGAGTATACAAATGTAAACTCTAGTCGAAAGCAACCTGGGCGGCTAGCATACCATTTGTCGGCGACAACGACCGGCAAATGGAGCTAGACAGTAACCGACACAGGTCCCCTGTGTCGCTCGTGTCAAAAACGGAGCACGCGCGGGGGCTAACGTCCGCCCCTCGCGCGCTTCCCCGCCTGCAGGTACCTGCAGGTGGGCCTTTAACCCTAGGCGCCACATCGGCAGAAAGCCGATATCGCGCCAGGACATGTCCAATTT
>BLSH010370042.1:312044-323209 GCA_018402905.1 Glandirana rugosa | reverse complement strand
TGGTTTTCCACTCAGTTATGTTAGTATGTAGCCGTATGTAAACATAAATAGAGAAAAATACCATGTTTTTTTTTTAAACTTCTAGTTTCAAGAGGAATACTAAAAAGAAAGGGGTCAAAGCTCCTTTTCCCTTAATAGAAAGGGGGTTCTGGGTGCAGCATTTTAAACTATGTGCATCCTCTTGAGGATGAGGAGCCCCTGCTAAAATCAATCTATGGGGAGTCAGCAGGAAAAATGCTCCTTACATCGTTTGCAAGTGGGAAGAACGCCCCCTCCTTACAGTGGTTGTTAGAAAGTCACCCCTGCAGACAGCTAAAAAGATCATTGGTGTCATGCTACTGGCTCTTTAAGTGGCATTGGACCTGGAACTATATAGGCATCATCAAATGGGAGATGAATCAACCGCTGCTCAAGGAACCCATGGCAACCTTTAGAGGAACCCTGGCTGCTCTAGAGGCTGTGAAAAATATTATTGTCAGGGAATTCCTGTGAGCCGTCTGTCCACTAGAGATGCGTGCATAGGCCTTCACAGACAGGCACATCGGAATGCGCATGCACGCGCGAGCACGTGCACGAGAACAGGCATGCGCACGAGACATCTTGGCGCCAGACGGGCTATTTAAAGGAGACGCTGACACTGCTTCAATGCTGACTGGTCCTCAGCTGTTCCTGAGCCTTGCTTACTGTGAAAGATACCTGTTACTGATGACCCTGGCTTGACTCTGACTACATCCTTGTTTTGCTGATTCTGTACCTTGTTCCTGCAAGTTGATGACCCTGGCTTTCCCTCAACCACTCTTCTGCCTGCTGTTCCGGTACCTCACTGCCCATTTGCTGACAACCCTGGCTTACCCACGACTCTGCTCCTGCCTGCTGTCTCCTGTATCCTGCCTGGTTTGAGTGCCTGCCAAATTGACCGCATCTGCCTTGCTGCACCTAACTGGGAATTCCTGCCTTGATCCTGCCAGTAACTCTGTTCCTGTACAAGTGCCAGCTGTACTGATTGAGCAGAGTGCTTCATTAAACTCTACCACTCCACAGTGCACAATGACCGTTCCTGATCGAATGGTCCTCCTGTCTCCACGCAAGCACAGCCCCTGCAGTCAGTTCCTGGGACTACACATACAGGCACTCGTGTTCCTCCTGTCTCTTAGTCCTCTCTGTTTCATCCTTGGAGGGGCCTGGGCTGGAGTAATAAGAGAGGCCGACCTCGTCAGTTCAGTCTTCCATCAGGTACGTGACAATTATCCAACAATGTACATGAAAAACATTTTGAATCCTAATTTCTCTGGGAGTATTCTCACAATCCATCACCCTTTACTCCCACCCATTTCTAAGATATAGTAACCTGGACACGATAACCTTACATCACTCCTGATTTAGCCAAATCAAAAAAAAAAAATTTAAAAGCATTTGATCACACTGATCTTGGTGTAATCAAATGCTTTTAAGGCCAAAAAATATGGCAAAAAAGTGCCAGAAAAGGCCTGGTCTTAAAGTAGCTAGATCCATGGTGCTCACTTCATACACTGGGTCCTGCATTTTTTCTCTTCTTAGAGCAGTTCCTGTGACCATGTTACTGCCTGGGTGACTGGGACACTTCCCAGTGGCTGTCAAGTGGTGAGGTCCTTTCCTGCTCAGGAACTGCAGTGGCATGACTTCATGGTGAGGGAGAAGGTTGCCACAGACATAGAAGCAAACCTGGATCATAGATCTGTATTTCTGGGAGAAGTGCTGGTGGGATAAACACACACTGGTGGACTAGAGGGGGGTTTCAGGTAAACCTAATTGTGAATGGGTGGGTAATAGTCTATGCATGAAGGTAAAAAACCTTCTCTGAGCAGCAGCCATCCCCGAGCCACCTCCTAATACTTACCTGAGCCCCCTCTCAATCCAACGATGTGCACAACAGCCTTGGTTTTCTGGGGACTCTCGCTCCTCAGTGGCTGAGACTGCTGTCAATCACAGACAGTGAGCCAATGAAGAGAGAGAGGGGCCAAGGTTGAGCCATGGCTCTGTGTGTGAATGGACATTCAGAGGAGAGGCTCTGCTTGGGTGCCCCCACATCAAACTGCTTGCTATGGGGGTACTCTGCAGGAGGGAGGGGCCTGGAACATCAGCGTGGGACTGGAGAAGAAGAGGATCTGTGCTGCTCTGTGCAAAACCACTGCACAGTAGGCCAATCATTCTCGGAGCAGAAATGGAATAGAGCACTCAAATATAGCATTGGTGCCTCGCATTGTGTGTCCCATTGGGAAAACGTGTTTAAAATCCTATATAGATGGTACTTGATACCAGTTAGACTATCTGAAATGTATAAGGACTTTCCCCCAGATTGCTGGTGTAATTGTGGTCAACCTGGAAACTAGGCATGTGAAATTAGTTCTTTAACACATTTTTAACAGAAGTCGTTCTTTAACAAATTTTTCGAAATTCGGTCATTTAGATGAATCCGTAGTTCGAATTTCTAAATTTTTTTCCGAATTTTCGTTTTTTTGAATTCGAAAAATCGGTAATCCCAAAACTGGCAAATCCAAAAATCCAAATACCGCAAATTCGGAAATTCGGTAATCGGAAAAGCCGAAAATCCGAAATTCTAAAATTCGGAAATTCAGAAATTTGGAAATCTGAAAATAAGAAAGAACCTTTGAAATAATAACAAACTAATAAATAACTATTAAATTATAGTTATTGGAATTTCATTGAAAAGATGGCTGTTAGTGATACATTTCATATTTAAGTTCACTAACAGCCAAATTTGAAAGGAAATTCCAATACCTATAATTTAATAGTTATTTATTAGATTGTTATTATTTGAAATGTTCTTTCTTATTTCTGAATTTCGTATTTCCGATTTTTTGAACTTTCAATTTTTTTTATTTCCAAGTTTCCGAATACCGAATTTTGGCATTTTCGAATTGCCGAAATCGGGAATTTCCAAATTTTGAATCACGAAATTTTGAATTTCCAAATTCTGAATTCTTTGAATTCCCGCATTTCTGAATTCCCGAAACACATGTAAACTTTTGATCAGGGTCATTTGGGTCGTTTCTGTTGTCATTATGTGTTATCATTCATATTCTCTGAAAAATGGCCAAGAAATCATAAATTCTGCCAGGGTATGTAAACTTATGAGCACAGCTGTATATATACTGTATATTATATTCAAAACAGAAAATGCATACCACATTCCATGTTAATCAGTCTCTTTAAAGTGATACTAAAGTCTTTTTTTTTATTTTGTTAAAAAGAACAGACATGTCATACTTACCTGCTACGTTGTAGTTGGTTTTGCACAGAGCAGTACCGATCCTCCTGTTCTCTTCTGCTCTCCTGGCCCCTCCCTCCTGTTGAGTGCCCCCACAGCAAGCAGCTTGGTATGGGGGCACCCGAGCTGAGCCGCTGCTCTGTGTTTCCACTAAGACACGGAGCCGCGGCCCGACTCCGCTTCCTCTCTCTCCTCATTGGCTCACTGACTTTAATTGACAGAAATGGCCCTTTGTTGCTGTCTCAGCCAATGAGGAGGGAGAGTCCCGGACAGCCGAGTCTCTTGTGAAACATTGCTGGATAGAGATAGAAATTTGTCAGCCTTCTCTCTGTAAGACAAAAACAATATTTAGTGTTAAAAGATGCATCTGTTTGGTTTGTAAGGAAAGCAAATCTTTCTTTTTTTTCCTGCAAATGTTCTATAATTTATCCTTACTCTGTGCATCAAGGCACCATAAACAGTCATCTCCGAGTGGGGAAATTAACAAGATTGTTCTTCTCTGTCACATTGATGAAGGACTTGTGGGCTATATTCATAACAAACATATCATTAGTGTACATATATTTAAGCTGATTATTTTATTCAGCACCATAGACGGAAGGCTAAAAGAATAAGAGGATGAAATTACCCTTTATATTCTTTTTAAATACCAGGTTCATTGTCTTGTTTAAATTCCCAATCATTTCAGCAAAAATATCCCCCAAGTCTTTTATCAACTCAAAGCATTATTTGTTTTAGATTGATAGCAGCTAGTGAGTCCATGAAAAATATTTATTAACCACTTTAGCCCTGGAAGATTTACCCCCTTCCTGACCAGAGCACTTTTTGCGATTCGGCACTGTGTCGCTTTAACTGACAATTGCGCGGTCGTGCGACGTTGTACCCAAACAAAAAAGTCCTCTTTTTTTTCACAAATAGAGTTTTCTTTTAGTGGTATTTATTCACCTCTGCATCAATGCTGATCACCGCTATAAACAAACAAATTTGAAAAGAAAAACAAATTTTTTTTACTTTTTGCTCTAATACATATGCAAAAAAATATATATATATAAAAAAAACAAAATTATTCATCAGTTTTGGCCAATATATATTCTTCTACATATTTGTGGTAAAAAAAAATCGCAATCGGCGTATATTGATTGGTTTGCTACTATTTTTTTTTTGTACTAGTAATGGCGGCGATCTGCAATTTTTGTGGTGCAATAATGTGGAGCGCTATTGATCAGTAACTGATAAAAGGGTATAAAAACCTGAATAAGGGTGAACTATGGCAAAAAGCTGAAAGATAATGATTGAAGATCGGTGGAGATAAATCGTTTTAAATGCATGTGCCTCAAGGCTGGGCACCTAATAATAGGTAAAGCAAACAAATCAGCTATAATGATAAAACCGTATCATATGCATGTGCCTCAAGGCTGGGCACACAATAATAAGTATAGCAAACAAATCAACTTGAATAAGTGCAATACAGTACAATTATTCTGAGTGCTTTCTGAGGCATATGCTAATTTAAAAAGAGAGTTGTATGTCCTCCTCACCAGAGGAAAACGTAATATGCACATATATTGAATAGAATGTGATAAGGTGATCAGATAAAGTTCAGTCAAAGCAGCATGGGTTTTGATAGATGTCAAAAAACAGATATTGAAGATTGTGCTTCCCTTCACCGGTGTATGACAAGTGCAGTGGATGACAATTTTTTCCAGTGACTTTTGGTGTCGTGGGTAACACCCTTATAGATGCTAGCCTCTCACCTGAGAAGTGCTAGCACATTAGCACATAAAGGTTTCTTTATAATGGGGCTTTACAATGGCCTCTGGGGGTATCCAGTGTATGTGCCTCTATTATGCCGTACTGGCTTGTGTTTCTTCCAGGGAGTGTCCCGGCTTGCTTTAAACGTTTTTCCTCATCATATGCGAAAGTATAAAGAAAAACGGAAAAACACTCCTTTTGGTGTAATAACGTTTTGATAAAAACAGGTTTATTGAAACTTAAGTGTAAAAACTCACATTTTGTAGATAAAAACAGGTGAAATCTCCCACGAGCGCCAAGCTCGTTTCCTTTCAGTGTTAACTTTTCCAACAACCTCTGCTACCGCCCTACGCGTTACGTCACGCTCCTCGTGACTTCTTCAAATGGGGATGATAGCAGAGTGTGTGAGGTTGCTTATTTATATAGTGAATTGTTTCCGTCCGCCATTTTGTTGTGGTCCTGGACGGTTAGTTGTACAAGGGGCCTGTGTTGCATGTGTATTAAACTGATTGGAACAGAACTATAACAGAGTGAAAATGGTTCAAGGCATGTAGTTAGATTTAGACAGATTTGCTATCTAGTGTGTGGAGACTGGTTGGGAGCAAGTGTATATCGGCCGCCCGCCATTTTGTTGGAGCCCATGTGCTCAATACACCTGTGGTATTGAACTCCCTGTAATATGTATCTATACGGCGCTCCGAACATTTTTATCATGAAATATACACATAAGCAAACGGGCTCCAATTTATTGGCGGCTTAACTCACCACGATCCGGTTTCATATTCCTGACCTATATATTGTGGAACCCCCCTCCCTGACCACATACATTTGCAACTTCAACATGTAATGATTTTTATATACAGTCACGACCTATCCTAGAAGCACTAAATCTGACAAAATAAATGCATCATATAAGCTAAAGATGAAGTGACTACAAGAAAATGGTGGAGCGCCGTATAGATACATAATACAGGGAGTTCAATACCACAGGTGTATTGCGCACATGGGCTCCAACAAAATGGCGGGCGGCTGATATACACTTGCTCCCAACCAGTCTCCACACACTAGATAGCAAATCTGTCTAAATCTAATCTAACTACATGCCTTGAACCATTTTCACTCTGTTATAGTTCTGTTCCAATCAGTTTAATACACATGCAACACAGGCCCCTTGCACACCTAACCATTCAGGATCCCAACAAAATGGCGGACGGAAACAATTCACTATATAAATAAGCAACCTCACACACTCTGCTATCATCCCCTTTGAAGAAGTCACGAGGAGCGTGACGTAACGCGTAGGGCGGTAGCAGAGGTTGTTGGAAAAGTTAACACTGAAAGGAAACGAGCTTGGCGCTCGTGGGAGATTTCACCTGTTTTTATCTACAAAATGTGAGTTTTTACACTTAAGTTTTAATAAACCTGTTTTTATCAAAACGTTATTACACCAAAAGGAGTGTTTTTCCGTTTTCCTTTATACTTTCGCATATGATGAGGAAAAACATTTAAAGCAAGCCGGGACACTCCCTGGAAGAAACACAAACCAGTACGACATAATAGAGGCACATACACTGGATACCCCCAGAGGTCGTTGTGACGCCCCAATATAAAGAAACCTTTATGTGCTAATGTGCTAGCACTTCTCAGGTGAGAGGCTAGCATCTATAAGGGTGTTACCCACGACACCAAAAGTCACTGGAAAAAATTGTCATCCACTGCACTTGTCATACACCGGTGAAGGGAAGCACAATCTTCAATATCTGTTTTTTGACATCTATCAAAACCCATGATGCTTTGACTGAACTTTATCTGATCACCTTATCACATTGTACTCAATATATGTGCATATTACGTTTTCCTCTGGTGAGGAGGACATACAACTCTCTTTTTAAATTAGCATATGCCTCAGAAAGCACTCAGAATAATTGTACTGTATTGCACTTATCCAAGTTGATTTGTTTGCTTTACTTATTATTGTGTGCCCAGCCTTGAGGCACATGCATATGATACGGTTTTATCATTATAGCTGATTTGTTTGCTTTACCTATTATTAGGTGCCCAGCCTTGAGGCACATGCATTTAAAACGATTTATCTCCACTGATCTTCAATCGTTATCTTTCAGCTTTTTTTATACCCTTTTATCAGTTATTGATCAATAGCGCTCCACATTATTTCACCACATTTTTTTACAATTTCTTTGTATCTAGTGTGAGCGGCTGTTATCCTTACGTTTTCAAGTTATTTTAAGCTGTCCTCCTTGAGTCCTGGTAGTGCAGGAGTAACAAAAAACTTGTATTGATCTGCAATTTTTATCGGGGCTGCATTATTGCGGCGGACATATCAGACATTTTTTACACTTTTTTGGGACCATTGACGTTTATACAGCGATCAGAGCTAAAAATAGCCACTGATTACTGTATAAATGTAATGTCATTGGCAGGGAAAGGGTTAACCTGTAGGGGTGATCTAGGGGTTAACTGTGTTTCCTGTGTGTGTTCTAAATGTATGGGGGCTGGGCTGGCAGGAAATATGAGTAGATCCCTGTCATACCGACTGACAGAACGGGGAACCGCCGTGTTTACATCGGCGGTTCCCCATTCTTCCTCTTTAACAGGCGACCGCCTGACCCGCGGCCACACTCTGTGGGCACAAGTCCGCTATTCAAACCTGCGCAAATCGGCAATTTGCAATATCGAGCCACTCTGCCGTAGTAATAATAAGTAAAGCGGTTGGGAAGTGTTTAAAGCGGTAGTAAACCCATGCATTTAACAGGTTAAAAACCATCACATTTCCGGCACGTGCCAGAAATGTAACACTCCCATTGGTTGTGCTCTAAACCAAACTGTCAAACCATCCAATGGCTGGTGTCATAGCTGATCACATGTGCAGTTGTAGATTAAACAGAGACCAAGATGGCAGCTTCCTTGGCTGAAAATGATAGGAGGGTTTACTACCACTTTAAGCCATGTTTATTCAAAAATGTATTTAGATAGCTTGTAATAGGGCCTATTCAAAACGTATAGAACCTTTGCAATGTATTTTAGCCTTTAGGCAAGGTTTCCACCATTGTGACTCCAAAGTCGCGCGATTTAGAGTGTGACTTTGATGCGACTCTGAGTGCAGCTTTGATCCAACTTTACACTCTCTAGATCAAAGTTGCACAAAAGTCAGAACAAAGTAGTGCAAAAACCTTTTTTGGTGTCGTCGCACCTATTAGACTGGGGACCATTGAAATACATGGATTTTGACTTGTCATGCGACTTCACATGTGTCAAGTCGCACAACAACCCGCAGTAGTGTGAACAGAGCCTTAATTTGAAAATTGTCCATATAAATTGTTATTTAGCAAGGTGGGCTTCAGTGGGTTGGACGAGGAAGGCAATGCACAAAACCAAGAGCTAAGGGCAAAACTTTTTTTTTCACTTTGATAAGAGTAAGTCTTAACTTCTGTCAGTATTGCTTTGCCATCTGTGTCCCATTGGGGTTTATTTTCCTTCCCTTTCTGTGTCAAAGCCAAAACCAGAAGAATAAGGAAATCCTTCTAAAGTGAGGGAATCGCTGGTTGTCACTAGCATCCCGATCCGAATATTTTCCTCTATTTCTGTTCTGTGGACAACCTAAAAATTTGGGATTTTATTTTTCAATTTCACTCTTGGTGATAACAGTGAACAGGACAAATAGAGAGGGTGAATCTCCCTAATGGGGGCACAGACAGCAATAGAAACCTGACCGGTTTTCTAATCTCTCTCCACTCAATCCAACACTGAAAAGTTTTGCATTTAGTTATACTTCCAATTACCATGGAATGTTTTAAGGCAGATGTTGAGCATCTAAGAACACGACTAGTAGGATGTTCATAAAACCAGCCTGTTCTATTTCCAGAATTCTCATTAGAACTGAGAAAGTTACTTTCCCAACATTATAAAATAGGTCCAGCTGACTGTGACTAACTAATAGCTATTAGGGTTGCACTGATAACGGTATCGGTACCGATACTAAGAAATTGTCTTGCAAATGCTCCAATACCTGAATCCGATACTTTCAGGCTCAGTTCTTTCAGCTGTCAACGGGATTCCCCCACTGTAATGTAAACAAAAAAAAAAAAGCCAGCAATTACCAGTTGTTAAGGAGCGGGGCTGCCGCATCCATAACAGCCGATGACTCATTCAACTGTCAGTGAGGTTCCCCTTTGACAGCTGAAGTGTAGACAAAGTCCCGGCAATTGTAACTGTCAAAGAAAAAAAAAATCAGCTTGACAATGTTTATCAACAACATTGTTCAGCCACTAAAACAGAAAGATAAACATTGTTTCTTTTTGTATCTTTCTGTTTATTCATCTACAGATCAAAATGATGAACTTTGATCTGCAGATGAAGTCAGTTTAAAACAACCTGTCAAGTAAAAAAAAAAAAAAATGTTTTTATTTAAATTAAATGTTCCTCTGTTTAACCCCTTATTAACCCTCGAATCAACGCTAATTAACTCATTATTCTGCTTCTCCATTTAATTATTATTTTCTTGCTGATTTTTTTTGTTCACTTCTATTTTATAAAGTGAACTATTAATAATTAAAACTTTTTTTTTTGTTTTTGCCTGCTTTGTTCGTTAATATTTTTACACCTTTAACATATATTTACATGTTTCACAGTGAAAAAAAGTGCAACATATTTTAAAAATGCATTTATATGACTTGTAAATAACTTTTCATTGCTGACAGCTGAAGTGTAAACTAAACAAAAAAGTATTGTCTCATCCCTAATTATGATTCTCCAAATTCTGGGTAATCCACCAAGTAGTCTGTAGCCTTAAGAACACATTTTTCTTCTCCTTCTGTTTACCAATAAAACAATAGTTATGAATTCTAAGCGCATGATCATTTTCATGTAAAATACAGTTTTTCTGCTAATTACCATAGTAAAAAAAGTGCTGCAAAGGGGAAAAGCCAGCATCTGCTTAACTCGGCATTGTAAATTTTTAGACTTAGAACTTGCACCTGTCTTGAACAATGATGAATTATAGAGCCCAATCTTTGTTCCCTCGTTTGTCTGATAACTCCTTCTCTGATAATTATTAATTTGCATATTTAATTTCCTCAGTTTTGAAAGAGCTCTTATGAACCTTCCCCTAATTATTATACTATTTTTGGCGTTCATTATTCACGGAATGCATTTAATAAATAAATTAGATTTTTTTTTTCTTTCCAAATTCATTTGCAATTAGTTTTTTTCCCAGCATGTCTTGATTTCAATCCATTTCCAAGAAAACAAAACAATTAATATTTAACTTTTAAAGGCATTTTCTGGATGCATTTGGTATCATGTGCTATACTATGTTCTTTTTCTTCTTTATTTACAAGTTTTGTTGTTGAGTTTATTTATGGTAGTTTATTTTATTGCATTAAGTGCCCATTCACACAGGGACGACTTGCGCTCCAACTTGAGTCACCTCAAGTCACCCCAAGTCGCTTGGCAAGTGAAATCCCATTGAAATAAATGGGAGCTGTCTTAATGTACAATACTGAAGTTGGAGCAACTTCAGAAAAGGTTCCTGTATTACTTGGAGGCGACTTCTATCTGACTTGTGCCCATAGAATTCAATGGAAGTCGCCTCCAAGTCGGATCCCCATCTATGCAGAAGTGACTGACAGGAAACACAAATATTTTTACCCAGTACTTCCTATAAATTTCCCAGGCACCCCCTCCGTGCTGAGTAGTGTTGAGCGAACCCGGACTGTAACGTTCGGGTCCGTACCGAACTTTCGGGTGTCCGTGGCACGGACCCGGACCCGGACATTTCAAAAATCGTTCGGGTTGGCTTTCAAGCCATGCCTGGGCTTGCAATGTCAGGCCCAAGCGAGTTGTGATGAGTCGTGCCTCCCCCACGGACCCTTTAAATATCCTTCATGACCCATTTTTATAAACACAAAGGACAGTCAGTGAAGACGTATCTACCCCTAGGCTGAACCTCCGCTGAAGGTAACTTAAGATACCCGTGTTCAGTCTATCTTCAGCGGAGGTTCATTATGTCCTTGGAAAAGACTTCAACGAGGTTGAAGTCATAACATGTAATTCTGTCGAGGGTAAATAAAGTTACCCTAAAGTGAACGGTTCGCTGAACCCCACTGAACTCCACTGAGTTCAACCT
>BLSH010370042.1:284014-301767 GCA_018402905.1 Glandirana rugosa | reverse complement strand
TTTTTGTAGGGCACTTGCCCTAGTTTGAAGATGATTTTAGAACAGTTATATGGCTTCTACCGTTAATTAATACTTTTCAGACACAGTTTGAAGATGATCCACATTCACCTCCATTTTTGCATTTTTTAAGTTTTTATTTTTTTAAAAATATTTAAAGTTATTTCCCTGTCCCCATTTTTTTGTAGGGCACTTGCCCTACCCTTACCCCCATTTTACTTCCTTTTGCAGCCCTCTGGGGCTTTCCAGGACTTTCCTACAGCCATTTTTGTGCCTAAAAGTTCGGGTCCCCATTGATTTCAATGGGGTTCGTTGTCCGTGCGATCGTTCGGGTTCCGTCCGGACCCGGACCCGGACTTTGTCCCGAAGTTCGGACGGACCAGCAGAACCCGAACTTCCAGGTGTTCGCTCAACTCTAATCATTAATAAATCAATAACAATGCAGGCAAAGGCAACAGCATGAAAATAAAGTCAAGAAATAGCAGCCATTTGCCACTCTATTTCACCAGCCGATGAAATTAAATCGTTTACGAATTGATTGCGAATAGTGCCACCATCGCAGGTTCCCTGAGTAGCACTGAGGTGAGCACCTTCCAGGTCATGCGTGAGGGAATCCTCGAAACGATACCCATCACGTACCCTCACAAAATTGTGTAGCACGCATGCTGCTTTCACAGCAGTAATCGCATTTTCCAGATGCAATGAAATCGGTGTGTGTAATACCCTCCATTTATTGGCAAGTTTTCCGAAAGTGTACTCCACCACTCTTCTTTCCCATGACAGATGATAATTGAACACTCTCTTCTGTGTATTCAAATTCCTGCTTGAATAAGGCTTCATCAGGTGCTCCCCTAATGCAAATGCCTCATCACCGATGAACATGTAGGGTAGTGGTGGTTCGGTTGTGCCCGGAAGAGGAGAGTTCTCTGGAAGGTCTAGGCCATTCACTGTAAGTATTTGACCAAAGGAGGAATTTCAAAATATACATGAATCAGAGCTGCTTCTGTAAGACCCTATATCCATGAATAAAAAGCAATAATTTGCGTCGGCAACATCGAGAAGTACAAAGGAGCCGTATTTTTTATAGTTAAAAAACATAATCCCGCCACCAACAGGCTTTACCACACGTATGTGCTTCCCATCAAGGGCTCCAATGCAATTGGGGAAATTGCATTGTGCCTCAAAGGTTGTAGCTATATCCCGCCACTCCTCATGTGTAGGCCTTTTCATCAAAGTGCCGTTCAGCACAGTCCATAAGACTTGGCATGTATCTTTAATGATATAGCTCACGGTAGATATGCCCACCATACACTCGTAATGGAGGCTTACTAATGAAAGACCGATTGCCAGGAATCTGAAAGACAAAATGTATATTTTATTATGTTCCTATTTATATTTTGCAGTAAAAGTTCTTCAGACAAGATGGAAGGGCCTATGGGGCTGCTACAAGCAGCACGTGAATAAGATAAAAAAGGCAAAGAGTGGCTCAGGGGCCAAGAACTTCAGTCCTTATGTGTATGCGGCTCCTGCGGCCATTCAAGAGTTTGAGAGAGTAAGCTAAAATATATTATATTGTAATCATTTAAAAATTACTATTATACTGTAACATAAAGAAGGATGTGCTAAACAGTAATATATTTTTATTGTAGAACTCAATCCAGTTGGGAGGATCCTGCCGAAGGGGAGGAGGAAATTCAGGTGCCAATAGAAGAAGAGCAGGGTGCTGTGGAGGGAGAAGAGGCTGTAGAAATCACTGCTCCTGTTTGTGCTCCTGCCTCCCAACCTTCCATCCCTTGAGGATGAGCCAGGCCTCAGCCAAATACCCAGACGAAGACCAGCAAGAGGGGGGAGTAGTGACAACATGAAAACATTTGCTGATATTATGGAGCCGCTAGAAAAGAAAATGGACAAACTCGAATCCAATAACTTCTTGTTTGGCATGATGGTGGGAAATTCCTTGGATGAGGTACGGCCTGAAAAACTGGCAACAGTGAAAAAGGCCATTATAGATATTTTGGAGGCAAATAGTGGAGAGATCCACCACCACCACCTCCACCAACTATTAACACCCCAAACTTTGGCCTACCCCCAGGGTCATATTACCCCTTTTCAACCCCTCCGCCTCCCAGAACCCACCCCTACTATCCCCCTCGCTATCGCCCCTACTCAGATGAGTATGGGAATCCTCTGAATAACTCCCATCCCCCTATACCTTATCCTTCCCCATCCCCAAATCCCACCACCATCACCACCCCAGGCCAAACTCAAAGGGCCCAGGAGTTTGGTGCTCTTTTGTCAACTCCAGCTCCAATGCCAGGCACCAGCATGCCGGATTATCCACATTATGAGCAACTGTAAAAAATGTTGATACCTTTTTCTACATCCCGTTGGATATATTGTAATATTTCAAAATATTTCATAAACGATTTTATAACCTAATTTATCGACATTCAATTATTTCTAGATGTGTGTTATGTTGTGTAATATACGTAAGATCGCTGTGAGAACTGCAGTGTGAAACAGCTCTGAATCAGATTGAATGGGTGAGAACACACATGCGATTCAATAATAGTACGTGAAGAAAAAAGGCCCTACAACGTGTTTTGTTCAAATTTAAGGGAGTTCAGTCATACAACTGTATGGCTGAACTCACAAAAAGATCACATGTAATCGGGACCTGCGGTGGGGGTACGAATCATATGGAATCTCTGAGATCACAGAAGTGTGAACCCACCGCATTCTAGCTCACTATGAAATACTTACCTCAGAACGAAGCTCCCACAGTTCCGCCCGGTCCCCGCAGAGGGAGCTGCCATCTTACCTCCGTAGAGCCTGTCTTTACGGCGGACTTTCCGGAAAGGTGCAGCAATATACGCCTGTCCTTCGCCAGGACATAACTGCACATGTGCATTGAAATCAGCAGCTGCTTGCAGTGTGAATATCTCCTAAACCATACAAGTTTAGGAGATATTCATTTTACCTACAGGTAAGCCTAGTATAGGTTTACCTATAAGTAAAAATTAATTTTTTGATGATACCACCGCTTTAGCCCCTTTGCGCCTAACGTAACCCTAACCTAGCCTTATTGCATAGGTAATTACCTTGACAGGAACATCCGTGTATAGTTGAAGAACTGGTCCTCATGAGCTCTTAGATTTTCAAACATAGCCCAAAACTGGCCTCTAGTATCTCGATTGGAGATGATCGGATGGATCCAATAACGACGTCTTGTCATCCTCATCCTCCGCTTCCTCTCTTCCTCTTCCAACAAGACTGCCTGACCGGCTGTTATGGCAGTGGACAATATTAGGGGCAAACTGGACATTTTAAAGGGTCAGAAGACAGAGAGGGAACCGAGAACAGACACAGGGAACAGGGAAGTGAACAGGAAGAGGGATGATGTCAGTACAAATATTTCTCTGATTGGACACAGGCAAAGTCGCCTGCCATGGAAGTCGCTTTGAAAATCACGTCAAGTCGCTCCAAAGTCGCACTGAAATTGCCTAGTAAAGTCACGCTGAAGTCGGATCGCCCTGTGTGAATGCAGCCTTAGTGTTCCTTGTATTTGTGTTTTTTTGTTCTATTTGTGTTTGTATTTGAATGTTATTTGAGTGTAGTGTACACCTGTAGGAGCCGCTGGATTTGAGTTGTCCTGTTTGCCTTCTTAGTGCACACAGTATTTTCTTCTCCCTCACTGGCTCAAATAAACAGTCTAGGGATATTTTTTGTCTTCTTGCTAGGAGAAATGCTAAGACCTACTCCTGTGTAGAGTTGGGAAACGGAATACAGTCTCTGGGGCATAGGACATAGGTCAGTACTTACAGGCTTCAAGATCATAAGATGCCTTCTTCTGATATCCTCTGGGTTCTTCTTAGTGAGGGAGATACAGACTCACGATACCACAAAACAAGAAACCCCAGACTTTAGTGAATACGTCCCTTAGCCTAAGCTATGGCTGGGACTTCAATGATCTCACAGTAGCATCTCAGCAGACTGCCCAGAGGGATAGGGCCCCTCAGGCAGGGGACTCCTCTGGTAGGGCTAACCCAGGATTCAAGACCCTCTACTCTGGAGATTCAGACTATTTATGGGCTCTATAACCACCTTCTGGACACATCTCTCCAGGGATTGGCTGAGTTCTCATAAATATTCAAGCTGCTCTCCAACTGTAGATATAGAATCTTCTAGAATGCAGAGGGAAGCAATGAGACCATCAGCTTGTGTAACAATGAGCAGGCTAGAACAATCAACCTCTGCTCC
This sequence comes from Glandirana rugosa, assembly GCA_018402905.1. Lineage (NCBI taxonomy): Eukaryota > Metazoa > Chordata > Amphibia > Anura > Ranidae > Glandirana > Glandirana rugosa. The sequence goes on along the minus strand of BLSH010370042.1, from coordinate 297,510 downwards.
ACAAATTACAGAGGAGCTAAACTGAATTTATCTAGCAACCTGCACCAACTAGGAGGGTGATACACGAGTGCTTTACACATAACAAAATATGTACTACAGCGCTAAACTCAATTCATTCAAAAGCTTTCAATAATCAAGTCTTATAAAAATAATGGTGAAAAAATGTAAATATTATTATCAAAACAGAACTGCGTGAAAGTTGAGGCAAAATAATTATAAATGCAACAAGTGTGTAAAAGCGGAGCTCCGCCCAAAAGTGGATCTTCCGCTTTAAAGGAAGGGGACACCCTGACATGCCACAATTGGCATGTCATTTTTTTTGGGGGGGGGGGGGGACCGGGGACCCTGTTTTCACAGGGTCCCAGGTCTACTTCTTCTCTTAGAGCCGCGGCTCCGGAAGGAAGTTCACCTTCCTCCTCCTCTCTCTCTGCAATCTTCTGGAACACGCCACAGGTACCAGAAGATACAAAGGACAGTCACAAGGCGCAGCGCGACTCGCGCATGTGCAGTGCGCGCCCGGCTTTGAAGCCAAAGCCGGTTGCCCACACTAGTGATTCCGGTGCCGCCGAGGGGAGTGGGAGAAGAGCGAGCCCTCGGGCGACCGCATCGCTGGAGTGAGGGATAGGTAAGTGTCTGATTGTTAAAAGTCAGCAGCTACACTTTTTGTAGCTGCTGACTTTTAACCGGGTGGAATTCCACTTTAATATGCAAAACACATCTCAAAGTTTACAAATGAAGAGTTAAATAACCAAAATAATGTGAAGAATCCACAAGTAAATGTGCGCAAAAAAAGTCCCAAACAAGATGAGTCCACAAGGTGACCCCCCCCCTACGTTCACAACTATGGGTTTTTTTAGTGCGTTTTACAGTTTGCAGAAACGCACTACAGTCCAGCTAACATGGTTTCATATGGTACACATTCACATCTATGCATTTTTCAGCCGGTGCGTTTTTGGAAAGGGTTTTTTCCCCGCAGCAGATTTTGAAGTTTTGGGTGCCACACACTTTGATGATGCAGAACAAAAGAGATTTATTTTTCTCTTCAAGTACTGGGGAGAGAGGGTTAGGGCCAGGACACTCCTTAGGTGGGTGCAATAGCACTTAGCAGACTCCGAGACTCTCTAAATAACGTTCTTTAGGTAACTATAAAGTCCCACAGGTCTCCCAACTGAACTTTGCCTGACTAGAACTATTTCCTTGAGCATTGAACTTGTACTTTGGATTTTAATGCAGATTGATGCACATACCAAACTTGGTATCCCCATTGTACAGATCTGGCCTCCATCTCACAGCCTCCCACTGTAGCTTCACGAGATTAAACTCACAGCCTCCCAACAAGACTTCTGGGACTCTCACTGCTACTTGGTCCCTGGTGCTTCACACAGCCAACCGCTGTATTTCCCAAGTATCCCCCATGCCCAACTGCTGAACTCTCTTGCAAGTGTCACCCCCTCTATTCTGCTGGGTTCCTAGCGTGACTTCTGCTGAGACTTTCCCAACTTTTCCATTGTCTCCCAGCTAGTGAAAAAGGCTGCTCTGGCACTCTCTCAGACTCTGATCTCTGGCCGCTGATAACAGGAGCGTTGTCCCTCGCAGGCGACAGCTTCCCCTTTACCGCTGACCCTAGTTCACACTTTGCCTCTGGAGACAGGAATGGTTGTCCTCCGTTACCAACTCTGTTCCTTCACCTCTGACAAAGAGGGGTTCTCTGGCCAGTAGAACCCTGCAACTGGCCAGAGTTCGATGAAAAATATGATTCGAATTTCAGTCCGAATTTACGAAATTCAAACTAATTTTGTTTCGTTATTCGGAGCATTTGGTAAAATTTGTTTATGTGGTAATTCGGGTATTCGGATATATCTGATTCTCCGAATAAAGAAAATTTGTCCAAATTCTAATTGAAACAAACCGTACATGTCTAATGGGGGACTGTGTGACTGGGGAAACACACAGATCCTTCTCTGTGCATAGCAAGAAGACATGATCTGTGTGATCTCCCCTGTCCGAATGGAGATCTGCCTTGTTTACACAGACAGATCCCCATTATGTCACTGCGGGGAACGATTGCGGGTGGCCAGCGGATATCGATTCCGCCCCACCCACTTATTGGCTCCCCTGCTGGCCAGTGAGCTTGCGCCCACAAAACCCATTCCCGCGACCGACTTACAATGACAGCAATTTGCTGGAATGAACCACATTGCCGCAGCATAACTGCAGGGGCGGGGACTGAAGTGGTTATTACACTGTGTATAGCTGGTTAGCACTGATGGGCACTGATCAGGTGGCACTTATGGGCACTGATTAAGTAGCACTGATGAGGAGGCACTAATGTGCCACACTGATGGGCACTGGTAGGTGGCACTGATAGGTGGCACTGATATGTGGCATCGATGACATTGATAGGCGGCACTGATGGGTGGCACTGGTGGGCAGTGATAGGTGGCATGACTAGATGGCACTGATGGGTGGCACTGATGGGAAGTACTGATGGGCATTGCTGGGCAGCACTGATGAGCAGGCACTGATGGGCACTGAAAGGCAACAGTGACTTACATCACTAATTGGCACTGATTTGTGTCACTGATTGGCATTAATTGGTGTCACTGGTGGTCACTGATTGGTGTCACTGTTGGGCACTGATTGGTGGCACTGGGGGGTTTACTGTAATCAGGGCATTGATGATCAGTGCCCTGATTACATGTACTGTTGTTCCCTGCGAGGATATGCCACATTGCCGCTGATCAGCTCTCCTCGCCACACACTCTGTTAGTGTGAGGCAATGAGAGCCGATCACTGGCACTTCCGCATTTACATGTGACCAGCTGTGATTGGACACAGCCGATCACATGTTTAAAAAGCTACGTGATCAGCTCTTCACAAAGATCGGGGTCGCGCCATGTCCTAGCAACACGGCGTGGCCGTGATCGCTGCCCTGCACGCCCCCGTTATTTGACGCTGGGCGGGAAGTGGTTAAAGTGATATTAAGGTCCTGATTTTTTTTTTTAAATAGCAAACATGTTATACTTACCTGCTGTGCGTAATGGTTTTTCACAGAGCAGCCCGGATCTTCCTCTTCTCGGGTCCCACGTCGGTGCTCCTGGCTCCTCCCTCCTTCCAGGTGCCCCCACAGCAAGCTGCTTGCTGTGGGGGCACCCAAGAAGGTGCGCTCCCGACCCACAGCTCTGTGTGTCCACTCACACATGGAGCCATGGCTCCTCCCCTTCCCCTCCATCTCCTGATTGGCGCACTGGCTGTGATTGACCGTAATGTCTCTCACTGCTGCCAAAGTCCCCAGGGAGGCAAGGCTCTGATGGACATTGCTGGATCAAGTAGGGGCTCAGGTAAGTATTAGGGGGGGCTGCTGCACGCAGAAGTTTTTTCTACCTTCATGCATAGAAAGTTTGAAGGTATAAAAACCTTGTTCCTTTACAACCACTTTAATCAACTCCACATGGTGCTAACTCTTCCCGACTCTACCCAAACATAAAAAAAAGTTTTGTCTTTACATCCACTTTGAATTGCATTCCTTACTAAATCTGAGGCCTTGCCCTTTTCCAATTGGCATTTTCCTCTGGGTCATTATCAAACGACACATTCTGTGATGCTTCTCGGCAGTCAAGATAATTGTGGATAAAACACAAGTTGTGTAAATGGACTATATTGTATAACCATTTGCCTGAGTTAGTCTTTAAAATTTCCAATTTCCTTTACTCCTTTTATTTGCATCTTTTTATTCTTTTTTTTTACATTATCTTGTATTATTCACAAACCACAGGATGTAAGTAACCATATTAGACTTCAGAGAGGCAAACCATCGGTTGTCCAGCCACTGGCCGTCCGGAAATCCCTAGCATTAGTTACTTCAAACCCAACAGAATATGCTTAATACATGGAGCATAATAGGCACAATTATATCTTCAATTAAATTCACACTAAGTCAGTGGGCTTGTATAAAGATAAGAATTAAAAAAAAAAAATCCTTGGCATATCAAGGTGTTAAAATCAGGAGGACTTCCAGAACCAGAATAATTCCTTAATCTACAAACACTAAGTCAAGGTGAGAACATTAGGAAGACTGCCTTTCAATTAAATTACTTTTCTGATAACTACAAAGAAATATATGATTTAAAAGCCTAAGAGATTTTTTTTTATGAATACTTATATTATAATTTCAAACCAAAAGACTCTATTATTACATCAGCGTATCACCACTGTAAAAATCATGCAAACTAGACAGTTTTTTTTTTTATGACACATAAGGCGAGTATTGATTTTAATACGCTGATAAAATTGGTTACTGTTCTTACTGTTTTTTTAGATGCGGTATCAGCATTCTGTACAGTTTGGTTTATTATCTTACATATCTTTCTTTTCATTGCATGACTATACTTATTTTTTGCTAGACATGTGCGGTTTGTTTTAGTTCCCAATTAAATTTTGTATGAATTTTCATTTTTCAGGAATTCGGATGTAACGGACTTTTTGAATTACAATAATACCGAATTTAACCACTTCACCCCGGAAGGATTTCCCATGTTAGGACCAGAGCACTTTTTGCGATTCAGCACTGTGTGGCTTTAACTGACAATTGTACGGTCATGCGACATTGTACCCAAACAAAATGTGCGTCCTTTTTCCCCACAATTAGAGCTTTCTTTTGGTGGTATTTGATCCTCTCTGCGTCATTTCTGATCACCGCTATAAACAAAAAGAGAGACAATTTTCCAAAAAAAAACAATATTTCTTACTTTTTGCTAAAATACAAATCCAAAAAAAGTATAAAAAAACAAATGTATTCATCGGTTTTCGCCGATTTATATTCTTCCTCATATCTTTGGTAAAAAAAATTGCAATCAGCGTTTATTGATTGGTTTGCACAAAAGTTGCCGCATTTACAAACCATGAGAATTAATTTCTGGCATTTTTACATTTTCTTTTTTAATGACGCTTATATACGGCGATTCGCGGGACAGCGCCACACCGCAGCAGTAAATATGCAGCACGCGGTCGGGAAGTGGCTAAACGAACCCGAAATAACGAAAAAAAATCAGACGAAATTCAAATCATTTTCAAATCGTTTTCGAATAGTTTTCAAACTAAAAGTCCTCAAGTTTGCATAGTTTTCCAATTTTCCAAAGAGTACAAAATAGAATAGAAAACAAAGGAATAGGACAGAAAAACAAACAAACAATAGGCTAGAAAAGAATGTAACAGAAAGCAAAACAATAGAGTAAAACAGCTCTGTTCCACTCTACCACGTTATAGCCTTTCATTTTCTGTTATATTCCCCTCTATTGTATTCTATCTTTTTCCATTCTATTCCTCCACTTTCCACTCCACCACATTCTCCTTGGAAACGGGAAAACTATTTGGATTCAAAAACTGTTAAAATTCGGAAACGATTTGAATTTGAAAACTATTTGAATTCGAAAACTATTCAAAATTAATTTGAACAATTTTCGAATCGATTCAAAAAGGAATAAATGAAACGAATTCCAAAAACAAACTAAACAAATGAAATTAATCAAACTAAATGAATTTATGTAAATAATGAAACAAAACTAAACTAAGCAAATTTTTTCGCTCTGCACATGTTTATTTTTTGCTTTGAAAGAGGTAGATTGAATGATGATGCAACTGTAGTGTTTACCCCATGAGGGACGCTGATTTGCCACAGGTTCCTCTACCAGATTAGTGCAGCGGCAGCCAGGCACACGGCAACATTCACTTTCTCTGGCTCCATGAGCAGTCTAGGGATTTGCCTTTTTTAATATGTATTGCTTATTAAACTTTGATAGGGCATTGGGATCTGTAGGATACTCCATAGACACTGAACTGTAACCAGAGGAGGACACCCTTCACTTTCCCACTGCTCCTTAGACTAGTCTCTCTAATAGGAGCCAAGGGGATGCACAGCACTGAGACACCATAAGTGTCTGACCCCAGGCCAGGCAAACACTAGAGTTGATGCACAAGGGATAGAAGCAGCCACAGTCAGCAGGATCCTACCCTCAGGTCTGCGTTCACAATGTCCCTGGGTACTTGAATGCCACCTTCCAATATCAGGCAGACATTTCTCCAGACCAGATCCTCAGTCAAATTCCAACGATTCTCAGCAAAGCAGGCCTACCAGCTCTAGCATAGCTGGGACCTTGTGCGCATGGCGAACTTAAGCTGTACTTAAGGCTTTAACTGGGAACCCTTTGCCCCTGGACAAGAAGAATAAGACTGCTCCAGACCCCAGACTATTTAGGTGCTCTGCAGCAACTGCTTCCTCAGGGATTGGCTGAGACCCCATAAATATTAAAATGCAATATTTCCCAAGCACACTTTCCTGAAAAAGGCTATTAGGTAATAATGGATGCTGCAATGACCACATGCTGGGGGAACCATAGACAATCCAAGTGAAGATCCAATCACTTCGAAGGCACCCTGTGTTGCTCCGAAAAGTTGCCTTCTCCTGGCCCTTGGCATATGCATCGCCCATTCACATTTACTATACTGAGTTAACCACTTACGGTCCACCTGCCGTCGTTATACGTCAGCACTTTGACGTTGAATACCATTGTTATGACGGCAGATAGCTGACATAACCATGGTATTTTCTTAAGCGGCGGACGGTCCACTTTCGGATAAAAGGGGTTTCTGCGGCAGTTTCGCTGTGAGATCACTGTTATTGGTGACGGGAGAGGTGCCCACCCCCCCTCTCACTGCTCCCTGGTGGTCTCCGCCGCTTAATGGAGCCATCAATAGCGGTGGAGACGATAGGATCCTTTCCCCTGTGGGGTATGGAGTCGAGTGGGGGAATGATGGCCCCCGCTTGGCTCCATACCATTGGATGACGGAAGCAACGTCAAAGGTAATTTCTGCCCAATGATCTTAAAAGGGAAAAAAATGTTATTTAAAAAAAAAAAAAATTTTTTTATTGCATTTAAGTGTAAATGTGAGATGTGAGGTCTTTTTGACCCCAGATCTCATATTAAAGATGTCCTGTCATTCTTTTTTTGGGATGTTTACATTCCTTGTAATAGAAATAAAAGTGGCCAATTTTTTTTTTAAATGGACAGTGTAAAAATTAAAAATAAGAAGTAAAATACATAAGAAAAAATTGAAAGTGCCCTGTCCAGCCGAGCTCACACGCAGGAGTGAACGCATACATAAGTTGCACCCACATATGTTCAAACCACACATGTGAGGTATTGCCACGATCATTTGATTGAGAGCAATAATTCTGTCTTCAGACCTCCTCTGTAACTCAAAACTGGTAACCTGTAGAAATTTTTAAACGTCGCCGATGGAGATTTTTAAGTGCCAAAGTTTGTCATCATTCCACGTGAGGGCACAATTTTAAAGCATGACATGTTGGGCATCAATTAACACAGCATAACATTATCGTTTACATTATAGAAAAAAATTGGGCTAACTACTGTTTTCTTATTTTTTAATTCAAAAAAGTGTATTTGTTCCAAAAAGATTGCGTTTGTAAGACCAATGCGCAAATACAGTGTGACATAAAGCATTGCAACGACCGCCATTTTCTTCTCTAGGGTGTTTGCAAAAAAATATATAATGTTTTGGAGTTCTAAGTAATTTTATAGCAAACAAAACTGATTTTAACTTGTAATTAACAAGTTTGAAAAATAGGCCCGGTCCTTAAAGCGGAGGTCCGAGGGCTACAAAAAAAATTAAAAGTCAGCAGCTACACATACAGTAGCTGCTGACTTTTAATATTAGGACACTTACCTGTCCTGGAGTCCAGCGATGTCGGCACCCGCCACCGATCTTCAGATCGGGGGACGGGTGCAGCCGCCTCCATCGCGGGTAAGGGAACCCGGACGTGTAAGCAGTACAGCTTCACGCCGGGCACCTTACTGCGCATGCGCAAGCTTTGCCGCGCTCTGCTACTGGCCAGGCGGCTAGAAGCAGAGCGAGCAGGGAGGAGGGAGCCGGGCTGCTGATGTCAGCGGCCGCGTCCGCCGGCCAGAGCTCCCGGATGTGTGGAAAAGGACACCTGTCTAAAGACAGGTGTCCTCTTCCCCCTCCCCCCCGAAAGGTGCCAAATGTGGCACCTGAGGGGGGGAGGAATCCAACCAGCGGAAGTTCCACTTTAGGGTGGAGCTCCGCTTTAAAGTGGAGTTCCACCCTATTAAAAGTCAGCAGCTACAAAAAGTATAGCTGCCGACTTTTAATAATCAGACATTCACCTGTCCCACGCTCCAGCGATGCAGCCACCCGGTGCTTCGTTCTCCTCACCCTCCTCCATGCGGCGCCGGCATCACAAGTGTGGGCGCCTGGCTTTGGCTTCAAAGCCGGGCACGCACTGTGCATGCGCAAGTCACGCCACGCTTTGTGAGTATCTTCTGGGACCTGTGATGTGTCCCAGAAGATCGCCGAATAGGAGGGGAGGAAGGTGAACTTCCTTCTGGCTCCGCTGAGACAGGGTCTTCGCTGCCCCCCCAAAAAAAGGCATGTCGGGAGTCATCTTCCCTTAAAGCAGAAGTTCTACTTTTGGTTGAAACTCCACTTTAAGTGGCTAAATGGAGAGCATTCATTTCTCCAAAATAGTAAAAATTGTGAGATTTTTGGCAAAATTCATTAGAGTCCATGGGGAAGGCTAAATTAGGGTGCTTTTTGTTCACTTTCATTCCTTACTTAAGAAGACAGTGTATGAACAGTGGTACAAAATGAGTTGATAACAAAGGGAGTGAGGTTTTACAGTTCAGTACATATCATAAACCCAAATCTCAGTTACAAAAATAGACACAGTTTCATTTCTAGTACAATAAAATGTATGGAGGCTTACAGCGCTCCTTTATGCATAAAATGTAACATTTAAAAAAGCTAGCTTATCCCCTTTCACAGGCTTTCACTGGTTTACAGAGTGGTAGTCAAAACTCTTGATATGGGGGCTCAAGTGCAGCCCCCAACATCGCCACACATGAAATGCAGTGAATATTTGTTATCAGAGGCAGCAGGCACACAACAAGATATTGTCAAAGACCATGAACGTTATACAAGAGATGTTCAGAGACTGTGGACAGGATACAGGGGTTGGTCAGAGACTGTGGACAGGATACAGGGGTTGGTCAGAGACTGTGGACAGGATACAGGGGTTGGGCAGAGACTGTGGACAGGATACAGGGGTTGGTCAGAGACTGTGGGCAGGATACAGGGGATGGTCATAGACTGTGGACAGGATGCAGGGGATGGTCAGAGACTGTAGACAGGATACAGGGGATGGTCAGAGACTGTTGACAGGATACAGGGGTTGGTCAGAGATGGTCATAGACTGTGGACAGGATTCAGGGGATGGTCAGAGACTGTAGACAGGATACAGGGGATGGTCAGAGACTGTTGACAGGATACAGGGGTTGGTCAGAGACTGTGGACAGGATACTGGGGATGGTCAGAGACTGTGGACAGGATACAGGGGATGGTCAGAGACTGTAGACAGGATACAGGGGATGGTCAGAGACTGTGGACAGGATACAGGGGATGGTCATAGACTGTGGACAGGATACAGGGGATGGTCAGAGACTGTGGACAGGATACAGGGGTTGGTCAGAGACTGAGGACAGGATACAGGGGATGGTCAGAGACTGAGGACAGGATACAGGGGATGGTCAGAGACTGTGGACATAATACAGGAGATGGTCAGAGACTGTGGACAGGATACAATACATGGTCGGAGACTATGGATATGTTGCAGGAGACTGTCAGAGACTGTGAACATGCTATAGGAGTTGTTGGAGACTGGGCACATGCTTCAGGAGACAGTCATAGACTGGAGACATATTACATGAGGCTGCTAGAATTCACTTTTATAACAGGGCAATAGGGAAAAAATATTAGTGTTTGTAGGGCCCCTAGGGCTATACAAAAAGTGCAAAAGGGAAAGATGCAGCTCCCAGGCCACCAGGGGTCTACATGATGCATCAATTTCATCGGATATCACAAATGTCAATGCGTTACACAGGACTTACTGACTTCTTCAGGACAATGTTATGCTATTTTTTATATATTTCTAATCCTCATTTCCACATTTTGGGTTCATATTTGTAAACAGTATATTTACATTGTGGAAGGTGTATGGTGTCAAACTCTGAAAAAAATATAACAATCCACTTAATATTGAGTAGGTTCCACTTTTGCCGGCAAAACAGCCCTAACCTGTCAAGGGATGGACGCCACTTGCTCTGTGGTCCAGTTATGATGCTCACGTTCCCATTGTAGGCAGGTCAGAATGGGCAGCATGGGCACCATGACGCAGCCCCAAACACAACAAACTGCCATGAATTGTGTGTTCTGACACCTTTCTATCAGAATCAGCATGAACTTTTTAGCAATTTGAGCCCTAATAGCTCTTCTATCGGATAGGACTACACAGGCCAGCCTTTCCATGCCTTTCTTGACAAACTTGACAAAGTGGATGGGGCCCCTGAATTACATTGTTGCCCACCCACACCCCTGGATCATTTCTGCCTCCGTTTAGAAGAAGCTTTCCTGCTGGTGGGTCCGACTCTGTGCTCAACAACTCATTGAATCAGTGTGCCTGTAACCCATCCACGTTGTTTGTTTAAATATTAATGAAAAAATGTGTTGCGCTAATTCATAACAACCAGTCAAACATTCATATATGTAAAAAACTGTAAATAATAATGTGTTGAAAAAGCATTCATAAATAATCCAGTAAAGTCCATCAGAAAAAAAACACCCAAAAGTGCACACCCAATTCTCAAGCGGCTTACCAGCTTCTCTGACCCCAATATGGGGGTCTGGCTGCACTCTATCCCAGTATCACCATGGGATGGATGGATATCAGGAGCCAAGATTCCAGGATGGGTTACCATACAACCAGGATGTTCAACAGTGGGCTCAGCAAAAGGGAGAGACAAAGGAGGACCTCAAAGGGTAGTAATTAAAAATCTAAGCTTTTAAATGAAGGTTAAAACTACTTTCAAGAAGGCAGGAGTAAAATCGCATATAAAATAATCAACATGCAGACCCCCCAGCGGGTGTGATAAAGTCACCGCTGTAGCTCCTCCTGACTAGTTTTGTTAGAACATTATCAAGGGATAAAGGAGCATAAAGGTTGTATTAATCCCTCAGCATTCGGAGCTGCTTGTCCTGTATTCTTATTAAAATCAACCGCGCTAGATACCAATACATGAGAAGAATAATCAGCTGCCGGCACAAATAGGTTGAACTGACATAAACTATAAACTTAGGTGCAGCACTGAAAAAGCTCATATGTAAACAAAGTCCAAGAAAATCAGTCCTTATACAGTGAGTGAAAAAAACGACATTAGGAAGGGTGGTCCCATAAAGAAAACCTTCACCGACACCCACACATACTGCCTCTTACCCTCCAGCAATGACCCCTATTACGGAGGTCCTTTGAGCCTGTGTGTGGGATTGGCTGTGATGGATGATGTTGCCAAGAAGTATTGGTGAGCGTCTCTCTGTGTCACATGAAGTTTCCCAGGACCGTCCCGATCGTCATCCCAAGTCATAAAGGAGTAAATGGCAATAGTGTAGCACGTTCCCAATGATTTTATTAGATACAAAAAAATATTACGGTCACACTTTTGCTGTGTCCATACGCGGTCTGTTTCAAACCAATGCAATGGCGGTCCCGTCTAGGAACATGATGTCGTCACGCTGGCTGTCTCCAACCGACACGTTTCGTCATCACTGAAGTCACCCGGGGCGGGTCCTGCTTGTCCTGTATTGCCATGTAGGTTTGGACATACATTTTTATGAAAGATTGTTACATTTTACTAATCCTGCACTTTGTTTACATTGTTTCTATTGCATCTTCAGCTTTTTTTAGCAGGGGCCTAAAGGTTGTGTGCCAAATTAACCACTTGCTTACTGGGCACTTAAACCCCCTTCCTGCCCTATTAAACCTATTTTTTGCACTACAAACAAAAAAAGAGCGACAATTTTGAAAAAAGAACAATATTTTTTACTTTTTGCTATAATAAAAAATCCCCCAAAAAATATAAAAAAAAGTAATTATTCATCAGTTTTGGCTTATATATATACTTCTACATATTTTTAGTAACAAAAATGCAATCGGTGGGGTGTATATTGATTGGTTTGCGCAAATGTTATCGCGTCTACAAACTATGGGAATTGATTTATAGCATTTTTATTATTTTTTTTTTACCAGTAATGGCGGCGAGCTGTGATTTTTATGTGACATTGCAGCGGACAAGCCAGACATTTTTGACACTTTTTTGGGACCATTGACATTTATACAGCGATCAGAAATTTAAATTCAAGGGGTTAACTGTGTTCCCTGTATGTGTTCTAACTGTGAGGGGGCTGGGCTGGCAGGGACATAACAGATCTCACTGATCACGATGACAGGGATCAGTAGATCTGTTATGTCCCCCCTCACAGAACAGAGAACCGTTGTGTTTACATCGGCGGTTCCCCATTCTGACTCTCTATTAGGCGATCGCGGGTCACGAGCAGACATCGAGTCTGCCCGACCCACGGGCACACCCACGCAGTGTGCGACGGGAGCGAGAGCGCGCTGCCGTCAGCTGTGTGTGCGCACACGGAGCGTGCAAAAAGTCAGATGTTCATGGACGTTCCCCCAGAAATTCAGCCGTCTTTCGGTTATAGCATGGATCTGTACTGGTTAAACTGATATTTGAAACTGTTCATCCACCTTGACTAAAGCCCCAGTTCCAGGTGAAGAAAAACAGCCCCAAACCATGCTGTCACCACAATTTCATGGTGGGTATGGTGGTTTTTTTTATGATGCGCAGTGTTGGTTTTGCACCAAACATACTTTTTGGAATTATGGCCAAAAAGTTCAATCGTGGTTTCATGATACCATATGCATATTTTTCGGTGAAACATGTTAACAGTCCTCTGTCCATAATTTGGAGCTGTGATATTTGTACTTTATTTGCTGTGAAAATTCAAATAAATTGAATTCATTGTCTACATCGCTGGAGTGTTGTCAGCCTTTTATCTTTGTCTTCCCATTAGGGGCCAGCACTAGTGTTGAGCGAACCCGGACTGTAACGTTCGGGTCCGTACCGAACTTTTGGGTGTCCGTGGCACGGACCCGGACCCGGACATTTCAAAAATCGTTCGGGTTCGTTACAGGCCCAGGCCCAGGCACGGTGCCTGTGGGTTTTCAAGCCATGCCTGGGCTTGCAATGTCAGGCCCAAGCGAGTTGTGATCACGACCGGGGATTACCCTTCTGTTTCTATTTTCCGACTGTTGTGAGGTCGCTACATCTGTTACTTAAGTTAAATAAACTTAAAAGTGTCGTTTATTTCATGTTTATAGTGTCGAGGTTTAATACCTGTCTCCTGACAATTGTACAAAGTGGCTTTTTATACGTATACCATAGTACTTTGGTGCTAACTTGAAAAACCGGTATTAAGGTTTTTCATACAAACCACGTTTTGGTTGTGACGCGTAGTATTTTTTTTGGTGGTATGGGTGGTACTTTAACACCACTGTCGTA
>BLSH010370042.1:251306-271478 GCA_018402905.1 Glandirana rugosa | reverse complement strand
ACTGTGGACATGATACAAGGGATGGCAAGAGACTATGGACATGATACAAGGGATGGCAAGAGACTATGGACATGATACAAGAGATGGCCAGAGACTAAGAGCATGATGCAAGAGATGAGCGAGACTGAATACATAATACAAGAGATAGTCAGAGACTATGGACATGATACAAAAGATGGTCAGAGACTATGAACATGATACAAGAGATGAGCAAGACTGAAGACATAATACAAGAGATAGTCAGAGACTATGGACATGATACAAAGATGGTCAGAGACTATGAGCATGATGCAAGAGATGAGCGAGACTGAATACATAATACCAGAGATAGTCAGAGACTATGGACATGATACAAAAGATGGTCAGAGACTATGAACATGATACAAGAGATGAGCAAGACTGAAGACATAATACAAGAGATAGTCAGAGACTATGGACATGATACAAAGATGGTCAGAGACTATGAGCATGATGCAAGAGATGAGCGAGACTGAATACATAATACCAGAGATAGTCAGAGACTATGGACATGATACAAAAGATGGTCAGAGACTATGAACATGATACAAGAGATGAGCAAGACTGAAGACATAATACAAGAGATAGTCAGAGACTATGGACATGATACAAAGATGGTCAGAGACTGTGGACATGAAACAGAAGAAGTCCAGAGATTATGGACATGATACAAGAAATGATCCAAGACTGCTCACATGATACAAGAGATGATCAGAGACTGTGGACATGATACAATAAATGGCAAGAGACTTTGGACATGATACAAGAGATGACCAGAGACTATGAGCATGATGCAAGAGATGGCCAGAGACTATGAGCATGATACAAGAGATAAGCAAGGCTGAAGACATGATACAAGAGATGGTCAGAGACTATGGACATGAAACAGAAGAAGTCCAGAGATTATGGACATTATACAAGAGATGTCTAGAGACTGTGAACATGATACAAGAGATGGTCAGAGACTATGGACATAATGCAAGAGATGGTCGAGACTGAAGACAACATGATGTAAGAGATGGTCAGAAACTATGGGCATGATAAAAAAGAGACTGCAGACATGCTGCAGGAGACTATCATGAACTGTGTACATGATATAGGAGTTGTTGGAGACTAGGGGCATGCTTCCAGGGACCATCATAGACTGGAGATACATTACACAAGACTGCCAGAGATCACTGCTATTACAGGGCAATAGGGAAACACAGATTATTGTCTGCAGGGGCCCTAAGGGCCGCACAATAGTGCCATAGGGCTGCATGTGGCTTCCAGGCTGCAGGTTGGGCTCCAGGGCTCTATAAAAAAGTTTGTTCATTTGAGTGGAGTTCTACCTTCATATTTCCTCCTGCTGGTATTCAGAATAATTCTGAAAGATTAATTTTTATTCCTCCCATTCTACAATGCAAGCATGGAGGTCACAGCCAATAAAGCAGTGTGCTTTAATGAGAGACGCTTGGCACAAAGTGAGGGCTGTCTTTCTCGGAGTACAGGAACAGCTCCACATATATTAAGAAGCCCCAGATGAATCAATTTAATAATGTTGGGATTTACACGATTAATATAGAGTCTTCATTATTCACCCCGTCTGCTTATAGAGCTGTGGAAGAGAACTTCGTAGTCTGGTGGTATTAAAGCTGCCATTTCCTAACCTGTTCCCAGGCCATCTGCTATGTGCTGATCATTCCACGTTTTAACATTTAACAGTTACCCAACTGCGGCTTAGCAGATTTGTGTACTTTCAAAAACAGCTGGTTCAACGGCGCTTCCAAGCTTTAGAATGAGAAAACATATGTGGCTTTATTTTATTCACAGTCAAAAAACATGCATATCTTCTTCAATGATGACACGTATGAATTGATATTTCAGTTTTGCACGTGCTGGTTTCCCTTTGTATCTGTCAACTGCTGTGATGGTTTGGTAGGTCAGGTTCCCAGTTTTATCTGACCATGTCAGCCATGTCAAATGATGGCGTCATATTCCCCCCAGTGGAATCTTCATGTTACAAAATTAACAAATAGCTAAGTTGTGAGTGAAACCTTCATATGGCTTTGCCATAAAATTCACTACAAGAGATCAAAAGCTACACATCCATGAGATAATGGTCTTAAAGTGATTCTAAAGGTTATTTTTTTAAAAAAGGAATAAACTAGTTATACTTATCTGCTTTGTGCAATGCTTTTGCACAGAGCAGCCCCGATCCTCATCTTTTTGGGTCTCCTGCCAGTGGTCCTGGCTCCTCCCCCTTGCCAAGCTCTCCCAATAGCAAGCCTCTTGCTATGGGGGTATTTGAACAAGCTCGCTCCTGAGTCGCGCTCCGGCGAATGGACAATTTACATTCACACACAGAGCGTGGCTCAGCCCCCACTCTCTACTCATTGGCTCACTGGCTGTGATTGATAGCAACAGAAGCCAATGGCTCCCACTGCTTTGTAAGCCAATGAGCAGAGAGAGAGAGAGACGGGAGAGCCGCTGCTCTAATGCACATCGCTGTATTGAGATGGGGCTCAGGTAAGTATAAGGGGGGGTGTTGCACACTGAAGGTTTTTTTACCTTAATGCATAGTATGCATTAAAGTAAAATGCCTTCTGGCCTTAGAACCATTTTAAAGTGTGAAAGCATGAGTTAGTACCCTTTTTATGGAGATCCCTCCTCTGCGTGGATATGGCAGGTGGGTCTAGCTTAGTTATATTCTGGAGGGGGAAGAGCCTGAAGCAGAGGGTGATGGGAAGAGGCTACTCCTATTATACTGTCATGTAAGCTTGTAGCCTTAGGAAGTGAACCCTTCAGGGTAGGCCTACAGTGAGGGCAATGAAAGAGTGGGATGGTCATCTTATGTTAAGTGTATTAAAAAGGGGGCCAAAAACAGTATAAACTTCTACAATACAAATTTTAAAAAGATTATTCTACATTTTTCCTAGTGGGGAGATTTCACTGTTAGAGAAAATATCCCCAAAACAACGGAAATTAAGCTGGTCAAACGTTTGAATTCTGTCTCTTTCCCGATGTACCAGACAAAATTTGCCTAGTGGGTGGTCCTGTCAGTTCCCTCCCGCCCAGCATCCTCCTATTGGAAAGACCGGGGAAGAAAATTGTTGACTAAACAACAGCTATATCCAATCAGGTGCAGCTACTGGTTATGTATTCTGGCAGTTGCTGGTGCTGGCTATGAAAATACAATTGCCAAAGCAAAATATTCATCCATCTGTGCTATTTAACGAGGAATCTAATTTTTTTCTCATCTAATTGTCTGGATGATCAGTAGCTAATAAAGGGATCAGCAGAGACGGGTGGTGGTTGCTAAGCAGTTGACAAGATGGATGAGTCTAGATAAGGTAAATTAGTCTGTTATAGGATGAGTTCCCCTGTGGCTCAAATTCCCAAAAAGTGGCCATTTTAACACATATTATGCAGGCATGGTCCACTGTTGTCATCCTCAGGTAACCCACCCTGAGAAATGCCATGCAGCCATTGGTGAGCTATTGGTGTGCTAAGCATCAGGTCTCTTAACTTAGGGCTTGCTTCTGTTTTAACTAATCTAAGGCTGACTATACACTATCAATATGATTGTGCAATCTCCTTTGGATCTATTATTAATTATGTCATGCTGGGGTCGGCCTGATTTGATAAAAATTAACTATCTGCTGACCACACTATAGCAATTTTACTGCTACAGGATGGCAGTTGTGCACCATACGTGGGGATCATGTATATATATACATGATCTGGCTGTTCCGGGTAGCGGGCATGAATGTGTGCTGCCGGCGGCTCATTTCAGCTGTGATTATACACAGCGGGAGCCGATAGGCGGATGCCGTGGACTCGATGTCCGCAGGCACCCGCCGCTCATCCTGCAGAGACACAGAATGGCGGTCTGCCTATGCAAACAAGGCTGATTGCCGTTCTGACAGGAGGGAAAGCATGGGCATTGGATCCTGTGTCTCTGCAAAGCAGGGACTAGGATCCATGTCTTCCCCTAGTAAAAGCACCTCCTACACTGTAGTAAAACACTGGTTAGGCACCCAGCTAACCCTTTGATCACCTCTGATGTTAACTCCTTCCCAGCCAGTGTCATTAGTACAGTAACAGTGCATATTTTTTAAAACTGATCACTGCATTAGTGTCACTCACACTGGTCCCCAAAAAGTGTCAGTTAGTGTCCAAATGTCTGCTGCAACATCGCAGTCCCGCTTCAAGTTGCTGAAGCCGCTATCCCACAGTTTGAACATGCTATAACGTTTGCGCAAACCAATTGATACATGCTTTTTTTTTACCAAAAATATGTAGCAGAATACATATTGGCCTAAATTTATGAAAAAATTCGTTTTTTTTTCCAATTTTTG
Source organism: Glandirana rugosa (assembly GCA_018402905.1). Lineage (NCBI taxonomy): Eukaryota > Metazoa > Chordata > Amphibia > Anura > Ranidae > Glandirana > Glandirana rugosa. The sequence goes on along the minus strand of BLSH010370042.1, from coordinate 267,120 downwards.
TGTTTTATAGCAGAACGTAAAAAATATTGTTTTTTAATTTTTTTTCAATATTGTCCGTTTTTTTGTTCATAGCACAATGAATACAAAGACACAGAGGTGATCAAATACCACCAAAAGAAAGCTCTATTTGTGGAAAATAAAGGACACCAATTTTATTTGGGTTCAGCGTTGCATAACCTCGTAATTGTCAGTTAAAGTAACGCAGTGCCGTATAGAAAAAACAGCCTGGTCGTGAAGGGGGGTAAACCTTCCAGAGCTGAGGTGGTTAAATGCACTGTTTAGGTTTGTCCTCATATTACAGTTTTGGTACAGCTATAGGAAATGTGTACAATCAGATTGTATAGTGTATGGCAAGCTTATAGGTTTATTTGTTTATGTTTTGCCTGGCAATATATTTACCAAATAATGAAGATTACAAATGTGACAGTGTCTCTTTAAGGACATTTAAAACCCTCTGTATAATATTGGTGTCTTATAATCTGTACCTTTTCGACTCAGCCATGTACTAAATGTCTATACCAATAACTATTCACTTTTATTACCCACCAGACACCAGATTCTTAATGATATAGGTCTAAAAGTCTGCATGTCTCCACTTAGGGAATGTAATTCATGAGTTACCTGTCTATTCAAAATGTCATTGGTCTCATAAAAGAAGCTCAGGGGAAAAGTCATAGAGCAATGGAAGCAGGAAGCAATGGAGTGATTCTAATATTTAAGACAAGTGTCTCGTTCCTGCATTCTCAAGAGCAGCAGAACAATAATATATTTTAGGTTTATTCAATAACAGAAAATAAGCATTGACTTGGAAGAGACGTATACTTGTAAAAAGGTAAAGAAAAAAACCTTCTAACAAATAAAAAATGACTAAACACATTTTATTTGGTTGTCACATATACTGTACACTGTGATGTTGGCTGTAGGCCTAGTTAAAAGCCCAACTTAAAGCAGAGTTCCACCCAAAAGAGGAAGCTCCGCTTATTTACTTCCTCCCTCCCTCTGGTGCCACATTTGGCACATTTCAGGGGGTAGGAGGGAGCGGTCCCTCCCCACTTCCGAGAGACGGCGCCGCAGAAGTTCAGCCCTCCTCCTCCATCCTCCATCGCTGGGCCAATTAGAAAGTGCAGCACACTTTGTGCATGCGCAATAAGGAACCGGCAGTGAAACCGAAAGGCTTCACTGCCAGTTTCCCTTAGTGGAGATGGCAGCAACAGCACCCGACAGCCATTTAGAAAATTGGCTGTGGTGATGACATTGCGGGCTCCCTGGACAGCTAAGTGTCCATATATTAAAAGACAGCAGCTACAGTATTTGCAGCTGCTGACTTTTATTTTTTTTCTTCAGGCCAAACTCCCCTTTAAGCCAAAGGCTTGGCACTGAGGGGCGAATATTTGCATGCATTAGCTGTGCTGAGAGTGCGCGTTCTGCGTGCTCCCGGCACACTAACTGGTGGCTCACGAAAAGTTCCTCATTGCTTCTTACGATTTATTTTCTGACCATGTGACCGTTGTGACAACCAATCATAGTGGTCACATGGTCACAAGCCCCGCCTCCTGCAATGCCAAACCCCTTAAAGGGCCGGAGGAAGCTGGCGCAAAAGGGTTAAACAGCTTAGCTCATTTCCTCCTTGCCCTTGCGTGGTCTATGATCTCTAGTGCTTCCTTCCTTTGTTCCTATATATGACTTGGCCTGGCTGACTTTCCTTCGATTCCTGATTCTGATTTTTGCTCCTGACTACACTGAGGTCTGGTTTCCTGACCCTCTGATTACCCACTCTGGCATCCAAACCCTGGCTTCTGTTTTTTGACTATGTTCCTGAACTGTGTTATTTTTACCATTTCATTAAAGATGTTATTTTAACTGCACTTTCTGTCTCCATCTGGTTTATGGTTCCTGACAAGTGTAGAATTCACGTATTGCTGAGCAAAAATAAACGTACCCACTATCTTCAACTTGTGCTGGACTCTACTATGTACAGTTTTTTAGGTAATTAACATGTTTTGCATGCACCATACTTGAAGATCAGTGTGATAGATTTACTAAAGGCAAATAGACTGTAAACTTTGCAAGTGCAGTTGCTCCAGAGCGTAGTAAATTAGGGAAAGCTTCACTTTACAAAGAACACCCAATCACATGCAAGGAAAATTAAAAAAACATTTTTGCTTGCACATGATTGAATTATGGAAGTCGGGATAGCTCCCACTCATTTGCTAAACTCTGGAGCGACTGCACTTGCAAAACGCACGGTCTATTTGCCTTTAGTGAATCAACCACTATGAGAGAGAATATACTGTGATCCTTTATTTTGCTCACCAAAGAGTGAATTCTTCAAATTGACCATAAAAAGCATTAAAAGGACCTTATCAACATAGAAAAACATTCAAATTACACACAGACAAAAATTCATCTGTAGTAGAGGGGGTTGGGGTTAGAAATTCTGACCATGTTTTTATTGCTGTCTGTGCTCATGATGAAGATCTGCCTGCCACATCATCAGGAAGTAAGGGAAAATTTCCTCTATGGTATCACAGACAATAAACATACCTTGACGGATATTTTAAATCTGCCCAAACCTTAACCAAAGCTTAAAAATTACAAATGTTTCGCCTAAAAGGAGACCCTATAGCCATCTGATTCCAGGGACTATCTGATGCTTCCACACTGCTCCATAAACTGTACTCACAAGTTGTTCCTACTTACTGGAGCTGCCGTTCATATCTTCTGGCTCTGCTCTCTGGTTTGTTTGGAACAAAGCTAAAAAAGTGACCCTTTGCTTCACTTCTGTGGATTTAGGAGAGAATCCAGATAGCTAACACCTTCACCTCAACAGCATCCCAGCAAAAGCCTACAAATTATCCCTCACAAAGCACCTTAAGGATCCTAAATCTTGCATCCCTATCCTTTGTAAGTAGTCAGTCACTCCCATAATGTCCTTCTGGTTTGCCAACATCAATGAAATCATGAACATGGAAGACCCAATGGTCTCTTTATATAAGGAAAACATTTTCACCATGCTTGGATTAGATGGATAGACTTCACATTCTCCTCTGCCCACAAAACTATGCTGACCTGGTGGGCACGCTAAGATCAGACCTTTGTTATACTTGCCCCCCTACATTCTGAGAGCCCCAGCCTTCCAAGTGAACCTACCAGAAGAGACTCAAGGTCTCCTCGCTGTGGCCTTCTCATCTCCCTGACTATGAGCAATCATACTTCTAGCGTTCCCTCCCTTCCTCCACTATTTAGTAAAGTCCCACCCATTTCATGTAACAATGCTAGTGGGAAAAAAAAAAAAGAAAAGGTTACTTATCTTACACATTGAATTCTTACCTAGGTGAAAGTGACGTCACTCAGTCTTTTTGAGGATCCTGTAAAAACTGAGGGTATCATCTCTTAAGAGAATCTTGCACAATGCTGGAGAATGCTCTCTCAATGCTTGTGAGATTTCGGGTCTTCTACTCTCAAAAGAATTCACCAGAAGGCACCCACACCTAGGTGAGGACTTTAGAAGCTAGGGTATAGGGTAGTTACATCTTTTTTCCCTAATAAATTTACATGAGAAGAAATGGGCCTCTACTAAATAAGGGTTCCTGGCATTTTGATGAAAGGTCTGCTGTGATCATTGGCAACTATTTTCAGATGGTAAGACAATCTCATAGCCGCAGCAGCGACACACCATAACTGTTGGACTTGGAAAAACTGATCAAATGGATTACAAAAATTTTCCAAACTCTATTCTCTTCCCTAAGAGTCATTCCCCTCTCTAACCTAAACAAATATCTCAGGTTCACAAAGAATGTATGTTTGGAGGAAGAATTAACAGCACTCAATTTAGCTAGCCAGCAAAAAGACCTGAAAATATAAAAGGAGAAAAGGAAAGTTCCTAACATTTGAATTGCAAAAAGGTTGGAACTTAAGTGATACCCTTTATTGGCAAACTTAAATGAATAAAACTTCAAACTATTTGGATGCCTTAGAACCCTTCTTCAGGCTTTACGTATAAAGCCTGAAGAAGAGATCTATGTTAACCCGAAAGCTTGCATTTTAATAACTTAACCATTTCAGCCCCGGAAGGATTTGCCCCCTTCCTGACCAGAGCCCTTTTTGCGATTCAGCGCTGCATCGCTTTAACTGACAATTGTGCGGTCGTGTGACTTTTTACCCAAACGAAATTTGCGTCCTTTTTTTCCCACAAATAGAGCTTTCTTTTGGTGGTATTTGATCACCACTGTGTCATTTCTGATCGCCACGCTGGATTAGATGGATAGACTTCACATTCTCCTCTGCCCACAAAACTATGCTGACCTGGTGGGCACGCTAAGATCAGACCTTTGTTATACTTGCCCCCCTACATTCTGTGAGCCCCAGCCTTCCAAGTGAACCTACCAGAAGAGACTCAAGGTCTCCTCGCTGAGGCCTTCTCATCTCCCTGACTATGAGCAATCATACTTCTAGCGTTCCCTCCCTTCCTCCACTATTTAGTAAAGTCCCACCCATTTCATGTAACAATGCTAGTGGGAAAAAAAAAAAAGAAAAGGTTACTTATCTTACACATTGAATTCTTACCTAGGTGAAAGTGACGTCACTCAGTCTTTTTGAGGATCCTGTAAAAACTGAGGGTATCATCTCTTAAGAGAATCTTGCACAATGCTGGAGAATGCTCTCTCAATGCTTGTGAGATTTCGGGTCTTCTACTCTCAAAAGAATTCACCAGAAGGCATCCACACCTAGGTGAGGACTTTAGAAGCTAGGGTATAGGGTAGTTACATCTTTTTTCCCTAATAAATTTACATGAGAAGAAATGGGCCTCTACTAAATAAGGGTTCCTGGCAATTTGATGAAAGGTCTGCTGTGATCATTGGCAACTATTTTCAGATGGTAAGACGATCTCATAGCTGCAGCAGCGACACACCATAACTGTTGGACTTGGAAAAACTGATCAAATGGATTACAAAAAATTTCCAAACTCTATTCTGTTCTCTAAGAGTCATTCCCCTCTCTAACCTAAACAAATATCTCAGGTTCACAAAGAATGTATGTTTGGAGGAAGAATTAACAGCACTCAATTTAGCTAGCCAGCAAAAAGACTTGAAAATATAAAAGGAAAAAAGGAAAGTTCCTAACATTTGAATTGCAAAAAGGTTGAAACTTAAGTGATACCCTTTATTGGCAAACTTAAATGAATAAAACTTCAAACTATTTGGATGCCTTAGAAACCTTCTTCAGGCTTTACGTATAAAGCCTGAAGAAGAGATCTATGTTAACCCGAAAGCTTGCATTTTAATAACTTAACCATTTCAGCCCCGGAAGGATTTGCCCCCTTCCTGACCAGAGCCCTTTTATGCGATTCGGCGCTGCGTCGCTTTAACTGACAATTGCGTGGTCGTGTGACGTTTTACCCAAACGAAATTTGCATCCTTTTTTTCCCACAAATAGAGCTTTCTTTTGGTGGTATTTGATCACCACTGTGTCATTTCTGATCGCCACTATAAACAAAAGAAGAGCGACAATTTTGCAAAAAAAAAAAACAAATTTCTTACTTTTTGCTAAAATACAAATCCAAAAAAAAAAATAAAAAAACATTTTTTTTCATCGGTTTTGGCCGATTTATATTCTTCCTCATATTTGTGATAAAAAAAATCGCAATCGGCGTTTATTGATTGGTTTGCGCAAAAGTTGCCGCGTTTACGGATGATGAGAATTCATTTCTGGGGTTTTTATTTATTTATTTTTTTTTACTAGTAATGGCGGCGATCTGCGATTTTTAGCGGTACTGCGATATTGCAGCGGCCATGTCGGACCATTTTGACACTTTTTTGGGACCATTGGCATTTATACAGCGATCAGTGCTATAAAAATGCACTGATTACAGTGTAAATGCCATTGGCAGTGAAGGGGTTAACCTGCAGGGGCGCTCTAATGTTAACTGTGTTCCCTGGGCGTGTTCTAACTGTGTGTGGGCTGCCCTGACTGGGGAAGGGAAGTGATCACAGCCCTTCCCCCCTCACAGAACGGAGGTCTGTGTTTACTTACACGGACCTCCGTTCTTTCACTCCAGGGGGGGCATCGCGGGTAGCCGGCGGAGATCGACCTGGCCCTCCCCGGACACAGTGAGCGATCTGGCAGCCACCGTCAGATGACGGCGGTTTGCGCAGGAGAGCCACCTTGTCAAGTGGTTAAAGTATAACTAAATGCAAAACTTTTTTTATAGTTTTGGATGCTGTCTGGCTCTTGTTAGAGATTCACCCCCCTCTCTTTTTCCTGGTGACCATTATCACCAAACATTAAAGTGAAAACACAACATTTTTAGTTTTCACCTGAACAGGAAGAGAGAAGAAATCTTTTATTGCCCACACTAATTCTGGTGACAACCAGGGATTTCTCAAACTTTGAAGACATTTCCTGTCACTTTCTATTTTGGCTATAGAACAGGAAGTGAAGGGAAATCTCTTCAATGGGACACAGATGGCAAACAAGAAATATGCAGGGAATATAACCCTCTCTTACTATATCCAAAATAAAAAAAGGGTTTGGCTTTAGTTGTACTTTAATTTAGCCAATAAAAGGGGTTCACTTAAACCCCGAACATCCTCCATTAATACTGTAAATGGCTAACTTGGTAAAATAGTCTACTGGTGCTAGCAGTTGAATTAAAAGCAGCCACATAACCATGTGACAGCACCTCTGTAAAGAGTGGTATAACTCCAATCTATTGCATCTATAGTACATCTAAACTTTAACATCTAGTTGGCTAAAGCAATGTGTATGCATATATTTTTCTTTTTGGATATTATAATACAGGAATTATATAATGCCAACAGTCTGCACATCGCTTTACAACGTGAGGGCAGACAGACCAGTTACTATGAAATTCAATATAGGAGGAATCAGAAGGCCCTGCTCATTAAGAGCTTACAATCTAGGAGTCAAGTAAAAACAAAAGGTAATAACTGTGGGGAATGATATGATGGAATTTTTTTACTCCTGTTTTGCATATTTGTCTCCTGGCTTTTTGCAATGACTTCCTGTGTACATGCATGTGCTCCAGTGGTGGAACCGCTTGGCACCCTGACTAGGTGCTTCCTTCTGCCAAACAGCACCTCCTGCCCTCCAAAGTGTTCTGAGCAGACCGAGAGCTAATACAAGGCCTTTTTGCCCCAAACACCGTACACAGAGAAGGAGTGAGGTAAAATCCAAACGAATGACTGTTTATTGAAACTCAGACACATACTTTATACCCCACAGAAGGACATTCCCCTCCTGATCATATTACCCTAACAATACAAACTGTAAACATGTATATAATTAATAGCTAACAATGATCTTAATTAATGAGTAAGTTAATCAACAAACATATAACATTGCACAAAAATTTGGTAACAAGCTAAAGTGGTCACCAGGTTAATCTCATCTACAAGAGATGCTCAGAGGGAAACAATAGAAAAATGGGAATACACACTGAGGAGCCACATAATGAGGAAATGATACAATGGGACAAAGACACATAAAACCTTAAACAGATTATATCAGGAGACCTCAAGTATCAGGTTGCTTTCAGCTGATGACAACTGTTCTGAGTTTCACAATCTGAACTAATTCATTGCTGGTTATGGGGCGTGTAGGCCCTAAATATGGATCCCGGGCATAGATTCCCAGTGTATGTGTGTTTTGGAAGACATGGACTTCAATTCAAAGCAGCATTACTCCAAGGGTTCCCCAGGCACCCACCACCCAAAGAGTAGTGCTCCCTAAAAGCCAGGGTCCATAGTCAGTAGGCAAAAGGCTAGCCTGCAGTCCCCTCCAAAAGTCTCTGTCCCAGTTGAGTCTGTCACACTATCTAAAAGTGTTGATGATGATGTTAATCATCTGGCTCCTGGACAGTCAGCTTCTAGACCCCAGAGGATCTCCATGGTCTCCTTTGCTTGTAGTATAATGTAAGAAAAATTGAAACTGAAGCTCCACACCACTGCTGAAAGGTCCAGATACAAATATATTACAATAAAAGTCAGGGAGACAATTATCCTTCTGACTTTTATAAGAATAAAGGTGTATCTTTGCCTCATAGCAGTGGTGTGTAGCTTCAGTTTAAATTTTTGTTACAAGGATTAATAGTCACCCTATAACAGGAAGTGCCTGAGCAAGGACCTTTATGGGACGATCTTCGGTTATTATTTTTACCAGTTCCTTACCGAGTCATATTAAAATGACGTCGGCAGGAACCGCTTGTCGATCCGGGCAAACATCTCATGACGTCGGCCGGTTCTCGCCGCTACTGCGGAACCCTGGGGGCCCGCAGAGCCGCGATCGCGGATCGATCGTGTGGCGGGGGGTCATGTCCCTACCGATCGGGGTAAAGAGCCAATAAAATTGGCTCTTTACCACGCGACCGGCTGTGTCCAATCACAGCCAGTCACTACCGTCCTCCACGTGCACGTCGCTCGTGCGCGCCCCTGGGACCGGCAGCACGGCGATCGGGGCTGAGGCTTGTCCTCCAATAGAATAGGCTCTTTACCATGTGACCGGCTGTGTCAATCACAGCTGGTCATGTGATGTAAACAAACCCACTGTGTACAACAAGCACACTGATCACCCCCCCTGTCACCATCCCATCTGAGTACCCGAGTACCTGTCACCATCCCATCTGAGTACCCGAGTACCTGTCACCAGACCATCAGAGTACCCGAGTACCTGTCACCATCCCATCTGAGTACCCGAGTACCTGTCATCAGACCATCAGAGTACCTGTCACCAGCCCATCAGAGTACCCGAGTACCTGTCACCAGCCCATCAAAGTACTCGAGTACCTGTCACCAGCCCATCAGAGTGCCTGAGTACCTGTCACCTGCCCATCAGAGTACCGAGTACCTGTCACCTGCCCATCAGAGCACCCGAGTACCTGTCACTTGCCCATCAAAGTACCCGAGTACCTGTCACCTGCCCATCAAAGTACCCGAGTACCTGCCACCTGCCCATCAGAGTACCCGAGTACCTGCCACCTGGCCATCAGAGTACCTGAGTACCTGTCACCTGCCCATCAGAGTACCAGAGTACCTGTCACCAGACCATCAATGTACCAGAGTACTTGTCACCAGCCCATCTGAGTACCCAAGTACCTGTCACCAGCCCATCAGAGTACCCGAGTACCTGTCACCTGCCCATCAGAGAACCTGAGTACCTGTCACCAGCCCAAAAAGTACCCGAGTACCTGTCACCTGCCCATTAGAGTACCCGAGTACCTGTTACCAGACCATCAGCGCACCCGAGTGCATGTCACCAGACCATCAGCGTACCAGAGTACCTGTCACCTGCCCATCTGAGTACCCAAGTACCTGTCACCAGCCCATCAGCCTACCCTAGTACCTGTCACTTGCCCACCTGAGTACCCGAGTACCTGTCACCTGCCCACCTGAGTACCCGAGTACCTGTCACCAGCCCATCAGAGTACCCGAGTACCTGTCACCTGCCCTTCAGATTACCCGAGTACCTGTCCCCAACCCATCTGAGTAACCGAGTACCTATCTGCAGCCCATCACAGTACCTAAGTACCTTTTACCAGTCTATCAGATTACCCGAGTACCTGTCTCCAGCCCATCAAAGTACCCAAGTACCTATCTACAGCACATCAGAATACCTGAGTACCTATCTGCAGCTCATCAGAGTACCCGAGTACCTATCTGCAGCCCATGCCTCATAGAATATACCCCGGGTGTTTGCTTTCCAAAATGGGGTCATTTTGTGGGTAATTCCACTGTCCTGGTGCTCCAGGGCCTTCAAAAGTGTGATAGGCATCAATGAAATTTTATGTGTAATTTATGCTCCTAAAACGCCTGACGGTGCTCCCTGCATGTTCGGCCTCTGTATGTGGCCAGGGTGTGTAAAAGTCTCACACATGTGGTATCGTCATACTCGGGGACAGTAGCAGAATGTATTTTGGGGTGTAATTGGAAGTATGCATATGATGTGTGTGAAAAATAACTTGTTGTTATGACAATTTTGTGCAAAAAAAAAAAAAAATAATAATAATAATAATTTCTTAATTTTCCCAAGAATTGTGGGAAAAAAGTACAACTTCAAAAAACTTGCCATGCCTCTTACTAAATACCTTGGGATGTCTATTTTTCAAAAGGGGGTAATTTGGGGGGTATTTGTACTTTCCTGACATTTCAGGGCCTCAAGAAACGAGATAGGCCATCAGTGTATCATGTGTGATCAATTTTCAATGATTTGCACCATAGGTTGTAGACTCTATAACTTTCACACAGAACAAATAATATACACTTATTTGGGTTATTTTTACCAAAGATAGGTAGCAGTATAGGTTTTGGCCCAAATTTACGAACAAAAAGTACTTATTTGCAAAATTTTATCACAGAAACTAAAAAAAAGTGAGTTTTTTTTCAAAATGTTTGCACTTTTTTCACTTATGTCGCAAAAAATAAAAAACCCAATACTGGGCACTTAAACCCCCTTCCTTCCCGGACCAATTTTCAGCTTTCAGCGCTGTTGCAGTTTGAATGACAATTGCGCGGTCATGCGACACTGTACCCATATGAAATTTTTATCATTTTTTTCACACAAATAGAGCTTTCTTTTGGTGGTATTTAATCACCTGTGGGCTTTTTATTTTTTGCGCTATAAATTAAAAACGACTGAAAATTTTCAAAAACAATGCATTTTTCTTCATTTCTGTTATAAAAGTTTGCAAATAAGTAATTTCTCTTCATAAATTTTGACCAAAAATGATACTGCTACATTTCTTTGGTAAAAATAACCCAAATCGAGGTTTATTTGGTGTTGGCGGACAGACAGATGTGACGGGGACTGACAGATGTTTTGTGTATGGTGATAGATGTGATGGGGGTCATACAAATGTTTTGGGGGCTGTTTTATGGGGACACTTATATATATGGGGACAGGGGTATCAGTGTGCTTGGTGCACTGTGTGGGGGGCGATCTGTGAGAGCTTTCTGCATGAAATCATTTACATGCAGAGAGCTGTCACATAGCTGCAGATTCCTCCCCCCCCCCCCCCGCACTGAGCTCTCACTGAGCTCGGGGGGTGGGGGGGGGGGGAGAACTGTCATAGAGACGTTCGTCTCACTACTTACAAGGTGACGGCTGTGATTGGAAACAGCCGTCACATGATCGGGACGGCCAATCAGAGCGCCCATATCCCGATCTCTGCTCAGCTGGATCCTGTAATCATAATGATCACAGGATCCAGCCGCAGCGCGCCACGTGGCCGCGCTGTGAGTACCCGTTCTGCAGGACGTATATGCACGTCCTGTCAGAACGGGGAAGCTCCCACCCGGCCGTATATATACAGTGGCCGGGTGGGAGGTGTTTAAATACCACCAAAAGAAAGCTCTATTTGTGTGAAAAAAATGATAAAAAATGTGTTTGGGTACAGTGTAGCATGAGAGAGTAATTGTCATTCAAAGTGTGAGAGCTCTGAAAGCTGAAAATTGGCAGGAAGGGGGTATAAACATCCGGTATTGAAGTGGTTAATGAAAGCTGCCGATTAAATAAGATTGAACATGACTTTTGAAGTGACATTGAGATTTTAGCAATCTCACTAGCTTGCAGGCAGCACAAAACAACAAAATAGTTTATTGCAAAATAAATAAATACTGTACCTGTTGACTTTTGCCTAAAGTCTTTGGCGCAGCCTGGAAATTATGAATATTTGGAAAGAAATACATCTCATGAGACTTAAACATGCTGTGCGTCTTGTTTCATATTCAAAACCTTTCTTCTCTCGGGTTATAAATGGAACACAATGTGACAAACGCTCTGAATGAAGATGACAGACGGGGAAGGACAGAGACAGAGAGAGCAAGGGAGGAAAAAAAAAAGGTTTTATAATTAATTTTAAAAGGTGCCATCATTTCTTCCCGCCTGGCATTCAATTTTCTGTGCATTTCACTTTTAAATGCATTACTCTTGAGTCCGAAATATTATGGTAATTGCAGAAGCGACTTCGTTTTTTTTTTTTTTTACCCAGCAGAGAATTCACGGTATAACCGCTGATGAGCGCAAGTTCCACATGACAAATGGTGCTTGAAGTTTTCATGTCCACTAATTCAGTTTTGATTAGTACATGAATGGATACTGTAATATAGATGACATTTTTCAGGGAGAATGACCATCTGATTTCTAACACATAATGCAGTCTGCCTCAGCGCCATTTGGTCTTTGAAGTAATTTCACATTCTACGCTAATAATGCAATAAAAGCCATATTGCCTGATTTTGGATGCAGTTAACTATGAAGATGCATCTACAGCTGAAAGGTATTAATGGCCCACCCTGTCCTATTTGGATGGAGATTGTAACCTGGAAATAGTAAATGAGACTTTAATGTCAAGAAGCATCAATAAAGACTTTGCCAATGCCATCAAATATTTAATAACTATTAAACAAAAGGCGAAATGGGCTGGGCAGTAAAAGAGATCAAATAAACCTTGTTTAATCCTTCTTAGTGGACTTATCCAGCACAACTAATATTGTGCTAAAGGGTTAGTAAACACAATCAAAACCTGTTGGTTTATAGAAACTAATAAAAAATATATATTTTAAGGGGGGTTTTCACTATTCCCATATACCCCTAAATTTTTTTTTTTTTAAATTAACCTTTTCTCAGACTATAGACAATAAAATATTACTCCTAACAAGCATTTAAACAAGCCATCACTGACTTCTGTAGCTGCAGATACCGTGGAATAATTCATCTTCAAAAAGTCAGAGCAGGAAGTTGTATTTTGGTCAGTTTTTAATAGCTTACAGCCCCTGCTATGTGTTTACATTGAATTAAATTAAATCTTCTGCCAAATATTAAAAATAATATATTGGTGGTATAGCTGATAACCCCAAATGTGTGGTGAAATAAGCGATTTTAGCTTGCAAAAAAATAAGAAAACATACAATCATATACAAAAACAAAGATAAGTAAAATTAGCAATATTTATAATACAACATTTTATTATTATATATATTATTATATAAAATCTAAGAATTGTTTCTAAGCATGTAGTAAATGCTACCAAACTTACTATACAACCAGCAAAACGCTTGAACAGAGGGTGATGGGATCGACGCATTTTGCCCAGGATGGGCTTCTTCAGGATCCACTTCCTATTTACAGTTTTAACACCCAATATTAATACAAAGGAGAATGCTGGTGGGAGGAAATATCCGGCAGTATGTGAGAATCCTTATGGATTCTCGCCATCATTTTGATACACCTGACAGGACTACCAGCACTTTTTGTGCTGATGACATTGGCTTCATATATGATTGATGCATTTTGCCCAGGATGGGCTTCTTCAGGATCCACTTCCTATTTACAGTTTTAACACCCAATATTAATACAAAGGAGAATGCTGGTGAGAGGAAATATCGGCAGTATGTAAGAATCCTTATGGATTCTCGCCGCCATTTTGATACACCTGACAGGACTACCAGCACTTTTTGTGCTGATGACATTGGCTTCATATATGAGCTACTCTGGTCCTCTTCAATCCTGCTAGTGTGCCTGTGTGTTATGGCTGATTTTTGCCTGCTGATTGCCACCCTTTTCCCCTCCTTGCATTGCAATTACAGTTGTCTAATTAGGACAATCATTTGTTGCAGGGAGTACTATCACCGTAAAGATTCTTACATACTGCTGGATATTTCTTCCCACCAGCATTCTCCGTTGTATTAATATTGGGTGTTAAAGCTGTAAATAGGAAGTTTATCCTGAAGAAGCCCATCCTGGGCGAAATGTGTCGATCCTGTTACCCTCTGTTTACCTTCAAACGTTTTGCTGGTTGTATAACAAGTTTGGTAGCATTTACTACATGCGTTTAGAAACAATTCTTCGCTAGATTTTAACGGTGTATAATAAATATTGATTTTACTTATCTTAGTTTTTGTACATGGTTGTATGTTTTCTTATTTTTTGGCACGCTAAAATCCCCTCTTTCCCCATATCTCTCTTTCTGTGAGATCCAGGGAGACCTTATATCTTTACCAGTTGCACCCCTGGGGACCGTGCCTTTTTTCTGTACAAGACCCCCCACCCAAAACAATTTCAACCCCAAATGCGTAACTACACACTAAACAAGAAAGAGCATAAAGTGAGGGGGCACTATACTAAATATATAATGCAGATATAGAATCAAAAGTGATTCAAAATTCCATAACAATAAAACTTACAACTAAAATATTGAGAAAAAATGTATAAAAATGAAAAAATAAATAGTGCTTTCAATAAAGTAAGTTTTTCTTCTTAAACCAAAACGTATTTTATCTTCAAATGTGAAATGTCATTACACCATCGCCATCAAAATGATGTGCTTACATTAGAAGGCTGGCAGGCTACCAAGCCCCTGCTGCTATAAGAAATAAGAGGAGAGGAGCTGAGAACTTTGAGGAAGAATTTCTCCACAGTGTCTCCAGCTAGAGATGTCAGTGAAGGGTTGTTTTCAATGCCCTTTTACTACTTTAACCTCTTGCCGACCGCCCCACATAAATTTACTGCGGGGCAGCAGACCTTCTGCGCAAAATAACGTACCTGTAAGTGAATCTGCACTTCCGGGTCTGGGGCGCGGAAGTGATTGAAAACAGCTGGAGCCAATCAGCGGGTCAAGCAGACTCGATGTCCGCTGACACCCAGCGATCATTCAGGAGAGACGCAGAATGGCGGTCTGCCTATGTAAACAAGGCAGATTGCCGTTTTGTCATTAGGGAAGGTAGTGATCTTGTGTTTCTGCTAAGCAGGAACACAGATCTCTGCCTTCCCAAAGTGCAAGCATCTCCCCCACAGTTAGTAAACACTCCCTAGACACACATTTAACCCTTTTATCATCCCTGATGTTAACCTCTTCCCTGCCAGTGTCATTAGTATAGTGACAGTGCATATTTTTAGCACTGATCACTGTATTAGTGTTACTGGTCCCCAAAAAAGTGTCACTTAGTGTCCGATTTGTCCGCCGCAATATCGCAATGCTATAAGTTGCTGATCGCCACCATTACTAGTAAAAAAAGAAATAAATAAAAATTCCATAAATATATCCCATAGTTTGTAGAAGCTATAATGTTTGAGCAAACCAGTCAACATATGCTTATTGGGATTTTTTTACCAAAAATATGTAGCAGAATTCAAATTAGTCTAAATTGATGAAGAAATTAGATTTTTTCATTTTTTTTATTGGATGTTTTATAGCAGAAATTAAAAGATATTGTTTTTTTTTTTTCAAAATTGTGGCTGTTTTTTTGTTTATAACACAAAAAATAAAAACCTTTAGAGGTAATCAAATACCACCAAAAGAAAGCTCTATTTGTGAAGGGAAAAAAAGGATATTCTTTTTTTTTTGGATACAGCGCCGCATGACCGCGCAATTGTCAGTTAACCACTTCAGCCCCGGAAGGTTTTGCAGCTTTAGGACCAGAGCACTTTTTGCGATTCGGCACTGCGTCGCTTTAACGGACAATTGCGCGGTCGTGCGACTTTGTACCCAAACGAAATTTGCGTCCTTTTTTTCCCACAAATAGAGCTTTCTTTTGGTGGTATTTGATCGCCTCTGCGTCATTTCTTATCGCCGCTATAAACAAAAGAAGAGCGACCATTTTGCAAAAAAACCCAAATTTCTTACTTTTTGCTAAAATTCAAATCCAAAAAAAAAAATATAAAAAAAAATTTTTTTCACCATTTTTGGCCGATTTATATTCTTCCTCATATTTGCGATAAAAAAAATCGCAATCGGCGTTTATTGATTGGTTTGCGCAAAAGTGGCCGCGTTTACAGATGATGAGAATTCATCGTTTTTCAC
>BLSH010370042.1:209661-246872 GCA_018402905.1 Glandirana rugosa | reverse complement strand
CTGGAATCTGTGTGTGAAACTACAGCATAGAGAAGAGCAGGCATATGGTTTCGCTCTTCACACACAGTTTGCAGATGTTTTCAGAACAGTGATATTATATCACTGATATGATATCACTGTTCTTCAAACATCAGCAAACAGTGTGTAAAGAGCGGAACCATATGCCTGTTCTTCTCTATGCTGTAGTTTCACACACAGATTCCAGATGTTTGAAGAACAGGTGTATGGTTCCTCCCCGGTTTTAGGTAAAGTGTTCTAAACTATTTCCAGATGTATGAAGAACAGATGTTGACTTATTATTAGCGGCAAGAATAAAAGTGACACAGAGTAAACAGATGTGTTCTTCACCAGATGTTGACTTAAGTTATTAGCGGCAATATTAAAAGTGACACAGACTAAACATGTGTTCTTCACCAGATGTTAAATTATTATTAGCGGCAAGAATAAAAGTGACACAGACTAAACAGATGTGTTCTTCACCAGATGTTAAATTATTATTAGCGGCAAGAATAAAAGGGACACAGACTAAACAGATGTGTTCTTCACCAGATGTTAAATTATTATTAGCGGCAAGAATAAAAGTGACACAGACTAAACAGATGTGTGAAGAACATGTTCTGTTTGCAGAACAGATGTGCAGTTATTCACGGTTTCATTTAAAGTGACACACACATTTTGCAGAACAGTGATATGGGTTCTCCCGGCTTATTTATACTTTTTTGACACAGTTTGAAGATGATTTTAGAACATTTCTATGGCCTCTACCGTTAATTAATACTTTTCAGACCCATTTTGAAGATGATCTCCATTTTTGCATTTTTGATGTTTTTATTTTTTTAAAAATATTTAGTTATTTCCCTGTCCCCATTTCTTTGTAGGGCACTTGTCCCACCCTTACCCCCATTTTTCTTCCTTTTGCAGACCTCTAGGACCTTCCTGGGCTTTTTTACAGCATTTTTAAGAATTTTTATTAAAACTACCAGAACCCCGGACCCGAACCCAGACTTTTTTTGAAAAGTCCGGGTCCGGGTCCCGGACACCCCAAAGTTCGGTACGGACCCGAACTTTACAGTCCGGGTTCGCTCAACTCTAATGCTTACATAAATTTTCCATTTGGTGAGTGCATTGTTCGGGTGAAGGCTCACGTGTGGATATTTCCTTATGCACCTGGTGATACCTAATGGATGTTATTTAATGCCCTAATACCTGTTACTTCTGGTCAGCTGATAATACAACTTCCATTTACATACTGAATGATTTCCCTCTTTACATGGACCTTTTCCTTTAATTATATATATTTGTACTTCATGTTCATCGGCTTTCATAGTATACTTTTCTCTGCTACAATAGTGTATTATCTTTATTCAGAGCTCCACATCTATTGGATTATATTGATACAAGTTACCTTGTGTGCTAGCTGTTTGAGCAATTGGTGCACTCACTATATATATATATATATATATATATATATATTGCTGTTGGAGGACTGACAACACTGCTTGGGATTACAGTGCAGCAGAAGCAATGTTGCCAACCTATTTTAGGAGATTAGGAGCTAAGTGCATGCCTGGCAGGATCAACAGATGTTTTTCCCCACTTACCACATTTTTAAAGAGATAACTCATGGGGAAAATTGCATGATCTCCAGAGACATACTGATTATGCTTTTGTCCAGACATATATTAACAAATACAAAAAGATTTTCAAGCTCAAACTTACCAACCAGCCAGTGACCAACCAAATTGACCTGTCTAAGAATATGTGATGTGTTAACAGGGGTTTAGTCTGCACATATTTGCAAATACATGCGTGAGCTACAGGACCCGTCAAGGCACCCTATTTTCTGTAGTCCCTAATAGAGTTGAGCGAACCCGAACTGTAAAGTTCGGGTTCGTACCAAACTTTCGGGTGTCCCGAATCCGTACCCGAATGTTACGGAAAACATTCGGGTTCGGGTTCTGGTATTTTTTTCTATCACGCACGTTGAATAGCTGCAGGGCAGCCAATCAACAAGCGTTACACTGGTTTTCCCTAGAAGCCATCTCGGCCATGCCTACTAAGTGGCCAGTGAATGATGTGACCCAGCCTCTATATGAGGCTGGAGTCACAGTGCTGCATTTCACATGCTCTCAGGATAGTGTAGGGAGAGGATGCTGCCAGCGCTGTGAGGGACAGATTGTGAGGGACAGATTGCAGTGATAATAGCTAGGTAGAGGTTACTACTACTGCTTGGAGGGACAGATTGTAGATCTATAACATCTCATCCTGCATTACAGAAAGATCTGATTACAGAATGATCTCTCATCCTGCATTACAGAGCGATCTGATTACAGAACGATCTGATACTGGACTAGGTAGAGATTACTACTGCTTTGAGGGACAGATTGCAGATCTAATAACATCTCCCATTCTCCCATTTTTCTTCCTTTTGCAGCCCTCTAGCACTTTCCAGGACTTTTTTACGGTAATTTTTGTGCCGAAAAGTTCGGGTCCCCATTGACTGCAATGGGGTTCGGTGTCCGGGTTAAAGTTCGGATGACGTTCGGTACCAAACCTGAACGTTTTCGGAAAGTTTGGCCGAACCGGCCGAACCCAAACGTCCAGGTGTTCGATCAACTCTAGTCCCTAACTGTAATTTCAGTGAGTCTCCAGAATGGACGCACATGTATTTTAAGGGATAGGCAGAGGGCAGGTGGACCTGGAAGGAGCCTATCCCTCTGTAAAGGTACAGGGGCACACTGAACACCCAGCAAATAGCACTATGGCAGCAAAGATGTCAGTGCAGTGCCTGACCATTACAATCAAAATACAAACAAGTGGCCACTGCCCCCACCTATAACTGGTCTCTGCAGCAAGGAGCTCTGGAAAGGCAACATATGTCAAACAAATACAAAAAAGACATTTCCAAGCTCAAACTTACCAACCAGCCAGCGACCAACTGAATTGACCTGTCTAACAATATGCATTAAGAACAGGGGTTTACTCTGCACACATTTGCAAATACATGCTTAAGCTACAGGCCCCATCAAGGTACCCTGTTTTCTGTAGTCCCTAACTCTGATGTAGCTGACAATGGACTACAGTCATCTGACAATGCAGGCTTACCCCCTTTATTCCTGGATGTCTCTCTCTCCCTCTAGTGCTGGGTTCGGGTGGCACGCATCATCTTCCTGAGCTCGGCAGAGTGCATTGTAGGAAATGTAGTCTCCTGAACAGACATACTGGGTCAGCAGAACTATCCCTGGACTACACATCCCAGCAGGCTATCTGTCACACTGAAAAGAACTCTGGGAGAAGCTATATAATGGTGAGCGGATTAGGCCCAAGCTCTCTTTCTTCCCGGGCTTCATCAAGTAAACACCCCACTGCTGGGTCCAACGTCGCTTGCTACCATGAGGGGCACCCTTGCAGGGTCACTGTACGATCCGGATCAGATGACTACAGTCTAAGCTGCCAGTCTGTCATCTCCGCCCATTCTGCAGACGGCCGAATTGCCTAGAATCGCTCTTCAGGAGGCTCCTATGTTGTTCTCCAGTTTGGTGAGAGGGCGTCCGCCCGCCAATACAATCTCTACTTTGCCATATGTCATTGGACACTATATACAGATACCTTACATTTGGGATTACTTTATCATGTGTCATTGGGCACTGTATACAGACATCTTACCCTTGGAATTTATTCAAAGATTGTTGCTGGCCAGGTTAAGCTGCTTTGAGCTGCCTACCCAACACTGTGCCATATTCTAACTCCATGTTTTTAGAGCTCCAATGTTACTATGAAGATCCTTTCAGGCCTTGCACCCTGGACACTGCACCCTGTACAATAGGCTGGCCTAGGATCCCCCTTTAGTGGTGATATCAGTTACAATAACTAGGGGTTTATTACAGGTCTATTCATTGTTTGCCAGTTCCTATGTACATTGATATTCTTTATCTGTGATTTCAAGCTCACAACAAACTCAAACTCAAACAACAAACTCGCTCCGAGTTATGCCAACCTATTCATGGGCTATTGGGAATCCAAGTACATCTGGACAAACAACCCCTTCGGAGCGAATCTGGTCCTCTATGCGCGGTACATCGATGATATCATCATTATCTGGGATGGTACCGATGAGGAACTTGAAGGATTCGTTTTCCACTGTATGAATAATCCGTTTGGTATCTCCTTCACCTATGTGGTAGATAAAGAGTGCCTGGTGTTTCTGGATCTTGAGCTGCGAGTAGATGAGAACAACTGCATCTCACCATCATCCGAGATGGATTAGGAATGTGCCGTTCGGACAGTTTTGCAGACTGAAGCGAACATGCACCCGCAGATGCGACTATGAGGAACAGAGTGTGGCTCTTAAAAAGAAGTTCAAGGAAAAGGGGTATGATGAGGAACTCTTGCAGCAGGCCTACACTAAATATTGGTCCCACTATAGTGAGGATAAGCAGGATGTAAGTTCAGTGCAGACCAAGTCCAGTGTTGATCAAAAGGGAGGTACTAGGTTCTGCACCAAATACAATAATAGAGCATTTGGCATCCAAAAAATGATTAGACAAAACTGGAAGATCCTTAAACAAGACCCCTTCCTTGCTAGTTCCCTTTCTTCACATGCAGGTGTTGTGTTCAGGAAACCGAGAGACCTAAGGAGTTTAGTAGCGCCCAGTCGGGTAAAGAGAGCTCAAAGATCAGTAACAGGCCCTTGGTCATCAATATTTGACCAAAAAGGGAGCTATCGGTGCGGTGTCACGGGTTGTGCCAACTGTGCCTACATGTGTCACCGTAAGAAACAGGTGGTGTCCCATAGTGGGAAGGCCCATCACATTCATTAGTTTATTAACTGTGGCACATGTTTTGTGGTTTACGGCCTGCTATGCCCCTGTGGGCTCCTTTATGTGGGACGCACATCACGTCCTTTGAGGGTGAGGATGAACGAGCATCGTAGTAGCATCTCCACCTCAAAGGACAACTATTCAGTACCACGCCATTTTCTAGAAAAACATGATGGCAGCCTGGTAGGCTTGAAAGTGTTTGGCATCGAAGCCATCAGCAATCAGATGGACAACGGTACACGATTCCGTAGGCTGTGCAACAGGGAAGCTTACTGGATCTTTACCTTGGGCTCTCTAAACCCCAATGGCCTGAATGAGGAGATAGAGTTGCAGTCTGCGATGTGATGTATGCTCCCTCTCTTTGCTTCCTCCTCCTCTTGTCTCATTCTGGCTTTCTCCCCCCCCCCTTTTTCTCTCCCCCCACACCAGTTTGTATCTGCATTTTAGGGCAAAAGTTCCCTTTCCTTTTTTTTTTTTTCTTTCCCCTTTTCCCCTCCCCCTCCTGATAATTTATCAATATATACCATTCATATTAGGGTTGTTTCTCTGTAATCAAATCCAAGTCTCCATTAAAAGTAAAAGGGGATTCACACCCCTGTCCCTATTTTCATCTAGTAAGTGGTTTCCAATACTTAGATTTTAATATATCATCCACTAGTCACTATCACTTACCTGTGTTGCTACAGACATACAGGTATATGGACACCTGTCTGGCTGGTTATCTATGCGAGACATGCCTAAGGTGTTCTATATCTATATATTCATACACATTTTTTTAGTGGCCATTCGCACATTATAACTGTACACACTGGTATGTGCAGCTCATTCTGTTTCAGTTTATTTCATTTTTACAGCCCTTTATTTTTACAGTCATATTTTTATAACTAAAGCCCATTTCTACCCTCCGTTATGCATGTATATACACATATATTTATATATTATGCTTCAGGTCTAGATCACTCTCATAAAATATAAGGAAAAGAATCTGGTAGCATAGATGGGTGGCATTGGCACGCTATTTTAATATAATGTATGCCCTTTTCCTTTTCCACAAATGTTGCTCCCTCTGACTATTCTTGATACCCCCTCCCCCCTTATAGTTAATATGTAATAATGATTCACCGCCTTTGGTTTCCCCCCTTGGGGATTATTCATTCATAGTTATATAGGATAGGGGAGGTGTGGAAGCACTGGTGACACTGATAGGAAGGGCCGTCCCACAAAGCAGATGCTTCCATTGGCCGGTCACGACATGGCCCGCCCCCGCCCCCTAGCCATTCAATATCCAGCTCTATGGCGACCCGGAAGTGACGCGGGTGGAATGCACGAGCGGTCCACTTCCGGCTCAGCAGGACTGTTCGCGTCCCACCTGTCTATGGACGCTCCGACTGGGATTGCAGTGTCGATCTGCGCCTCATCCCCCCCAAACCACTCGCGGCACCTGCAAAGGGTAAGGAGAGGCTGCCTCCCCCATCCCCTTCTGTCGGCTTCCTGTCCACTGTTCCCCCTCTTCCCCCTTTCTTCCCCCCCCTTCCCCCTCCATGGGGACTTGTGTATGCACTGCCTTTATAGAACTCCCCTTAAGATAGGTCTTGCCTCACAATATGTAGAGGATTAACAGCAGGAGAATAGGGGTGCTGTTCATAAAGATCAATGAATAGAAATAGGAGCAATATGACCACTATAGGAGTATTGTATTAAGCTCACATCTCACTTTATAGGAAGCGTTATGTTAAGAAGGGGAGGTGTTTTATAATGTACAGCAATCTTTTGTATTTTATAAAATATAGCAATGATTTGTGGTTTTAAAGGGTGAATACGTGTTAAATTATGATCATGCCATATTTTGTTTTGATTTTATTTGACCATTTGACATCGCTTAACTAACTGTATTAGTATGGTACACAAGCCGACAATATGAGCAGTCCGTATACTTGTATGTTACGATCTATCTCTAATTATATGTACAGGTTGTACGATGAAAGAGTGAAATAGTTGAGTCAATAATAGTACTATACCCCCTCCCAGGAAGGGGCGGGCCTGTTAGACTGAGCAAGGCCTGCCCATAGTCATGTGACTGTTTAGAGAAGGATATGTGTGTGTATATATGGAGGTGCCTGTGGCATGAGAAATTAGGCTCTGATGAAGAGGGTTCGCCCTGGAAACGCGTCAGCCTTGTCCTATGGTGAACGTCCAGGCCCTCTGCTGAGGCTCCACCATGGTCCCCATTGGATTTATTGTTGTATTCCAAAAGGTTTTTACTTCAGATCCGTTTGTGAGTATATTGATTTTATCTATTTTTATATTAAACTTTTTAATGGTACGGCACAAGGTCGGTGCGCCTGTCTTGTTTTTTCTTTGCCTAAGCTCACAACAAACGTCATATGCAAAAACTCCAGTACAATTAAATGCTTAGCATATGAAAACAGCACTAAATATAAGTCCATAAACATTCATATAAGTAGGTATGACAGGCTGGAGTCCGCAGTGCAGAATAGGAAAGTGAAGGATCTTATTAAACTGGTTCCAATCACCAAGATGCACACCGCTTCTTGTGTCCCGCTCCCATTGGGGTGCTCACTTGCCAGACACCAAGGATCAAAGAGCCTGTACTCTACATGATGTAGGTCCCCAATCCTCAGTTGGAGCTTGATCGCAGGATACGGTACCCCCAAAAAACAAAATCCTCGCATAGTGTATTCCACTTCAACACATTTATTGCAGCCCCGCTAAAATCACACTTACAATGTCACAAATAAAAAACAGCATCAACAGTTCATATAGCACTCTGACAGCGTATGTCACCCCTCTCGCCATTTGTCTCTCCTCAACCAGGAAGTACCTTGTCCGGCGTTGGAACGCATACGTCACTTCCGGTAGCCGTGGGGTCACGCACTGATGCGTTTCGTCATTACAACTTTTTTTTTTTTCGTTTAATCATTTTTATTGGATTTGACAAAAAGTACAGACATTTCAACAAAATCCAGAATCACATTGGAAGGAAAAAGTAAGAGTACTTTGGCCACGCAAGATCAAGAAATGTATAAATTGTCATGCTGATTATATCAAAGGGAGTGTTCCTAGAGATGAGCCTATTCTGAGGGAGGCAGGTCACCAACCCATATTTTCACCCCAAGTGGGATCATACTGTGGACTGTGGGTTTTCGACCACACCCGCATCAAAAAGGTAACGGGACTCCCCCTATCTCAAAGCAGACATCACCACAGATATATCATTAACCACTTACCAACCAGAAGGTTTTCCAGCTTTAGGACCAGAGCACTTTTTGCGATTCGGCGCTGCAATTGACAATTGCGCGGTCGTGCGACGTTGCACCCAAACAAAATTTGCGTCCTTTTTTTCCCACAAATAGAGCTTTCTTTTGGTGGTATTTGATCACTGCTGCGTCATTTCTGATCGCCGCTATAAACAAAAGAAGAGCGACCATTTTGCAAAAAAACACAAATTTCTTACTTTTTGCTAAAATTCAAATCCAAAAAAAATATAAAAAAAACATTTTTTTTCACCGTTTTTGGCTGATTTATATAATTCCTCATATTTGTGATAAAAAAAATCGCAATCGGCATTAATTGATTGGTTTGCGCAAAAGTGGCCGTGTTTACAGATGGTGAGAATTCATTTCTGAGGTTTTTATTTATTTATTTATTTTTTACTAGTAATGGCGGCGATCTGCGATTTTTAGCGGTACTGCGATATTGGGGCGGACATGTCGGACATTTTTGACACTTTTTTGGGACCAATGACATTTATTCAGCGATCAGAAATTTAAATGTCCACTGATTACTGTATAAATGTCATTGGCAGTGAAGGGGTTAACCTGGGGGGGGATCTAGGGGTTAACTGTGTTCCCTGGGTGTGTTCTTACTGTGGGGTGGTTGGGCTTCCATGGGCATGAGAGATCTAACTGATCCCAGTGACAGGGATCAGTAGATCACCCATGCCCCTACTAACAGAGTGGGGGAACCGCCCTATTTACATCGGCAGTTCCCCGTTCTTTGCCTGTGGCCGCTCATCGCAGCTCGCCGGCAGATATTGGGTCTGCCCGAGCCACAGGCACACTGCTCAGGAGTGCAGCGGGCGCGTGCGCGCGCCCTCTAGTGGTCGTTCGCAGATCGCCGTGTTTTTACAGTGATTCGCGCACGGCAGCCCGACTGCCGCCGCGAAAACGCGACAGGCGGTCGGGAAGTGGTTAAACCTTCATGCGGACTTAGTACAACTCTATGGATTATTTTAACAAAATTATGCACTCGTAAAAAAGACCAAAAAATAAAAAGAAAAGTATACTATTATTGTAAGGGAAGAGACTTGTGGTGTGTCCAAACATATTCCCCTCCCCTACTAAGGAGAAGGGCTATCTTGACATACAACCAACTTCAACATTCCAGCCAATGTGGATCAGACAACAAGAACTATGAAAGTAAGAGAGAAGAGTAAAAAAAAAAGACTCAGGAACATTAATAACCTTAGTGAGAGGAAAGAAGAGAAATAGGTAAATAGGAGACACCAGGGAGCTGGAATAGATGACGGAAGCCAGTGGTTCACGGAGATAAATTCAGGTAAGTCTTCCAGGGACCCCAAATTTGGTCAAACTTGGGAGAGGAATCCAAGATTATATTGGCAAGTCTTTCCTGGGTCATGATCCAGGAGAACTTTTGTTTTGCAGCAGAAAAGGACACTGAGGGTCTTTTCCAGGCCTTGGCAATTGTAATTTTAGCCCCCAGCAATATGAAGTGGGGGAGTCTAAAGAGGGATCTGGAGAGGCCCTCACACCTGACTTAAGGAGTGCGATTTCTGGGCTTTGGGGAACTGCCTGTCCCGAGATTCTTCTGATCATGTGATCACGAGGGCATTCCCACCAGGTGTGGATAAAGGAGCCCAGGAGTCCGCACCCTCTGAGGCAGAGGCCCGACGAATTTGAGTACATGACAGCCAACCGGGTTGGAACCAGATACCAACGCAGAAAGACTTTCAGGTTGGCCTCTCGCAAGGCTATATTGACCATCCCTTTGAAAGATCTCTGGAACAGGGAGCCCCACTTGTCCACCTCCCAGCAGACATCTAGGTCCCTCTCCCATTTATTTGCGTAAATAGGTTTATCTGGGCTCTCCGTCAATGATGCATAAATCAGAGTGATTCCTCCCCTTTGATCCTGTAGTTCGGAGCACCACTTTTCGTATGCCTACGAAATCGTTTCTATTCTTCCATAAAGAGGACATGAAAAGATAAATCTGTTGGAAGCAAAATTTTTCGGAGGGAGGCATTTCTAACTTGTTAATGCAATGCGACAAGGAAATAGGGCCCGTGGAGGTAAGAAAATGTCCTATGCGGAATAGACATTTATTAGTTCACCATTGGAAAGCCCGGATTTCCAGGCCCGGTGGGAACCGGGGATTATTGAATAGGTGGTCAAGGGGACGGAAGTTCGAAATCAAGTGGGGGGGTTTGAGGACGGCGTCACATAAAGCTATTGAGTGGGAGAGGGTGGGTGAGAGAATTGGGGGCCCTCAACCTATGGGGTGCCCCCACCAGGAAGTCAATAGTGTTTGAGGCAATTGCCTGTCTCTCCATCTTTGGCCAAACTGGTTTTTCCCCTTTGGAGTAGATGATTGAGAATTGGGCTAGTTGGGCAGCTTGAAAATATTTGAAGAGGTGTGGAAGCCCAAGTCCCCCTTGAGTACGTCTTCTATACAGAACACTAGCAGGACATCTATAGCCTTTCCGCCCCCAAACAAATCGCAATATGTGCCTTTGCAAATTTTGCAGCTCTTGCTTCCTTATAGGGATTGGGAGGGACCAAAAGAAGTAAAGAATTCTAGGGAGAAGGGTCATCTTAACTGAATGTATTCTACCCAGCCAGGAAAGACCCTCCCGATCCCATCTTGAAAGGTCCTCCGAAAGTTTCTTGTATAAGGGCGGGTAAATTTTTTTTTTTTCCCGGGAAAAAAAAAAAAAGGAAAAAAAAAAAAAAAAGGGCGGGTAATTGACCTGATATAGTTGATCAACGCGGGCTGCCAGACTTACCCCCGTCATTACGACTTCTACGGAGGGCGTGACCACACAGCTAGGCTACCCTGCTTTATGCACATCTCAGTGCAGATCTCACTCGTATCCAACTCTGGATGGATCGATTACACTCACCACCAATCCCAGCCTTATATCTCGCCACTCGCATTGAGCCAAGCACAGGCGCACAGATAAATCCCAAAGATGTGTATGTGACCATAATACTACCTAAAAGTGAATCAAGCAACATCGCAATCCCCTTGGGATTTTACAGATTGCTCTCTGCTTAGATCATATTAAAAACCCACTTAACCAACCGGCTATACTAACTCAGCCAGTTAGCAATAATGGTTACAGTTAATATAAAAATATTTAACATAAAAATAAAATCACAAATCACATATAGAAGTGTATGAATACACAGTCTTTCATTGTTTTATATTGTTTTATAGATTTTTCCGGTGCACCCATAAGCATTAATCAGTGTAAATATCCATTTTGGGCACCAGTGTTTACACTCTTTAAAGATTGTGAGTTCAAGTTGTTATCTAATTTCTTGGGGACATTCTCAACTGCGTTTTGGCAGTTCACCCACGACTTGGCTGACATATGCCCTACTACCATACTCTCCTTTTGAACAAGTAAAGTCTAAAGCCTCGTATACATGCGCAGATTGTTGAGATCGTCAGGGGAATGTATTGTTCTTTGGTGGAAAGTTATAGTATTAGAATAAAATATACAACATTTTTTTTTTACTCTTTTGGGCCAGTTCTTCTTTGATAATGAAAAAAAAAATACAGGAGATATTTATTACCATTTAACACCAAATGTGCTAAATTTGTCCTGAAGAAAAAACAAGGTATAATCCCCCTGGATGCACAAATTAGTTGTGGTGATATGTACGGTTTTACTAACACATGTCGAAGTTGCAAAATTGTGCTTAGGTATTAAGATTTATTTTACCCTTAGGAGCAAAGGGATTAATCTTGAACATACGCTTTTCATAAGGTTGACTGTGACAACTTCATATTGCAAGACAATATACTATAAAATGGAATACCCCTTTATTTCTCATAGAGTAAGTGTTGTGAATCATATTTGTGTTTCTGGGTTACACACAAGAACCCATGGCTATTTCTTCAAATTTGCACAAATGTCACTGACGTACATTGACATAGTAGTTTACAATATTTTCCTAATTGATCATATCACAATGCAAGCTCTCAATTACAATGTAAACCAGAAATCATTAGGAGTGTCTGGCAAACAAATCAATGCTCTAATTGAAAAAGACTGACTTGTCAATTCACAATATAATTCCATCTGGCATTTTATATTATCAAAATGTATTTTTCAATGCAATGAAAACACATGGCAATTGGATGTTCGGGTGAGCATGGGCAATGAAATGCAGCATTTTATAATTATCATAGCTAACACTTCAGCTTTATACCAATTATCTATCTATCTATTTATCTATCTATCTATCAATCTATCTATCTATCTATCTATCTATCTATCTATCTATCTATCTATCTATCTATCTATCTATCTATCTATCTATCTATCTTAGGGTTGCCACATCATCCCTTTAATCCAGGACACATGTGAATTACACAGGTTCTGAGGCTAATTTAATGCAGATAAGGCATCGAGTGAGTTTAATCACCACCTTAACCAGCCACAGAACCTGTGTAATTAGTATGTGTCCTGGATTAAAGGGATGATGTGGCAACCCTAATCTATCTATCTATCTATCTATCTATCTATCTATCTATCTATCTATCTATCTATCTATCTATCTATCTGTCTGTCTGTCTGTCTGTCTGTCTGTCTGTCTGTCTGTCTGTATGTCTATCTGTCTGTCTGTCTGTCTGTCTGTCTGTCTGTCTGTCTGTCTATCTGTCTATCTATCTATCTATCTATCTATCTATCTATCTATCTATCTATCTATCTCATATCTATCTATCTATCTCATAAGGAGGACAGACTCAACTGGCAGTGGCAGCAGTAGGGACTAAACAGTGCAGCGCTAACAACCATCAAGTGCAATCCCACTAGTTAATGGTGATAAAGGGCAGAAACATACGTAAACAGATCAAAAAAATAAAGTGCATAACATATATAAATGGATACAAATGGATAATATCCATCCTTGATGTACAATAGGCATCAAACTTATAGACTAGTGAAAGTCTTATAAAGTATAACCATATGCGTGTATAAATACATATAATTGTGTTAGAAATGTCCAGAAAAAGTTTGCATCATCGTATTGTGAATACACTTCTCCATACAGCTTGTCACAGACAATGAATCGCGATTTTAAAAATCCACCAGCATGCAGTGTGAACCTCCACAGTGATTAAATAGGGTACTCTTACCACATTGATCTGGGTATATGCACATGGCATAAAAAATGGATCAGCCCTTAGGGACATCAGTTGGACTCCCACAGCCTAAAGAACACACTTCTGCTAGCGCTTCAACACCTTGGTCACTACACGTTTGAATGGTCACTCCACAGGGCACCGGGATCAATCAAACATTCCAATATAAAGATACCAGAGAAGACCAGCACCTCAGCAAGGACAAAAAGCACTACATAGTGTAATATCGTTTATATATAGAATTTATTAAAAAGAATCCCACTTACATGCTAAAAACTTGCAAATAGTGATATGGAATTCCAAACAGCAGATAAAGGATAGCGCAATGGTATTGAGCAGGCTCGCTTCAGCCAATGCATTTCGTCTGCAAAGACTTCAACAGGGTTGGCAGTAAACCATGGCATTAGACAAGGACACCCAGGAACAGTCCAAGCTGTTTTGTCTTACACTTTTAGGGCTTATTTGCTTATTTGCACTTGTTTCGGCTTCAACACACATTAAAGCTCCTACTGCTTTAACAAGCTTTTATGATGTGTTTTTGATGCTTCGGTGGTGCTTCGATGATGCTCTTTGAAGCTTTGTTGAAGCTTGGCAGATGCCCTGTCTGTTTGTTGATATCTCATATCTGCAATTTCACCAAAACAAAGTGAAGCTAAAGCTGAATTAAAGCCTCTCAAAAGCTGCAGGTGCTTCAAGCGAGCTTCAAACAAGCTTTGTCCTAGAGTTCTTTGGAGGCTTTGAAGACGCTTTGAAGCACCACTAAGGGCTAGTTTACACTTGCTTCAAAACAGGGCATCAGACACGCTTTGTTAAAGTGGTTGTCAACTCGTGACAACCACTTTAACCTACAGGTAAGCCTATAATAAGGCTTACCTGTAGGTGCCCTGCATATCTCCCAAACCTGCATGGTTTAGGAGATATACAGTGAACTAGCTGTGCCGACGTCATGTAGGCACATGCACAATGAAGAAATGGCCCCTGTGCCATTCCTTCACTGAGATCGTGCCGTGACTGGCGGCTCCAGCGTGCATGTGCGGGAGTGACGTCACGCAACTCCGGCCAGTCACAGAGCCAGAGATCTCTCCCCAGAAGAGGGGCTGAAGATGGACGCTGCCTACACAGGGGACATCGCTGGACGTTGCAGGCTTCGTTTGCAGGTAAGTGACTCATAATGGGCTTACTTCCTCTTTAAAGCTCCCTTAACGCCAGTCAAAGCCCATGTCACTAAATAAAATGGTGCGCTTACAGTCCTGTTATACCCCATGTTGCTTTAGCCAGGCTTCAAAGCCTCTCCGACACCTCCATAGAAGACTATGACAAAGCTTGTTTGAAGCTTGCTTAAAGCCTTTTCAGAGGCTGTAATTCAGCTTTAGCTATACTTTGTTTTGTAGAAATTGCAGTTGTGAGATATCAACAAACACACAGGGCATCAGCCAAGCTTCAACAAGGCTTCAAAAGTGCATCACTAAAGCCTCGTCAAAGCCTTGTTGAAGCCTCACTGAAGCCTCTTCAAAGCACTGCCAAAGCCTCAAAAACACATCATAAAAGCTTGTTGAAGCTGTATGAGCTTTAACCCCTTCATATCTGCACTATAGCTGAAGTACGGCTCCAGCGTGGATCTGTGCACACTCCCGTGGAGTGGAGCGTGGAGTGTGCACACTCCCGGCGGTGGCGGTGCACCCACGTGGGCGTGCCCGCGAGTCGGGCGGACTCGATGTCCGCCCGAGACCTGCGATCGCCTGTCAGAGCTGCAGAACGGGGAATCGCCGATGTAAACATGGCGGTTCTCCGTTCTGTGACAGGGGACATACCAGATCTACTGGTATTGACGATGTCAATGGTATGACGAAACCGGTCGGGTGGACATCCAGACGTGCGATATTGCGCTCCGAACGATATTTTCTGCATATGCTGTTTTACCCTGTTCATGCTGCATTCCATACGACCCAAATGTGAGTGCTACTAACTATGTTTACTATGTGTGCACAATAAAATGGTAACTGGATTACGCTATGGGCATGTCTTTGCTATTGTTTTCTCTGAGGACTGCTGGAGGATTTCCACTTTGAGTTGGTGAAGGCTTGACCGATTTACCTGGTCTTACAAGGGAGTTCAAACGTGGTTTGGCTATTCCATTCATTTGGAAGCCACACTCATCTGGTAAGCGGCTCTGCATTCATCGGTGGTGGATTTTCATTCATTGCATGACGTGTTTATGGATTATCCAGCCTTTTCACACGTGGTGTCAGCTTTTTCTTTCTGAGAAACTTTTTTCTGTATAAAGATCTTCATACGAACACTTTATTGATTTACATTGAGGTCTATAACGATTTTTGTGTACCTTCCTCATATTTGGACTTTTTTCCATTTAACTGACCCAGTTTCACACTGTTTTTGTATGCGCTGCTATTTGTTTTTAATTCATTTACATTTTGGTATTTTATCTATATACCTTATTAGCTAGCTGCTGTTTTTTAGTCAATTATCATATCTTGGTTTAGCGCGGATATTTTTAGGTTTTTATAGATCTGTTATGTCCCTGTCAGCCCCGCCCCCATACAGTTAGAACACATACAGGGAACACATTTAACCCCTTCCCCGCCAATGACATTGATACAGTAATCAGTGTCTATTTTTAGATCTGATCACTGTATAAATGTCATTGGTCCCAAAAGAGTGTCAAAAACGTCAGACATGTCCGCCGCAATATCGCAGTCCCAATAAAAAATGCAGATTGCTGCCATTACCAGTAAAAAAAATAAAATAAATAAAAAGCCATAAACCAATGTCCATAGTTTGTAGTCGATATAACTTTTGCGCAACCCAATCAAAATACGCCTATTGCGATTTTTTTTTACCAAAAATATGTAGAAGAATATATGTCGGTCTAAACTGATGGATACATTTGTTTTTTTATTTTTTATTTTTGGATTTGTATCATAGCAAAAAGTAAAAAATATTGTTCTTTTTTCAAAATCGTCGCTCTTTGTTTGTTTATAGCGCAAAAAGTAAAAACGCAGAAGTGATCAAATACCACCAAAAGAAAGCTCTATTTGTGGGGAAAAAAAGGCCGCCAATTTTGTTTGGGTACAACGTCGCACCACTGCGCAATTGTCATTCAAAGAGTGACAGCGCTGAAAACTGAAAATTGGTCCGGGCAGGAGGAGGGTTTAAGTGCCCAGTAAGCAAGTGGTTAAACAAATCCAAAATAACGAAAACGCTTTCAAATTCGAATCGTTTGCAAATTCGAAAAGTGCTCGAATTTGAATAGTATTCCAATTTCCAAAGAGAACAAAATAAAATAGAAAACAAAGGAATATAGCAGAAAAAAAAATAGACTAGAAAAGAATATAAGAGAAAACAAAAGAATAGAATACAACAGCTCTGTTCCACTCCACCACATTATATTCTTTCATTTTCTGTTACATTCCCCTCTATTGTATTCTATCTTTTTCCATTCTATTCCTCCACTTTCCACTCCACCCCATTCTCCTTGGAAATTGGAAAACTATTCGAATTCGAAAACTATTCTAAATTGATTCAAAAACGAATAAATGAAACAAATTCCAAAAACAAATGAAACAAATCTAACTAAACTAATTTATGTAAATAATGAATCAAAACAAGACAGACTAAACACATTTTTATGCTCTGCACATGTCTAGTCTGGAGCCCTGTTTTGAAGCAAGTGTAAAATAGCCCTTAAAGCTCTCTGAATGCCAATCAGAGCTCCTGTCATTAAATCAAATGGTTAGCTTACAGTTCTGTTTACACCTTGCTTTTGCTTTGCTTTGCTTCAAAAAGTATGCCCCATGTAGCTTTAGCTGTGCTTCAAAGCCTCTTCAAAGCCTCCATAGAAGCCTATGGAAAAGCTCGCTTGAAGCCCCACCGAAGCCTCATCAAAGCCCCACAAAGCCTCAATAAAGCCTCATTGAAGTCCCACCGAAGCTTCAACAAAGGCTCATCGAAGCCCCACCGAAGCCTCATCAAAGCCCCACAAAGCCTCAATAAAGCCTCATTGAAGCCCCACCAAAGCTTCAACAAAGGCTCATCGAAGCCCCACCAAAGCCTCATCAAAGCCCCACAAAGCCTCAATAAAGCCTCATCGAAGCCCCACCGAAGCTTCAACAAAGGCTCATCGAAGCCCCACCGAAGCCTCATCAAAGCCCCACAAAGCCTCAATAAAGCCTCATTGAAGCCCCACCGAAGCTTCAACAAAGGCTCATCGAAGCCCCACCGAAGCCTCATCAAAGCCCCACAAAGCCTCATCAAAGCCTAATTGAAGCCCCACCGAAGCTACAACAAAGGCTCATCGAAGCCCCACCGAAGCACCAAGCAAACACAAGGTGTAAACAGAACTGTAAGCTAAGCATTTTATTTAGTGACAGGAGCTTTGACTGGCGTTCAGAGAGCTTTAACAAAGCGTGTCCGAAGCCATGTTTTGAAGCAAGTGTAAACTAGCCATTATTTGGCAAGGCAGGTAACAAACACAACTTCCTTGCAGAAAAACTTTGTTTAGCAAATCCATGACATAAAACAAATAAAACGTCTGATTTAGACATGTGTACTGCTAAAAAATTTGTACCTTTTTGTTTAATTTGTTTATTTTGGGGGGGGGGGGGGTTAGTTTTTCGGGTCATTCGTTATGATCAAAATTCGAAAATTTGTAAACTTGAAAATTCATAAATTCAAAAATCCGAAAAATTGTAAATTCTGAAATTCGGATATACGAAGATTCGAAAATTTGAAAATCCGAAAATAAGAAAGATAATCCGAAACCGCGAAAGAACAAAATCCAAACATTTGAAATAACTAACTAATAATGACTACCTATTAAAGTTTAAGTATTGGAGTCTCCTTTCACATTTGGCTGTTAGTCAACGTAACGAATACTAATTTATCCGAAGTTATGAATTATCCAAAATAACGAATGCCGTATCTAAACAAATGGAACCAAACGAATTAATAAATAATAATAATAAAACATTTTATTATTATTGATATTTATTATTAGTAATTTGTTACGTTCCATTCGTTTAGATACGGCATTTGCTATTTCGGATAATTTGTAACTTCAAATAAATTCGTATTCGTTAATTTCACTAACAGACAAATTTGAAAGGAAATTCCAATACCTGTAATTTAATAGTTAGTAACAGTTAAGTTATTATTAGTTAGTTATTATTTCAGATTTTCGAATTTTCGAGTTTTCGGATTATCGCTCTTATTTTTGGATTGTCGTTCTTTTGAATTTTCTTTCTTATTTTCGGAATTTCTGGATTTTCGAATCTTGAATTTCCGGATTTTCACATTTTGAACTTCTGAATTCTCGAATTTCCGGTTTTTCGAATTTTCAAATATTCAAATTTACCAATATTAAAATTTATGAATATTCAAATTTATGAATATTCAGAAAAATTTGTTAAAGTGGTTTGTGTTAATTCGTATATTTCCGAATGAATGAGTTTGTCGAAATTTGTTAAAAAATTAATTCGGAACCAAACTAATTGCACTTGTCTTGTCTGCTTGTTCAAGTCACTAGCTAAACTCATGTCACTCCCGGACTATCAGGGTGTACCCCTAAGGCTTCATGCACATAGGATGCTGTAAATGGACGTTTAGAGGTGTTTGGGCATTTATTTCAACTGCCCCTGAACTCATATAATGTTATCTTATGTGTACATGTACGCAGGCTCGTTTACAGTCGTTTTTAGGCAGTTGCGTTTAGAGGCTGTTCTTTGAACACCCAAAAATTGGTTCAGACGCAGAATACGGCAAAGCGCAGCTAAACGCGCCTAAATGTGGTAATTCACTTCTAGGAGCATTTTGTTTACAGGCGTTTCCATTTATAAAAAAATGTAAAAACGCTCGTAGACCTGAACGCAGCAAAACGCCGCCAAACGCGGCATGCAAAATGCGGCAAAACAGAGGTTTTAGACGCCGGTTTCTAGCTGTCGAGAGAGAACGTTCAGGGGAGGTTGAAAAGCGTCCCGTGTGCATGGAGCCTTAGGCATAGATCCCAACTGTCCCTGATTTGGAACAAAGTCCCTCTATCCCTCTTTCCTCCTCATTTGTCCCTCATTTTGGTCTGATCTCTATAGTTCTATATAAAATGCATTTTTTCTCTTTCAAAATATTTTTCCCAGTGCTAAACCTTTCATCCAACCAACAGTATTTGTAGCTGCTGACTTTTATTATAAGAACGCTTCCGTGTCCAGGGTTCCCGCGATGTCGGCACCCCAGTCGATTTTCGGATTGGCTCTTGGGTGCTGGTGCCGCCATTCGTGGTAAGGGAGACCGGCAGTGAAGCCTTTCAGCTTCACAGCTTGTTGCCCGCTGCTCATGCGCGAAGTGCGCTGCGCTTTCTAACTGGTCTGGCGGCGTAGGAAGGAGGAGGGGGCCGAACTTCTGAGAGACGTTGCCACAGCGCAGTCTCCCGTTCCCCCCTCCCCCCTGAAAGGTGCCAAATGTGGCACCGGAGGGGGAGAGGAAGAAGATAAGCGGAACTTCCACTTTTGGGTGGAACTCCGCTTTAAAGGCCAATATAAAGGAATAGTAGTGGTTAAAAAAAAACATTTGTGGGTTTAACCACTTGCCGACCGCCGATCGGCATCTGACGGCGGCAAAGTGACTCGTTCCCGCAAATCGGCGTCATACGACGGCAGCTGCGGGAACGAGTTTAGTGAGCGCCCGCGCGCTCACTGTGTCCAGGGGGGGCCGGGGAGCGGGTGCGGCGGCTTCGATTGCCGCCGGCTACCCGCGATGGCCCCCCCGGAGCAAAGGAGCGGAGGTCCGTGTAAGTAAACACGGACCTCCGCTCTGTGTGAGGGGGAAGGGCTGTGATCACAGCCTTCCTGTAAGTGAAGGCTGTGACCACTTCCCTTCCCCAGATAGTGCAGTCCCCCCACAGTTAGAACACGCCCAGGGAACACAGTTAACCCTTAGCGCGCCCCCTGCAGGTTAACCCCTTCACTGCCAATGACATTTACACAGTAATCAGTGCATTTTTATAGCACTGATCGCTGTATAAATGCCAATGGTCCCAAAAAAGTGTCAAAATGGTCCGACATGTCCGCTGAAATATCGCAGTACCGCAAAAAATCGCAGATCGCCGCCATTTTTAGTAAAAAATTAAAAAAAATTAAAAACCCCAAAAATGAATTCTCATCATCCGTAAACGCGACCACTTTTGCGCAAACCAATCAATAAACGCAGATTGCGATTTTTTTATCGCAAATATGAGGAAGAATATAAATCGGCCAAAAATGGTGAAAAAAAATTTTTTTTTATATTTTTTTTTGGATTTGTATTTTAGGAAAAAGTAAGAAATTTGGGTTTTTTTGCAAAATTGTCGCTCTTCTTTTGTTTATAGCGGCGATCAGAAATGACGCAGTGGTGATCAAATACCACCAAAAGAAAGCTCTATTTGTGGGAAAAAAAGGACGCAAATTTCGTTTGGGTACAACGTCGCACGACCGCGCAATTTTCAGTTAAAGCGACGCAGCGCCGAATCGCAAAAAGGGCTCCGGTCCTAAAGCTGGAAATCCTTCCGGGGCTGAAGTGGTTAACTAATAATTTGTTTTGTATAATTCTCCTTTAAGGGGGTGTGGCAGGGGGTGTGTCCTATGCCTACATACTTTTGCTAATAAGTGTCCCTCCTTCCCAACTCAAAAAGTTGGAAGGTATGCTAATGGATTCCCCTAGAACAGGGGTAGGGAAGCTGCGGCTCTCCAGCTGTTGTAGAACTACATTTCCCATGAGGCATTGCAAGGCTGATAGATACAATTACTCCCAGAAGCATGATGGGAAATGTAGTTCTACAACAGCTGGAGAGCCGCAGGTTCCCTACCCCTTCCCTAGAACAAACAAGCAGCACTTGTACCAATTTTAGTGTTCTGTCAACAGTCAGCCTTTTCACCCAGCAGCTCCCACAGCAGACCGAGAGAGGGAGAGAGAGAGAGAGAGAGAGAGAGAGAGAGAGAGAGAGAGAGCAGAGAGCAGAATACAGAGCAGGAACAAATAGGTTGAGCACTAAGCATAAAACACATAGCTAGAGAGAAGTGGGCTGGAGGGAATGGGGGGTGGGTAGGAGAGGGAAACCCCTCCCTTTTTTTCTATTTTTTTGCACAATAGCAGAATGAAAATATGAAACAGATTATATTTGGCACAGAATAAGATGGGGAGAGTTATGCATGGTGGAAGAGACCAATAAGAAAAGTAAGGGGCACTCAAGTGGTGAATTAGAGAAATACAAATGAGCAGGGGCGTCCCGTGCATTGTGGGCGCAGGAGCACCGCCACCCCTATCCCTTCCGCCACCTCTCCTATCCATGCACCCGGCCTCTTTTCAGGACGCTGGGATGCATGAATTACAATTGCGGCGGTGGGCAGGAGTGTTTTTGTGAAGCACACTATTAGAGCCAGAGGGTCTAATAGGCTTTAAAATAGAGTGGGCTGTGAGCGCAGACAGCGCACTCTCAGCCCACTTAGGTGGGTTACAACAGCGAATGAATATTCGCTGTTGTAACACTGATCCTCCTCCCTGCCAATCAGGTGACGGATTTGGCACCCGTCACCCGATTGGCTGAAGGGACAGGCGATCCTATTGAATGCTTAGGAGGAGTAGGGGAGGAGCCGCATGCTGGAAGCCGCCATGGAGGACACAGAGCCAATGCACGCTACCCACCTAGATCGGGTAAGTGCATGCAAAAACCAGTGGGGGTGAGGTGCCGCTCGAGATGGGGGAGAGGTGCCGCTGGGGGGGTTGTTTGCCACCCCCCCCAAAAAAAAAACACCAGCCGCCACTGGAAATGAGATAAGGATTGAATAGGCAAAAGAAAAGAGGGGATTTGAAGTAAAATAAGGGAGCCAATAAGTAGTAAGGGCTGGATTAAACAAGGTACCCCTGTTAGTTTCTCTTTTCCCTTTTGCGTCATGTCTGTGTGTAAAAATATTAAGTGAGTGTAGGATGTATGACATCTTTCTATTGTAAATTAAACTAGTAAAATTTATGAAAAAAAAAAAAGAGAAAGTTTGTTTTCTCTACAAAAGCCATAAACCCCTGGAGCCCCTCACCTTGTGCAAGTGAAAAATCTAGGTGACACATAAACACCATGTACAGCCCTGCCAGTCAGTGCCAGCAGTTACACAGACAGAGATAAATAACATGGAAAATTTGCCCTTTCAATCATCTATTCAACACAAATATCTATAGATGCCGTGATGTTCTGTGAAAGTAAGTACACCCTTTTTACTAAGATTATTTGAAGACAAGAACATTTTTTCCCCCCCAAAACACTCATAAATCCTGGAGCCCCTCTATGTTTCCATGGCTATCTTAGTGATTTTTATATATAGCATAAATATATGGTATGCAGCAATACATTTTAGTTAGCACTTACAATTCAGGAGCTGTGATCTATCTATTTGAATGCTAATTAGCTTGTTTAACCACTTCAGCCGCGGAAGGATTTCACACTTTAGGACCGGAGCACTTTTTGCGATTCGGCGCTGCGTCACTTTAACTGACAATTGCGCGGTCGTGCCACGTTGTACCCAAACAAAATTTGCGTCCTTTTTTCCCACAAATAGAGCTTTCTTTTGGTGGTATTTGATCACCGCTGCGTCATTTCTGATCGCCGCTATAAACAAAAGAAGAGCGACAATTTTGCAAAAAAACCCCAAATTTCTTACTTTTGCTAAAATACAAATCCAAAAAAAAAATATAAAAAAAACTTTTTTTTCAACGGTTTTGGCCGATTTATATTCTTCCTCATATTTGTGATAAAAAAAATTACAAACGGCGTTTATTGATTGGTTTGCACAAAAGTTGCAGAGTTTACGGATGATGAGAATTCATTTCTGGGGTTTTTATTTTTTTTTATTTTTTACTAGTAATGGCGGCGATCTGCGATTTTTAGCGGTACTGCGATATTGCAGCGACCATGTCGGACCATTTTGACACTTTTTTGGGACCATTGGCATTTATACAGCGATCAGTGCTATGAAAATGCACTGATTACTGTGTAAATGCCATTGGCAGTGAAGGGGTTAACCTGCAGGGGACGCTCTAAGGGTTAACTGTGTTCCCTGGGTGTGTTCTAACTGTGTGTGGGCTGACCTAGCAGGGGAAGGGAAGTTATCCTTTCTTTCACTCCGGGGGGGGCATCACGGGTAGCCGGCGGCGATCGAGTCCGCCGCACCCGCTCCCTGGCCCCCCCGGAACACAGTGAGCGTGCGAGCGCGCCTCCTGCAGCGCGCGCGTGCTCACAGTGCTCGATCTGGCAGCCGCTGTCATATGACGGCGGTTTGCCTAGCAGAGCCATCTTGTCGCCGTCAACCTGCGGTTGACGGTCGGCAAGTGGTTAGCTAGTTCATAGAGGCTAGTTAAACAGGAAGAGAGAGGACATCACACAGAGACAGTCTTGCAGGGGACACATCTACCACACCTGGGGGCCAGTCAGTGGTGGCTCATCCATCAGGGTGCACGGCGCCGCCTTCTCTTTCCTGTCACCCCCCTCTATGTTGTGGATAGATTCATGCATAGCATGAATCTTTCCATGGCCGCCCGTGACCACCCCCCCCCCCCATTCATGCGGCTGGCCCCTTTGTGGCACCAGCCACATGAATTACTGTGGTGGGGGGTGTCCATGAAGCATCTCATTAAAACCGTGGGCTCTAATTCACTTCATTGTGGCTTGTAGCGCAAAGCGTGATGCCACAAGCCCTTAGAAAGGCAAATGAACATTTGCTTTCCTAACTGGGAACTGCTCTCAGCCAATCAGGAAGCCCCAGTATGTTACCGGTTTCCTGATTGGTGGAGAAGACAGGGGATCCTATTTGATGCCTATCTCTGAGGAGAAGGAGGATGTCGCCGGAGCACGGAGAGCACGCTCCCTGCTAGCCAGACTCTGCACATTGCAGCGCGCTCCCCGCTCACCGGACTCTGCACACTGCCAGCCTGCTAATAGATGGGGTAAGTGCGAGACTTCGTCCCGAATTGGGGGGGGTCTGTCAGTGCTGCGAGCCCCTATCTGGGGCTCTGTATACTGCTATCTGGGGCTCTGTATACTCCTATCCGGGGCTCTGTATACCCCTATCTGGGGCTCTGTATACCTCTATCTGGGGCTCTGTGTACTCCTATCTGGTGGCTCTGTATACTCCTATCTGGGGCTCTGTATACTCCTATCTGATGGCTCTGTATACCCCTATCTGGTGGCTCTGTATACCCCTATCTGGTGGCTCTGTATATTCCTATCTGGTGGCTTTGTATACCCCTATCTGGTGACTGTATACCCTATGTGGTGGCTCTGTATACCCCTATCTAGTGACTCTGTATACCCCTATCTGGTCATGCTGTATACCCTATCTGTGATGCTGTATACCCTATCTGGTGATGCTGGGCTGTATACTCCTGACACGATGGGTGAAAAATATAAGGGGTGGGGGCTTATGAGAAGTGGGAGGGGCCAAAAGGGAAGGTCGGGGTCTGGCGCCCCTCCCATCCTAAAATTTCACCAGCCGCCACTGGTGCCAGTACATGGCACAGTATATGAATGCAATAAGCATATGTGATCAATGCATGTTGTTGTGCATGAGCTTTATAATAGAATGGGTCATGCTATGATAGTTTTTGTGGTCTTTCCATTCCTTTTATGAACATATAGCAGAGGCAGTGGTGGAGACCCTGGAGGTTGGCAGAGTGGCACTGAAAGAGCAAGTCCCTAAACATCTGTGTGCACTTGTTGACCCATTTCAGTACAGGGTCATATAAACCTGTTGAGTCTCAGCTTGCATGGAGTGTGGTGACATGGACACTGAAGAGCTCTGCTGTGCACAGGGTGGAGTGTGTGGAGTACATTTATTCACTGATAGCTGTATTATTTTATGGACATTTCATGGGCACCGATGGTGATCTTTAGAGTGCAGTCAGTTTTGCACCATTATTTATGTACAGAGTGGAATGTGTGGAGTACATTCATCCACTGATAGCCTCATTAATTTATGGACTTTTTATGAACACTGATGGTGATATTAGAGTGCAGTTGGTTTTGTACTATTATTTATGATTTATTAGTTTAATCTAATACTGTTCACATCTGATTTTTGTCTAAAACAGGACGTGATGTTGGCAGAAAATGGGGGGAGGCAAGAAAGGAAATAACACAGCCATGCGTTGCACATAATGGGGAAGTCTGGAAGAATACTTGATTAGAAGTAAAAAGGCTCCATAGGAAGAAGAAGACCTTGGTAGAAGGAAGGTCTGTGCCAGAGGGGACATCGCAAGACCAAAGAATGAACTTCATATGAGGATGACACTAAATCTACATTATGAAAGCACCTGGTTTCCTGCCATTGCTTGAGTTTTGTTTAATACAGAATTCAAAACTATAACCCAAGCTATGTGACTATTTAGTGTACCCCTATAGTATGCAAACCATTGTCAATGCTCATTTGCTAGGAAGGATAGGTAGCATGTGCATGTGTGTTGTATGCATATTTGTAATACTCTGTATGTCTTGTATTATTTTCCTACAATTCTAAGTTTGTATGTAAAGAATTCTTGGTTGGTAAAAGCACCGTAATAATACATAATAATAATAAGTATAATAATAATAATAAGTGAAACACCCTCACTATGTGTATGTGAGAAACCTAGATGACACATCCACGATATCCACAACCCTAACAACCAGTGCCTCACATACTCCTCCCCTCTGCTAAGACCTGTAGGAAGAAGTACATTTTGCCAACATACAATGGGCACATGACAGTCCATCAGAATCCAGTTGCTGAGTCCCTGGCCTGTGTTCTACCTAAAATTTTTAGTCATGCAGAGCCAGAAACCATCCAGTGACCTGTGCATTTCTCCCTATGTTCCAAGCCATCCACTGTAAGGAAAATGATCTGTAATGAACTCAAACTGGCTGCCCAAAAATATAGAAAAAATAGTGTTGCGCTGTCTCTTTAAATCATATGTGTATATAAAATGTCCACATCCAAACTCAATAAGTGACAAAAGTGCTCAAAACAGTATGAAGTGAATAAAGTCCAACAAAGAAAAAGTTCAAAATTGATCTTAAGTGTCAGTGATTCTTACTTCCACCAACTCACAAGGTTAGAAAGCTCTTACCAAAGATAATAAGCTCTGCCTAAAAGATAATACCTCAATGACTCTTGTGCCCATTTTATGGCCAGAGACTCCCACTATTGAATAGTTCCTCTCCGCAACTGTTTGTTTACAGCTGAGGTATGAGGCTGGATATTTTTCCCATCAATGGCTTGAGACATTGCTGCTCTCAGATCAACATCAAAGCTTCATATGAGGAAAACCCTCTGGACTACTTTGGCATTTCCTTTTCTGAAAACATCAAGTATGTTATTAGGAAGTTCTGGTCTTTTCTATCTTAATCAACCACTTTTTTTGTATACATTTCAGGGTTATATTCAACCATTTAGTCAGCCCAGAAGCTTGGAGCTGGCACATGAGGAGTGTAGGAAAGACATTTTCAAGAACCAACATGACTCCTTGGTTGCCTTTGACATAAAATGTCAAAATTTTGGTACAGGAAAACATGTAGAATAGCTCTTTGCTATAAACTTAGAGGATGTTTTTTTTTGTGAGAGATTGCTTCTGGACACCAGTTGGAGTAGATATGGACTGCCAATGGCAATATGTACTGGTGCCCTCTGGCAGATTTTGGCAGTGGCCCTGACCAGCTCCATAGCAAACCTCTCAAAATGGACCTCAATTATAGACAAAGGTACCAGTGAACTTCAAAAATGTGGTTGGGTTACATTTATTTGACACTCAGAACGAGATTGATAAGACTCTTAAACTGCTTTGTAAATATCATGCCAGGAAATAGTCTGCTCAATCCCCTTTTTGTTTTTTCCACTCCTAAGTACCTATACCTGCAAACTAGGCCAGATCCAATATCATCCTTGTGTGAAACTGGGGAAACACAACATGCCGCCATTCCTTCATTACACAATACCGTAAGTGTACTGTAAAATATGGACACACCAGCCTACCTTCTGGTCCTTGAGGCACCCCATTAATCACCTTTTTTAATGCATTTGCTAAATTGGATTCCTACAACTGTGTAGTGCCAATGTTTTCCCTAGACACAGTTATACCTATTATTTCTATTACTGGGGGTGAGGGGCAGTTTCCTTTTCTCCCCAACCATGACTGCCAGTGGGAATTGCTGATTACCACAAATTTAGGCAAAAAAGTAACATAAACACACACACATGGGTTGAACTGGATGGACCAGTGTTTTTATTCAATCTTACCAACTATGTGACTATGTAGCCTGTGACTTCATTTTTTAGGGCTAGTTACCTGTTTTACACTCACAGTTCCCAAAGCAGAGAAATCACAGCCCAGTTCATTATATAATGTAGACAGTTCTTAAACACACCTTTGATGTTTCACAGTTCAACTAAGTGTTTCCACGGAGAGCACAGCAGTATTGTAGTCTTTGGTTTTTGCAAAGTACTCCCATTAGTTGGACCAATGTGACAAGGCTTCCAACGTTGAATAATGCCTTCACAGGATGTCCTTCTAGTGTAAAAGGACATATCTGCCTTCTCATAGCAGTTCCTTTGTGTGCTCCAACTATAGGCTTGGCAAATAGTCACATTCCAGAGGCTGATATGATTTGTGCAACATTCAAGCCACGTTTGACCCCTTTTAGGCTAGGGGCCATTCATTTCTGATACCTATGGGTGTCTCACCCCTTCCTTAAAGTCTATGTTTACCCATAAAAAGAAAATACAATAGAAGCCCAAATGGAATTATTTACCTTTAGTATAATGCACCTCTTGAGCTTCTTACTTTTAGTTCAGTAGATATCTTCCATCCTTATATGGCCGCCCCCACCCCACTGGCATAATCATAATCTATTAACCCAACAGGGATTATTAGAAATAAAGAGCTGCCAAAATCTCTAATCAAGAGTGCCAGACTATGGCTCAACTCCTTCATGCATAAAAAACATTAATACTTCTATAAATGAAGCAGATAATTGAAAGCCCCTCCCTCCATACCTAAATCATGTTTCATTCATTGAAGCTGTGTACAAAAATGCCAAATTTAGCCACTGTATTGTTTTTGATTAACTGCAACAAAATACTTTAGGTTCATTACACACCAGCATAGACAAAACTTTTTTTTTCTGGTTTTGTATGAAGTTGGGAAGCATTAAAACCCCTATAAGGTTTTTGAGTTGTTTTTGCTGTTTGTGTCCCGCTCGGTAGATTTCCCTTCATTTCTTGTACTGGAAATACAAAATTAAAGGAAGTTGCCTCAAAGGGGAGAAAAAAAATCATAGGCCTTGATAAGTAGATGCAGCGTACTTTGACACCAGTGTGAGATGTTTCTGAGATCATACAGAATTAATTGCAGGTGCAGTTAAGCTGCTTTTGCATTCCCATAGACCCATTGGGTGGAGAAGCAGTTCTGAAGCAACCAAAAGTCAATTGGTATCAGCCCTAATGCTTTCTGCAGCTCTTGATATTACACTGGCTATCTCTGACCCTCAGAGGCTTCCTACCCCATCCCTCCTGGCAGTTCCAAATTTTATAAAACAAAAAATGAATTCCCATGGAGTAGTTACCGGTGGTCTGTAACTCTTGGGCCAGGATAATCCATGATAAAATAATTAACATTTTATTATTTGGTA
Source organism: Glandirana rugosa (assembly GCA_018402905.1). Classification (NCBI taxonomy): domain Eukaryota; kingdom Metazoa; phylum Chordata; class Amphibia; order Anura; family Ranidae; genus Glandirana; species Glandirana rugosa. The sequence goes on along the minus strand of BLSH010370042.1, from coordinate 217,949 downwards.
GCTTTTGGGGCTCTAAGGAATCAATGTAAACATAAATGAGGAAAGGAGCTCATTTTGTGTGGCTGATAACAATAAATCCTAATATTGCAGGAACTGGCACTCTTATTATGAAAAGCAAATTTAGGATTAGTTTAAAATGACTATATCTATCCAAAAGAAATGTAAAAAATGTGGCCCTCTGTCACCCTGGTAAATATTATTAAGAACCCCAGAATAGCTTTACTCAATGAACCTGTAGAGGGGGTGTCTAGCCCCTTGCAGACCGCCGATCGGCAATTGACGGCGGCAAGGTGGCTCGTGAGCGCAAATCGCCGTCATATGACGGCGGCCGCGCTCACGAGCCTAGTGAGAGCGCGCGCGCCGCTGGAGGCGTGCCCGCGCGCTCACTGTGTTCGGGGAGGGCCAGGGAGCGGCTACCCGCGATGGCCCCCCCGAACGGAGGAACGGAGGTCCGTGTATGTAAACACGGACCTCCGCTCTGTGTGAAGGGGGAAGGGCTGTGATCACAGCCTTCCTGTATACGAAGGCTGTGACCACTTCCCTTCCCCAGCCAGGGCAGTCCCCCTACAGTTAGAACACGCCCAGGGAACATACTTAACCCTTAGAGCGCCCCCTGCAGGTTAACCCCTTCACTGCCAATGGCATTTACACAGTAATCAGTGCATTTTTATAGCACTGATCACTGTATAAATGCCAATGGTCCCAAAAAAGTGTCAAAATAGTCCGACATGTCTGCTGAAATATCGCAGTACCGCTAAAAATCGCAGATCGCCGCCATTACTAGTAAAAAAAAATAAATAAATAAAAACCCCAAAAATGAGTTCTCATCATCCGTAAACGCGACCACTTTTGCGCAAACCAATCAATAAACGCCGATTGCGATTTTTTTTTATCGCAAATATGAGGAAGAATATAAATCGGCCAAAAACGGTGAAAAAAAATGTTTTTTTATATTTTTTTTTTTGGATTTGTATTTTAGCAAAAAGTAAGAAATTTGGGTTTCTTTGCAAAATTGTCGCTCTTCTTTTGTTTATAGCGGCGATCAGAAATGACGCAGAGGGGATCAAATACCACCAAAAGAAAGCTCTATTTGTGGGAAAAAAAGGACGCAAGTTTTGTTTGGGTACAACGTCGCACGACCGCGCAATTGTCAGTTAAAGCGACGCAGCGCCGAACCGCAAAAAGGGCTCCGGTCCTAAAGCAGGAAATCCTTCCGGGGCTGAAGTGGCTAGACACACCCAGAGTCTAATTTACTTTATGTTCTTTGCGGCCAAAATAGCCATTGCGACCGCTTAGAAAAAAACACTGGTTGACCTGGTGGTGATTAAGTGCAACCTCAATTGGATTATGGCAAATGAAAAACTGGTCAGCATACTCAGGTATACCTCTCCAAGGTTCGAGATGGTCTGGAATTCTTGGACACAATATCTTCAAACCCCTTAGTGACGGCTCCTATGGTGATGACCATGAGTGGTGTCAGGACAGGTCATGCCCCCCCCCCCCTATTTTTTCTCCCTACTTTTTTCTTCTCAATTTTTTCCTGCTTATCTCCTTCTTCCTGTTGATGTCTCCATATACCTTTTATGTGATGCCAATTATTCACTATACAGGAGTTTTTTCATTTTGGTTGGTTATGCTCTTTGCACTGTAGAGGGCACTTGGTACTTAATGCTTGGTATTCGTCCCCCCTTATTGGAGAGCGTGGAATTTATTTATCAGTTCCCTCTCTTACATGCATTGCTGTTGTTATTCTTTCACTATCTTCTGACACATGTAAACTTTCAATTACGTATTACCATTGCTGCTTCTACCTATTTGTGAGCAACATACACCGCCTGCATTGCAGACTCTCACTTGCCTCTTCCTCGGACAAATGATGACATACCTGTTTTGGTGTGTGTACCTTCCTTGTGAAAAACGTTTAATATAAATCATTGAAACAGAAAAAATGTGGCTGGAGTTAGGTTTTTGAAGTCTGAGCACTAGCTCACTCGCTTGCACACCTCGCTGTTTTTCCCATCACCTCGATGTGTGGCTTCATGGTAGGCACAAGAGGATGGTCCCAAGCTTTGATTTTGGCAGTGAAGTCAATAGTTACCCATGGCGGCTGGTGGTATATTTTTTGGGGGGGTGGCAAACAATGTTCCCACAGCCACCCCACCCACCCCTGGCTCGTCGGTCGGTCACCAGCCCCGCACTTACTCCAGCTAGGTCGCAGGCAGCGCTTCCTCCAGGCGGCGGCTTCCCTGCGTCTCCTCCTCCTCCGCATCACAGTGGCTTCCGCTGTGCTTCTCCTCCCACCTCCTCATAGGCGGCCAATCCTCCTCTCTGCCAATTGGGTGATGGGTCTCAGGACCCGATTCCCGATTGGCCATATGAGCAGGCCGCCACTGATAGTCACATAACTGAGTACTCTGGATATTTATGAAACCATTGGATATCAAGCACAAGAATCCAGGTGCCCACTTTGCAGTCATATTGTAAATTTAGTACTCTTGAACATTACTGATTTGCTTTGACTATTGGCAATTTCAGTTAGGCATGTTTTACATTTAAAAGAAAGGAAGAAAAAAAAAAACGTTAATGCAAAGTTTTGTTTGTCAGACGATCAACACCTTTTATGTTCAAAGTATAAAAAAAAACTCAAGGTCTATGACTGAGAACAAATAAAACATTTTTGTAAAGATAAAAGCACAGTAGAAAATTGGACTCAGAGTGGCTGTCTAAGTGGCCCGTGTCTGCAGTTCAGCGAGCGCCACCGTCCCCGTCAAAATGCTGACAACAAATCACAGACACCGAACATGCTGTGTATCAAAGGCCCGGAATGTGCCAGCCAGGCTCTCCAAGGTCAGAAATGCAGTTTATCAAAATCTTATTTATAGCATACAATAAATTTACTCTGCTCTCCGAATCCATGAATATTTCTGATTTTTGCAGAGATAAACACCATTGGCTGAGAATGTTTAGCTTGTCTGCATGTCAATGACATACCGCTATGGGCTGAATGCTTGTTATGGTAAACTGAAGACATTTAAGGGGAAAGCAGGGGCCCACATTTACATTTGTAGAAAATATAGCATAATATTTTGTAAAATCAATATTAATAAAATCCAGTTGAGTATATAAGATTTGTAGAGGAGTTTAGAACAATATAGAACAATCTATGGAATATAATTTTGATTCTGTGCATCATTAGAGAGGACTCAATGGGCTTGTGTAGATCCAGGTACACAATCTCTTTAGTTTTAGTTATATAAACATACACAATAGGCATTTAGCTCTGGTGCATGGGGTTCTGGCATTTAGCTGCAGGCAGATGGCACAAATCCACCCCTGCTGCCGTCAAACTCTATAAGAGCCTGATAGCTGCTACAACTGGATGGGTCTGGACTGTGCACTTAGCTGTATAAATCAGAAAGATATACCGCGCTATGGCAAAAAATATGAAAAGCAGCCACCCCAACCCACAATAAGGTGCAAAGTGCAAAGTATAAAAGAAAGGCTGTGCTTGAAAATGAGGACCACATACAAATCAGTGAATGTGAAATAAAAAATAATAAAAATTAACCCATTAATCTCAAACAAAGGGGCTATGCAAAATTAAGTGTTGACACAAATAGTGAAGTATCATATGTGACTCTGTAATATAATAATAATATAATAATAATATAAGCAATGAATACCACATAAATTCCAAATGATAACAAAAAGGAAACCTTCCGGTCCTTTCACACGAGCGGAGCCGTTTTGACGGGCTCCGCTGCTCAGCGGGGATCCATCCGTTTATCCCCGCTGAGCCGGCAGATGACAGGACAGTCCCTGTCACTGCTCCATTCTATTCTATGGAGGATCGGATGGATACGGACCGTTTGTCCGTGTTCATCCGATTCGATCCACCAGGTGGATGGAAAATAGTGTTTCCATCCGTCTGTTTTTGGCGGATCGAAGCAGATCTGGTGTCAGCGAACATGTCACCGCTGACATCCATTGCCCCATAGAGAGCAATGGAGCGTCCGTTCGGGTCCGCCTGAAAAACTGACAGGAGGACCCAAATGACCCGCCCGTGTGAAAGGGGCCTTCCAGTTTCCCACAGGTGAGACATAAACATGATATAAACATCTAATTGCAAAAACCTATAAATAACTGGGACATCCCACATATTGTGAAGAAATATGGTTCATCAAGTAGAAAAATTGCTGCATGTGTCCAGTTAAAGGCCCTTTAACTGGACACATGCAGCAAGCACACTGTTTATGCAATGAACATGTAATGCTGGGAAGGAGGAAAGCAGGGAGAAGGTTACTGGGACGGAGTCCGTCCTCCCTTGTTCTCCTGAGTGAAGCTGGTTATACCCTGTAGTGGGATCCCTATGCCCGAGGCTCTTTCCATGTCGGATAGTCCCCTGAATGGAGCCTGGTGATCCTGGAGTGGTCAGCCTGGGAGAAGTTCCAAATACCTCCAACAGGGACCCTGGCTGGGTGAGAAGCCAAAGCGCTCCTTGCGCTTCCATTTGGTAAGCAGCATTAATGTTGGTGGAGGATCCTCACTTATTTATTACCACTAGCAGCACTTGGTGTGTTTAATCCATTGGATTTCTCAATTTTATGAACTTTTCTACTTGATGAACCATATTTCTTCACAATATTTGGAATGTCCCAGTTATTTATAGATTTTTGCAATTAGATGTTTATATCATTTGTCTCACCTGTGGGAACGCGGAAGGTTTCCTTTTTGTTATCATTTGGAATTAATGTGGTATTCATTGCTTATATTATAGAGTCACATATGATACTTCACTATTTGTGTCAACACTTGATTTAGCATAGCCCTTTTGTCTGAGATTAATGGGTTAATTTTTATTATTTTTTATTTAACATTCACTAATTTGTATGTGGTTTTCATTTTCTAGCTGTATAAATGTTTAGGGCACTATGTGCCCTGGGGACGAATGACTGGAATGAAGACCTGTTGCAATCAGAGCCTTTGTCCCAGGGTGCATACTACTTAAACATTTGTATGGGTAAGTGCACCAGCCAGCCCTGTCCATCCACAGCAGCTATAAGGCTCTCATAGAATTTGATAGGCTGCCAACAGTCGGGCTGGATGGGACACTTGTGCCCTTTGCCTGCAGCTAAATGTCCCATTTCCATGGGACCTTAAATGGAACCTCTTCTTTGCCCATACATGAGCACAGCAATTCAGAGGTAGCCAACTGCTTTCCCCTACCGCTTTGCTATCACCCAACAATCAAGTAGGATTCAATGGCCACAGCAGCCTTTTATTAAAATATATATATATATATATATATATATATATATATATATATAGTATCTCACAAATGTGAGTACACCCCTCACATTTTTTAAAATATTTTATTATTAATTTTATTATATCTTTTCATGTGACAACACTGAAGAAATTACACTTTGCTACAATGTAAAGTAGTGAGTTTACAGCTTGTATAACAGTGTAAATTTGCTGTCCCCTCAAAATAACTCAACACACAGCCATTAATGTCTAAACCACTGGCAACAAAATTGACTACACCCCTAAGTGAAAATGTCCAAATTGAGCCCTATTAGCCATTTTCCCTCCCCGGTGTCATGTGACTCATTTGTGTTACAAGGTCTCAGGTGTGAATGGGGAGCAGGTGTGTTAAATTTAGTGTTATCGCTCTCACACTCTCATACTAGTCACTGGAAGTTCAACATGGCACCTCATGGCAAAGAACTCTCTGAGGATCTGAAAAAAAGAATTGTTGCTCTAGAAGGAAGCCTCTTCTAAAGATGATGCACAAGAAAGCCTGCAAACAGTTTGCTGAAGACAAGCAGACTAATGACATGGATTACTAGAACCATGTCCTGTGGTCTGATGAGACCAAGATAAACTTTTTTGGTTCAGATGGTGTCAAGCGTGTGTTGCGGCAACCAGGTGATGAGTACAAAGACAAGTGTGTCTTGCCTACAGTCAAGCATGGTGGTGGGAGTGTCAAGGTCTGGGGTTGCATGAATGCTGCCAGCACTGGGGAGCTACAGTTCATTAAGGGAACCATGAATGCCAACATGCAGTGTGACATACTGAAGCAGAGCATGATCCCCTCCCTTCACAGACTGGGCCGCAGGGCAGTATTCCAACATGATAATGACCCCAAACACACCTCCATGACGACCACTGCCTTGCTAAAGAAGCTGAGGGTAAAGGTGATAGACTGGCCAAGCATGTCTCCAGACCTAAACCCTATTGAGCATCTGTGGGGCATCCTCAAGTGGAAGGTGGAGGAGCGCAAGGTCTCTAACATTCACTACCTCCATGATGTTATCATGGAGGAGTGGAAGAGGACTCAAGTGGCAACCTGTGAAGCTCTGGTGAACTCGATGCCCAAGTGGGTTAAGGCAGTGCTGGAAAATAATGGTGGCCACACAAAATATTGACACGTTGGGCCCAATTTGGAAATTTTCACTTACAGCAAATTTACACTGTTATACAAGCTGTACACTCACTACTTTACACTGTAGCAAAGTGTCATTTCTTCAGTGTTGTCACATGAAAAGATAGAATAAAATATTTACAAAAATGTGAGGGGTGTACTAATTTTTGTGAGATACTGTATATATATATATATATATATATATATATATATATATATATATATATATATATATATATCTCAATAAAAAATGCAAATAAATAGGAATAATACAAAAATAAAATTCTGATAAGGTTGCCCGTTCTTGAGGGCAATATAGGGCCAAAACATATTCCCTGTGTGTGATACAACAGTTAATAAAATTATTAAAGAAAAAATAAATTAAAAAAATATTAAAACAAAATAAACAGAGAATTGCCGCTGTAAAGATAACGTGATCAAAAACACATCAATGAAGTAAATAATACGTTTGTGACAAAAAGTATATTAAAAGTCCATTTAAAAGGTGCAAAGATGGTACTAACAGTCCCAATCAGAAGATGCATGCACCATTGTGTAGTGAAAGGTATCAGAAAACTTCTATGCTCACCACTTGGGCCATCGCCAGTAGTCAGATGGACTCTTACCAGAATCTATGGACTCTATCATGGAGTCAGATTAGCCTACAAAAAGTAGCGTAGTGTTCGATGCCAAGACCCAGGCGGTTACAGACTCAGATTCACCAGTAGTATACTGGATATATATGGCAACAATGATATTGCAGGTTTTCTTTGTGTGATGTTGCTGTCTTCTCATGGAGAAATAAACAGTGGACCTCTTTTTTGATTCTTTGGCAATTGATCCCTCAGTGGTGTTGCCCTCTTGGTGCTCCCAGTCTACTCCCAGTCCGGGGCCCGGCCACACCACAGACAGCTCCCCGGAGCTGGGAGGAGGTGATTGGCTGCAGGCTGTCCATGGTGTGGCTGGGCGTAGACTGGGAGAGGACAGCTACGGGCTTGAAGTCAACATCACACGAAGGAAACCTGCAATATCATTGTTGCCATATATATATCCAATATACTACTGGTGAATCTGAGATATCACGAGGATTTGATGAAACCACCTGGGTCTTGGCATCGAACACTATGCTACTGTTTGTAGGCTAATCTGACTCCATGATAGAGTCCATAGATTCTGGTAAGAGTCCATCTAACTACTGGTGACAGCCCATGTGGTGAATATAGAAGTTTTCTGATAGCTTTCGCTTCACAATGGTGCATGCATCTTCTGTTTGGGACTGTTATTATTATTATTATTATTATTATACAGGATTTATATAGCTCCAACATTACAGCAACAGTACAGTTTAAAACAAGAGGGTTAGAGGGCCCTGCTCCTGTGAGCTTACAATCTAAGAGGGGGGGCTGGTTAAACAAAAGGTAGGGACAGTGGGGGATGAACTGATGAGGGGAGTTGGAGATTCCGTTGTTAGTTGGAGGCAAGATAGGCCTCCTTGAAGAGATGAGTTTTGTTGATTGTTGCCTTAGAGGTTGAGGGGAGTAGTCAAGTAGGGGGTGACAGGGATGGAAAACAAATTGGTCGGGGGGGAGAATCTAACATTCGAGTGTCCTCGTCCCGGGAGATTGGGAGAACAAAATTTGACATGACAACGACATTACAACCTCGATATATTTAGGACATATTATTATTATTATTATTATTATTGTCAGGGTTTGTCTTCTACGTACGTGGTAACACTTCGCTTTCGATAGTCTTTTGAAGATATAAGTGGTGTACCCGACAGTGGTCATCAATCTACCTGAGAATGGTCTTAGATACCTGAGATAGTACCTCAGTCTAATCGGATGTTTGTCATCGTATC
>BLSH010370042.1:176461-187058 GCA_018402905.1 Glandirana rugosa | reverse complement strand
CGCCCCCCCCCCCCCCCCGGCTATCCCCTCCATTGTGCCTGGGCTGGAAGAAGCTGCATATAGACATAGGAATGGCTGGCTCTGGCTGCAGTGTCTGTGACAGTCTCACTGAGCCCAGCCAGCCGCTCCTCCCACCTCCCTCCCTGCTGAGACCAGAGAAGAGAAAGAAGGATCTGTTGCGCCCCTCCCCCTCTGTGTCTGCCCCGCCCACACTCCTATCCCCAGCATGCAGTCAGTATGGGAAAGGAGATGTGCGTGGGAAATTTGAACTCACAGCAGCCTCAGCTGCATCTGGCTGCATGATTGGTGTCCCTATGTGAGCCATCAGATAGCCTTGAGTGAGTCTCCACCTCCCTCCCTTTTCTCCCCCATCTGTCTCCCTTCCCAACCCTGTTCTTCCAGGAGCTTCACACACATGGCAGGGTGATTTCCTGTCCAGGTAGTCCAGGCTCACACTGGTTAGGGCCAGGCATGGCAGGCTGATTTCCTGTCCAGGTAGCCCAGGCTCACACTGGTTAGGATCAGGCATGGCAGGCTGATTTCCTGTCCAGGTAGCCCAGGCTCACACTGGTTAGGACCAGGCTTGACAGGCTGATTTCCTGTCCAGGTAGCCCAGCCTCACACTGGTTAGGACCAGGCTTGACAGGCTGATTTCCTGTCCAGGTAGCCCAGCCTCACACTGGTTAGGACCAGGCTTGACAGGCTGATTTCCTGTCCAGGTAGCCCAGGCTCACACTGGTTAGGACCAGGCTTGACAGGCTGATTTCCTGTCCAGGTAGCCCAGGCTCACACAGGTTAGGACCAGGCTTGACAGGCTGATTTCCTGTCCAGGTAGCCCATGCTCACACTGGTTAGGACCAGGCATGGCTGGCTGATTTCCTGTCCAGGTAGTCTAGGCTCACACTGGTTAGGGCCAGGCATGGCAGGCTGATTTCCTGTCCAGGTAGCCCAGGCTCACACTGGTTAGGACCAGGCTTGACAGGCTGATTTCCTGTCCAGGTAGCCCAGGCTCACACTGGTTAGGACCAGGCTTGACAGGCTGATTTCCTGTCCAGGTAGCCCATGCTCACACTGGTTAGGACCAAGCATGGCTGGCTGATTTCCCGTCCAGGTAGCCCAGGCTCACACTGGTTAGGACCAGGCTTGACAGGCTGATTTCCTGTCCAGGTAGCCCAGGCTCACACTGGTTAGGACCAGGCTTGACAGGCTGATTTCCTGTCCAGGTAGCCCAGGCTCACACTGGTTAGGACCAGGCATGGCAGGCTGATTTCCTGTCCAGGTAGCCCAGGCTCACACAGGTTAGGACCAGGAATTTACGGGTTGCATGATCTCACCTCTACACTCAGATCAGCCCAGGAGTTGCATAGTTCTGACGTAATTGTAAGATTTGTTGCTCAGGAGGAGGGGTGATCATTATGGAATGTAGGTGACAATGACCCCAGCATTGGATAGGTGAACACACATGCAGTATTTGAGCTTTGTCTCCTATAGGACTTCCTTGCTGTATGTTGAGATGAGTCCTTGTAGCTGTGTCTATATACTTTTCTATATACTTCTACAGGCTGTATGCTGTGGATTGTGTTGAGCCCCCTGTGCGTTGTGGTTTTTTTTTTTTTTTCGTGGTGCATAGAGTGCATGAGACATTCACCCTTCATTCTGGCACTCAGCATACATTATCTTGTGCAATTCCATGATTGATGGAAACCTGTCGGACTTTCCCTGCTCATGTATTTAGCTCCACAAGCTATAGCCAGCAATGCTGATCAGTGCATTCAGATGGTAGGAAAATCCCCCTGCTGTCATAATACAGTAGCTCAGTGGTCAGGATTTTCCCATCCACATAGAGGAAATGGATGAGGAAATCAAGTTCGTTTTTTTTTTAACCTGCTGGTGGACTGTTGTTAGTCTGCTGTTTTTCAATAGAACAACCTATCCTGCAGATGTAGCAGTTAGAGGGAAGAGACAAACTATTTGCCACTGACAGGGGTGCTTAGAATGATCAGCTTTTATTTATGTAAAACCCTTATCCCTAAAAGGAAAAAACTGTGCCTGTAACTGATTAAAGTGTTAGCTGGAGTTTGTCTTCAATGTATTAGTGTATAGAATTCTGCTAGTACATCCGACACTCCCCTCCCCTCAGATTGACAATGCTTCTATCCAAAATTGCCCCCTGTGCTCCTTCATCCAGAGTGGGGACATGCTAATACAGGAGGTGTATTATTGGCCAGATCACTAGGTGAAAATGGAGGGAAAAAAGCCTTAAAAAAGAAAACAAATGCAGCTGTCACATCTATTCAGGTATTCTGACAACCAGTGGTGTCAACTGTCAAAATACAAAAGCCCAGCAGGGGGTAAGAGGTGCTCGCCCATCTGAGTTGTTAGCGTGGATAGAGGAATCTGTTAAACTGAATGTACTATACACTATGCAATCTGATTGTAAAATCCCATTTAGTTTCAACAAAATTAGTCATATGAAGACAATCCTGAACATTTTTTTAATGAGTATCAAATCAGGCAGGCCATTATACTACATAATTGTTAATAAATCTTAAAGAGGATTGCACAATCAGATTGTATAATGTGTGGTTAGCTGTAGATGGGTTGCCATATGAGGGTGGGGGGATGTATTGTGGAGGGCAAAGAGGGTGGTATTAGGACGATGGGGAAGGGGGGGCACCAAAATGCACTTTGCCTGTGTGGACAAAAATCCTTGCACCGACCCTGGCTGTCGCCAATAACAGGTTGACTTGGCCTTGTGTTTTGGATCATTGCCATGTTGGAATGTCCAAGTACGTCCCATGTGCAGCTTCCTGGCTGATGAATGCAAATGTTCCTCCAGTATTTTTTGCTAACAAACTGCATTCATCTTACCATCAATTTTGACCAAATTTCCTGTGCCTTTGTAGCTCACACATCCGCCAAACAATAGCGATCCTCCTCCGTGTTTCACAGGCCTTGTTGACTCCTCTCCAAATGTAGCGTTTATGGTTGTGACCAAAAAGCTAAATTTTGGTCTCATTGTTACAAATGACTTTATGCCAGAAGGTTTGAGGCTTGTCTCTGTGCTGTTTGGTGTATTGTAAGCGGGATACTTTGTGGCATTTGCGTAGTAATGGCTTTCTTCTGGCGACTCAACCATGCAGTCCACCTTTCTTCAAGTGCCTACTTATTGTCATCTTGAAACAGCCACACCACATGTTTTCAGAGAGTCCTGTATTTCACCTGAAGTTATTTGTGGGTTTTTCTTTGCATCCCAAACAATTTTCCTGGCAGTTGTGGCTGAAATCTTAGTTGGTCTACCTGACCGTGGTTTGGTTTCAACAGAACCCCTCATTTTCCACTTCTTGATTAGAGTTTGAACACTGCTGGATATCTTTTTATATCCCTTTCCTGTTTTATACAGTTTAACTACCTTTTCCCGCAGATCCTTTGACGATTCTTTTGCTTTCCCTATGGCTCAGAATCCAGAAACATCAGTGTAGCACTGGATGGAAGATGCAAGGGTCTGTTGGGAGTCCAGAAACCCATTGATCTTTTATACACACACACGTATTACAAACAAACAAACAGATCACAGGTGAGGATTCAAACCCCTTTGTGTTAACTTGCGTGCATTTTATCAGGCCAAAATCACCAGGGTATGTAAACTTTTGATCAGGGTAATTTGGGAAGTTTCTGTTGTCATTATGATTTAAAAAGAGTAAACCCAGTTGATTGATAATAAATGGCTTCAGCCAAACACTAACCATGAGTGAAAGAAATGTTTTTGTATTATCATTCATATTCTCTGAAAAATGGCCCAGAAATCATAAATTCTGCCAGGGTATGTAAACTTATGATCACAACTGTATATATACAGCATACATATATATATGTGCATACTGTATAAAATTAGATATATGTATCTGCTCTTTAAAGGAGTTGTAAAGGCAGAAGGTTTTTATCTTAACCACTTGCCAACCGCCTCACGTACATTTACTGCGGCAAGTTGGCTCCGCTGCGCAGATCGCTGTCTATAAACGGCAATCCACACAGTCGCAGCGCGCTCTCGTGTCCACCGCACTCTGCGTTAGTGTGGCCACGGGACGGGTGGAATCAATGTAAGCCGGCGACCCGTGATCGCCTTCTACAGAGGAAGAACGGGGAACCGCAAATGTAAACACGTCGGTTCCCCATTCTGACAGGTGGCATGACAGAGATCTACTGATCCCTGTGACTGGGATCAGTTGGTTCTGTCATGCCCCTGCCAGCCCCCATACAGTTAGGACACAATGAGGGAACACACTCAACACCTTGATTGGCCCCTACATGTTAACCCCTTCTTGCCAGTGACATTTATACAGTAATCAGCGGCTATTTTTAGATCTGATCGCTGTATAAATATCATTGGTCCCAAAAAAAGTGTCAAAAATGTCCGCTCTGTCCACTGCAATATCGCAGTCCTGATAAAAATCACAGATCGCCGCCATTACCAGTAAAAAGAATAAAATAATAAAAACGCCAAAAATTAATTCTCACGCTTTGTAAATTTTTGCGCAAATCAATCAATACATTTCGGCCTAAACTGATGAATAAATTTGTTTTTTATATATTTTTTTGGATATGTATTATAGCAAAAAGTAAAAAATATTGTTTTTTTTTTAAATTGTCGCTCTTTTTTTGTTTATAGCGTAAAAAATAAAAACCGCAGAGGTGATCAAATACCACCAAAAGGAAGCTCTATCTGTGGGGAAAAAAGGACGTCAAGTTTGTTTGGGTACAATGTCGCACGACAGCGCAATTGTCAGTAAAAGCGACGCAGTGCCGAATCCCAAAAAGTGCTCTGGTCAGGAAGGGGGTAAATCCTTCCAGGGCTGAAGTGGTTAATGCATTCTATGCATTAAGATAAAAAAGCTTCTGTGTGTAGCAGCCCCTCCAGCACCCCCTAATGCTTACCCCAAGCCCCATCTCTCTCCAGCGATGTTTACGATCCCTTTAGCCATCCAGGACACTCCCCCTGATTGGCTGAGACACAGCAGTGGTGCCATTGGTTCCCACGGTTGTCAATCAAAATCAGTCAGCCAATCAGGGAAGAGAGGGGGCGAGGCCAGGTCGGGGCTCTGAATGGATACACGGAGCTCTGACTCAGCTTGGGTGCTCCCCATAGAAAGCTGCTGGCTGAGGGGGCACTCGAAGAAGAGAGGGGCCAGGAGAGCAGAAGAGGAACCTGAGAAGAGGAGGATCCGTTCTGTTCTGTGCAAAACCAACTGCATAGAGGAGGTAAGTATAACATGTTTTATTTTTTTTTTAAAAAGCGAGCCTTTACAATCACTTTAATGTAGCGGTATAGAAATATAGGCTGCTTCATTTCTATAGAGATACCTGATTATCCTGCCTGTTCCCCTTTTGACCATGCCAAGCATGGAAGCAGATCCCTGCTGGTGTGATAATTTGTGTCTTTATGCTTTTTCTATGGACATACCTACACAGACATGCCTGTTTCTCATGTAGACAACTCTTCTGCCATGCCCCCTAACCAGCTGCTTCTCAGGACCTGGGTCTGGATCTGCTGGACAGCACCCTGTCTGATCCATTGGCCAACCCTGCCTTGTGCCTTGTTTCTTCTGAACCTTGAAACCTTTGGTCCTCCCATGAAATTCCTATCTAAGCCATGCCTTTGTGCTTCCTGTTTGCCAGATTATTGAGCTCTCTCCAGACAATGGGTTATGTTGTAATATGTGGAGAACAGAAAAATGTGTTTCACTTCATTTCAGATACATTTCATTTTGGAATTGTTTATTTTTTTTTTGGTTTTTTTTTTAGTCTAGTTTCGTTTATTTATTTTCTAATGAATTCCACATTTCAGAACAATTAGAATTTGAATTGGTCAAAAATGTATTGTTCGATCCGAAATTCTGTGTGAAGAATAGCAGGTTGTTAAGGAGTGGGCCGGGAAGCCGGCTGCTGCGTTCTTAACAACCAATGACTCCTCAGCTGTCAGCGGGTTTCCCCGCTGACAGATAAATGTAAACAAAAGAATATCTGGAATTAAAAATAAAGAAAAAACAGTGTGCCCCCCCCCCCCATCCATACCAGGCCCTTTGGGTAGGGATTTTAAGCCTCACATCAAAATTAGAAGAAAAAAAAGCATAGGATCCCCCCAAAATCCATACCAGATGCTTATCCGAGCATGCAGCATGGCAGGTCAGGAAAGGGAGTTAGACAAGCGAGCACCCCCCCCCCTCCTGCACCACACCAGACCACATGCCCTCAAGATGGGGGTTCTTTCCCCTCAAAGCACCTTGTCCCCACATCAATAAGGACAAGGGCCTCTTCCCCACAACCCTGACCAGTGGTCTGTGGGTGATGGTTATCAGAATTTTTAACAAGGCGGCCCCCAGATCCCGACTCCCCAAAGTGAATGAGTAGGGGTACATTGTACTCCTACTCATTCAGCAAAAAAAAGTGCCAAAAATAAATTAAAACAGAGAGTTTTTGACAATTTCTTTATTAAAAAACAAAAAAGCAATGTCCCTCAAAGTAAATCCAGTGCCAAGCACAATGAACAGCACCGCCGACTCAAAAAAAGAAAAAAAGAGGTCCGTAACAGACGAAGGCTCTTGCTGTCTGACACCTCCGCTGTCGGACAGTTCTTAAAAAATTAAGGGGTGAGGCTACCCAATTACATCACCGACTGACCCTGTCTCCTTGTGACATCATCAACCCATCATGCCCCGGTCAGCGACATCATCAGTGACCACTCGTTATCGATTCGTTTTTGACCTTTGGCTTGTTCCTTGACTACACATTGGCTTGATCTAAACCTGCAAGCACTTGTTACCGGCCTTTGGTTTGTTTACTGACTAAGCTTCTGCTTGATCCCTACCTTCTATATCTGCTACTGGCTTGCTCACCTCCCAGTAGGGCAATCCTGAGGACCGCTACCTGGTTATAACACACAGTAAAACCCATCTCCACCAGCAGGAGGATCTGTATTGGACAAAAGTACAGGAGCAGCATTAGTCAGTACTAGTGTCAAATGTAGAAAGGAAGCTACTGGAATGCATGATGTACACACAGGGAAAAACATTCCATGCTCTGTGATGTCATTACATTCCCAGCTGCTCAATAATTATTCATACATGCAATCCACTATGTGGAGAAGACATCTAAAGGGAAAAAAAATAATTTTAATGATAAGTAGATTTAATTTTGTTAAAAAAAAATAATATTTCAATTATTTCAGTGTGATTTTGGTGTTGTGCCTTCACATATACTTGTCTCATTAAGTTTTAATACTATAATTGTATTAGACAATTACATATAGTAATACATAAATATATTGCGCTCTTGTGTACGCAAAAGAGGCTTATAACAGAACCTACAACCCCTATGTATATAGGTTTTTATATGAATAATAAACAAAAAAAAAATATAAAGAAATAGTAGAACACAAAAAGAAAATGTGTGTATAGAAAAATAGTCCACAAAGTTCACAACACACTGTGATGATCCTAGTGCAGTGAAAAGGAAGATTCCTTCAACAGGTAGTGTCTTGAACCATAATCCACCATACTATCACTCATGTTAATCCTCCACCAATAAAGATGTGCCCTTACCAGAGCCCCTAGACCCCCCACTACAGAGGGTCAGGGAACGCCTGTGTGGATATCAGGCTTCCACTTAGCCACCAACAGTTGATGTCCTCAGCGTCACCTCCCGGATATGGCACCAGTGTATCGAACTCGGTAAAAACAAGAGGGCCACAATAGTGTAATACTGTATAAGATCAAAATTTAATAAAAAAATATATTGCACTTACAAGAATCCTAAGAAAACAGCGCAGAGATTAAAAACTCCATCCACATGCAGGGTCAGCGGTGATTAGCAGACAGCACTTCCGCGGAAGTCCGAGAGAATGCATTCAGTTCCTCTAAACTTTCCTCATAGCTGAGCTCCTCCATGCCTCTTATTAGTTTGGTTGCTCTGCTCTGCACTTTTTCCAGTACCCCCGATATCCTTTTTGTGAACTGGTGCCCAAAACTGAACTGCATATTCCAGATGAGATCTCACTAATGATTTGTACAGGGGATATCTCTCTCTCGGGAGTCTATACCTCTCTTAATACTAAGGGATTTTATTTGTTTGGACACCGCAGCTTGGCATTGCATGTTATTAATAGGCCTATGATCTACCAGGGGACCCAGATCCTTCTCCACTATGGATCCCCCCAGTTGTACTCCCCCTAGTATGTATGATGCATGCATATTCTTATCCCCCAAGTGCATAACTTTACATTCATCAACATTAAACCTCATTTGCCACATAGTCGCCCAATTAAACAATACATCGAGGCCAGCTTGTATGTTGGAGACATCCTGTAAGGAAATTATTCCACTGCATAGCTTGGTGTCATCTGCAAAGACTGAAATGGTACTTTTAATCCCAGACCCGATATCATTTATAAAGATATTAAAAAGTAAGGGTTCCAACACTGAACCTTGCGGTCCACTACTAACAACCCGAGACCATTCAGAATAAGAATAATTAACCACTACTCTCCGAATAAGGTCTTTAAGCCAGTTTTCTATCCATTTACAAATTGTAGACTTTATCTGACGCATTAGCCAAAATCCAAGTATACCACGTCCACAGCCACTCCAAGGTCCAGGGTTTTGCTTACCTCCTCATAAAAAGAAATCAGATTTATCTGACAACTTCTGTCTTTCATGAATCCATGCTGTCTGTTACTTACATTTTTCTTTTTTTTTGGGAAAAACTCACCAATGTGGTGTTTTATTAAACTCCCCGGTATCTTTCCAACTAAAGACATTAAACGAACAGGTCTATAGTTACTTGGTAAAGACTTTGACCCCTTTTTAAATAGAGGCACCATATTGGCCAATCCAGTGGTACTATGCCAGTCATTAAAAGGTCCCTAAAAATTAGAAACAACGGCTTTGAAATGACAGAGCTCAATTCTATTAGGATCAGTGGGTGGATGTCACCTGGTCCAGATGCTTTATCCACCTTTATTCTGTCTAAATATTTCTGGACCATATCCCTTTTGAGCCATTGTGGATCATTTGGGGCTGTGTCACTATCACCCCCAATATGAACATGAACTCTCCCCATGGGCATCCACAGGTAGGGGCAAGGGGGGCAATTGCCCCCCCTAGAATCAGGAATCCCCCACTATGTCCTTATCCTCTTGAGCCACGTATGCCGTTTCTGACAGTCTCTTGTGCTAGGTCCACAGTCTCTGACCGTCTCCTGTACTATGTCCGCAGTCTCTGACCGTCTCCTGTACTATGTGTGCAGTCTGGGACCATCTCCTGTACTATGTCTGCAGTCTCGGACCATCTCCTGTACCATGTCTGCAGTCTCGGACCATCTCCTGTACCATGTCTGCAAACTCTGACCATCTCCTGTACCATGTCCGCAGTCTCTGACCGTCTCCTGTACTATGTCCGCAGTCTCTGACCATCTCCTGTACTACGTCTGCAGTCTCTGACCATCTCCTGTAGTATGTCTGCAGTCTCTGACCATCTCCTATACTATGTCTGCAGTCTCTGACCATCTCCTGTACTATGTCTGCAGTCTCTGACCGTCTCCTGTACTACGTCCGCAGTCTCTGACCGTCTCCTGTACTATGTCTGACCGCGATATTGACATTGTCAAAAAGGGGCAGAGCATGTGTGACCTTAAAATGATGCCCCCCCCTGAAAAAAGTTCTGCGGACGCCCATGACTCTCCCATGCTCCTTTGTATACACAGAGCTGTAGAATGCATTTAATACATTTTCCTTCTCTTTGTCCCCAGTCACCCACTCTAGATTATTTTGTAAAGAGCCTATATGCACATATCTGATTTTTTTGTGTTAAATATGAACAGAACATAGAATCTGGACATTGCAGTGGTGATCATTGGCATCCACAAAACAGAGTGTGCAGTGCTGGCGAGTCATTGTTAGGAATGTGAGGGGGGGGGGGGAGCTGAACTGCTTGGTGAATGATTTAGACAACTATAGGACTTATGCTTTGAACTGTGAGGATGAATTGCTCCGTAGTACCCGCAGCTATAAAGGTCAGCAAGGTTTTATTTCCAAATCTCATTCTGCTTGGTAATACTGTATATGTAAATATTTGATTGCCCCATCCTTGGGCACATGTTAACCAAAATGATTCAGAAGAAGTTATTATGTAGAACTTTAGAAGTTTAAAATACACAAAGCTCTAAATCACACATATACTGCATTATACTAAAAAATACAGCATATATGATATATCAATTTCTTTTTTCCTGAGCTGCCAAATATATAAAGTGTGGAAGTTTGTCGAAAATTTCGAAACTATTATACAACATTATACTTTCCTCGAGCTTCGGAAATGTTTTGTTTTCGACAACGAAAATTGAGTGAACTCTAAAAAAATGTAAAACTCATTGTTCTTTAACGCGTTTTGTCTGTTTTGTTTTTTTTTACTTTTTTTCAGTGTTTATTCGGGTTACTGATCCAAACCGCAGTATTCGGCGTAACTTTCAAAATCTTTTCAAGTTTCATTTTAACTTTCAAAACAGAACCGTCGAGTCCTTTTTTCTTTAACTATATAGTATATAC
>BLSH010370042.1:151741-162945 GCA_018402905.1 Glandirana rugosa | reverse complement strand
CTGTGTAAATGCCATTGGCAGTGAAGGGGTTAACCTGCAGGGGGCGCGCTAAGGGTTAACTATGTTCCCTGGGCGTGTTCTAACTGTATGGGGGATGCCCTAACAGGGGAAGGGAAGTTATCACAGCCTTCACGTAAATGAAGGCTGTGATCACAGCCCTTCCCCCTCACACAGAGCGGAGGTCCGTGTTTACATACACGGACCTCCGCTCACTCGCTCCGGGGGGGCCATCGCGGGTAGCCGGCGGCAATCGAAGCCGCCGCACCCGCTCCCTGGCCCTCCCCGTACACAGTGAGCGCGCGGGCGCGCCTCCGGCGGCGCGCGCACGCTCACAGTGCGCGTTATCGCAGCCGCCGTCGTATGACGGCGATTTGCGATAACGAACCACCTTGTCGCCGTCAACCTGCGGTTGGCGGTCGGCAAGTGGTTAAGTGGCGTTGGACCTGGAACTATACGGGCACCATCAGATTGGAGGTCAATTAGCCACAGCTCAAAGAATCCTAAGGCAGCCCTGGAGGAACCCTGGTTGAGAATGGCTGCTCTAAATGTTGATTATAAATTATATACATTTTTTTATTTGTTTTTAAGGAACGTTAACCACTTCCCGACCGGTTCCTGTAAAGTACGGTGGCAGGTTGGCAGCCCTGCGCGAATCGCTGTCTATTTACGGAGATTTGCCCAGTTGCGGGCAGGCACATGCCAGCAGTGGTGCCCTTTAGTGTCCTCTGCAGGCTGCGTGAGTGTGTCTGCGGGTCGTTTGGACTCGATGCCCGCCGGCGACTCGCGATCGTCTGATACAGAGGCAAAATGTTCTGTTAGGGAACATCACAGAGATCTACTGTTCCCTATAATTAGGAACAGTGAGATCTATCATGTCCCTGCCAGCCCAGCCCCCACACAGTTAGAAGACGCTGAGGGAACATATTTAACCCCTTGATACCCCCCTAGTGTTAACCCCTTCCCTGCCAGTGACATTTATACAGTAATCGGTGGCTATTTTAAGCTCTGATCGCTGTATAAATGTCAGTGGTCCCAAAAAAGAGTCAAAAGTGTCCAATCTGTCCGCCTCAATATCGCAGTTGCGATAAAAAACGCAGATTGCTGCCATTACCAGTAAAAAAAATAAATAAATAATAAAAACATAAATCAATTCTCATAGTTTATAGATGCGATAACGTTTGCGCAAACCAATCAATAAAGCTTATTGCGATTTTATTTACCAAAAATATGTAGAATACATTTTGGACTAAACTGATGAATACATTTTTTTTTATATTTTTTTGGATATGTATTATGGCAGAAAGTTAAAAAAAAAGTTTTTTTTTTTCAAAATTGTCACTCTTTTTTATAGCACAAAAAAAAACCGCAAAGGTGATCCAATACCACCAAAAGAAACTATTTGTGGGGAAAAAAAGGATGTCAATTTTGTTTGGGTACAACTTCACACGACCGCGCAATTTTTAGTCAAAGCGACGCCATATCACAAAAAGTACTCTGGTGATTAAGGGGCCAAATCCTTCCGGGGCTGAAGCGGTTAAACATTATTTTCTTCAAACAGAATTTAATCTTTACTTCATGTCACATCACAAAACATGACAGTATGAGGAATATTTACTAAAACTGGAGAGTGCAAAATCTGGTGTAGCTGTGCATTGTAGCCAATCAGCTTCTAAATGCAGCCTGTTCAATTAAAGTGGATGTAAACCCACCACTCACCCAGTATAAACCAATGGCACAGTATTAATGTATATATACATGCAAGCCTCCTGCATTTATCCCTACCTTGCAAATGTCACCACCTTCAGCAGTAGCACCCCCACAAAACTCTGGAATCAGTGGGTAGGTCTCTTTGCTGGAGCTCGGAGGGTGGAGTTGTGATGTCACAAGACTCCCCACCCACTTCTACACTGTCCTTCTTTACTCTTCCTGGGTTTTGAGAAACATCCAGTCAAAACTCAGGAAAAACACCACATGACTTCAGCATGCCCAATTATTTTTTTTAAATGATTTTTATTGGTTTTGAGAAGAACAATAGAAGTAACAATTACAATGTTAAGGCCAATCCTGGCCACTTCTGGGTCGAATGAGACCGCTACTAACTAGACATAAGACGTCTGTCTATAAAATTAGCATTCTTTCGAGCACTACTTGCTCTAACACCCCCCTGTGTTGCCCGGCTGAAGCCCTCCCCACCTGATTTTTCGGACATATTACAATTGTCAAAACCCAAGAACTGCCATCCTGTTCTGTCAAGACAAGATCGTGTTAAGGAACCTTTCGACTCCTGTGTGCTTTGGGGTGACCGCATCTGAGTCATCTATTTGAGTTGTCCGGAATAGACCCTTCCCCTAACCCATCCACCTGTAAATATTTCTAATTTTAGGTTGCTGAGTCAGGTGAGTCATACCATGGTCTCCATACCTTGTCAAATTTTTTGATACAACCTCTAGCTTTGTATGTTGATTTGTAATAAGGCATTATTTTATTTATCAACCCTTTCCACTGCTTCACCTCTGGGGGAACTGCCTTCTTCCAGTGGAGAAGGATAGTTTTCTTACCATAGTACAGTAGGATACTCAATAGTGTTCTATGAGCTCTGGAGGGGACCACCTCCTCCACCAGCCCCAGAAGACATACCCGGACTGTCACGGGAATAGGAACCATCAATATGTCCCCCAGACAAGAAGCTATCCCCTCCCAGAATGGACGGATCTGACTGCACTCCCAAAATATATGGAGTGCCCCTGCAGGGCTGTGGGAACACCTCCAACACTCCGAGGAAACCGCCGGGAAGATTTTAGCAAGCCTCGCCGGAGTGTAGTAGGACCTATGAAGCATGCCCAATTATGATGAGGTGTGGAGCAGCCAATCCTGGGACAGCTGGAGGATAAAGGGGGGGGGGTGAAGCTTCATCTGCTCTGTGCATGAGATAAGGAAATTACCTGTCACTCACACAGCACTGGAAGAAATGTTTCCTATTTCTTAGTTAGTCAGTTATTTTCTTACTGAAAAAGGATAAGGGGATTGCTCAGAGCTGGATTAACTCTTTGTGACAAGACTGGGCACAGATGACATGACGTGCTCTACTTTACTAGGCAGAATTATTTTTTTTTTTCAGGTTTTCATCCACTTTAAGCTTTGGCAAAAAAAAATGTAAGCTGATTGGTTTCTATGCAGAGCTGCACCAGATTTTGCTCTCTACATTTTTAGTAAATCAACCCCTATATGTAATCAATCTCCGCTTTCCCAGGATGCTTTTAAAGTTTGTCAGTTGGCCATACTGTACTTGTAAATGTCTTCCAGCAAGTTGAACAATGTCTATGAGAGATTAATTAGTGGATCTCATTAGGAGATAAAAACTGTAGTAATTTCCCTAATTAATAGCCCTGTAACAGTAATCGCTTTGGCATTAGCAAAATGTTGTGTCATTTAAGAAAATTAACTAAAGTTTCAGAAAATGATGATGAAAACCTATTTTTAATGATTAATGTGTTTTTTAGTTCGAAGTGTTCATTATGAACAACATTATTGTTTAAATATGAACTTCAAGCAGATATAAAACAAGAAAAACATTCACCATTGAAGTTATGTAATCACTGAAGAAAATCATTAAGTATATTTTTAAACACAGCCAATTCTGGTACCTAAATATATATTACACCAATAAAGTAGCAGAATTTTAGAAGAGACAGGGCCAGGAGCTAAATGGAATCAGCAGCAGTGGGCATATGGCAGTATTTATCTGCTCCTTTCTTGGGCAACCTGCAGGCTGAGGGTGCTTTCTTGACCAAGCTGTGCTGATGATGCATGATTTGGCTTCCAGGACCCGCACTTGCCTGTTATGCAGCCTATTTTCCTCTATTGGCTTAATTTTTGGTTGTCCAAGTCTGCCACTTGCCTTGACCCTTGGCTTCGTTCCTCACTTTCCAAGTCTGCTACCTGCCCTTACCCTTGGCTTCATTCCTGGTTACCTGAGTCTGCTACCTGCCCTGACCCTTGTCTTCATTCCTGATTCCCTGAGTGTGCTACCTGCCCTCACCCTTGGCTTCGTTCCTGGTTACCTGAGTCTGATACCTGCCCTGACCCTTGGCTTCGTTCCTGGTTACCTGAGTCTGCTACCTGCCATGACCCTTGGTTTTGTTCCTGGTTACCTGAGTCTGCTACCTGCCCTGACCCTTGGCTTTGTTCCTAGTTACCTGAGTCTTCTACCTGCCCTGACCCTTGGCCTCATTCCTGGTTACCTGAGTCTGCTACCTGCCCTGACCCTTGTCTTCATTCCTGATTTCCTGAGTCTGCTACCTGCTCTGACCCTTGGTTTTGTTCCTGGTTACCTGAGTCTGCTACCTGCCCTGACCCTTGGCTTTGTTCCTGGTTACCAGAGTATGCTACCTGCCATGCCCTGCCCTGACCCTTGGCTTCATTCCTCTTTATACAAATCTGCTACCTACCCTGACCCTTGGCTTCATTCCTATCTATATTAGTCTGCTACCTGCCCCGATTCAAACTTTAGCCTTACCGTGGCTTATACCCAACTCAGATTAAAGGAATATTGAATGGATTTACTGACACTAGCACAATTTTCTGGAGAGACTTTACAGTTAACTAACGTTTTCCTTGTTGGCTGGAGTTAAGTTTTAAAAGTTCATAATGTAATTTTTATAGTCATCTAATATGTACAACTATCAATTCCTCTTTTATAAAAAATTCCTTACACATCCCCACCGCAAGCTTTAATCAATGAGTGGGATTGCCTGCAATGAAGCCCTTATAAATAGACCTCCTGGAGCCGGAGGGGGGTTGAGAAACTACAGAAAAAAAAGCTATTTTGATGCCAGCGATTGGATCATTCTAAGGCCTCACACTGGTACGATTTTGTGGCGCTTTTCCAGGGCGACACGTGTGCTTAAAAACAATTCCTTATTAAATGCTATGTAATTGTTCACACTGCAGGTCCCCTGCACATTGAAAAGTCCTGCAATCTGCATCTTTAGTGCAGTTTTTCGAAAACACACCAAAATGGCACCTTCCATTGTAAGTCAACTGAAACTCATCAAAAGCGCATCAGTGTGAAAGGGCATACTTTTCTTAACTAAGCTTCAGCTTTGACATTTTGCTAAACCTCTGTGTATCAGTACTGCAGGGACTTTAGAAGATGGACAAATACACCTAAAAGGCTTGTCCTGAAAATGTATCTGTTAGTGCAAATAAAAAAGCATCACAGACAGTATTCACTTTTATCCAGTCTTTCTTTTGAGTTGCTTGCTTTAACCACTCTTACCCCCTTCCTGCCCAGGCCAATTTTCAGCGCTGGCGCACTTTGAATGACAATTGAGCGGTCATGCAAGACTGTACCCAAACAAGATTTTTATAATTTTTTTTTTACACAAATAGAGCTTTCTTTTGGTGGTATTTAATCACCACTGGGTTATTTATTTTCTGCTAAATAAATGAATAAAGGCTGAAAATTTTGGGAAAAAAAAGAAAACTTTTTCATAGTTTGTTATAAAATTTTGAAAACAGGTCATTTTTCTCCTTCATTGATGTGCGCTGATGAGGCTGCACTGATGGGCACAGATAGGCTGCACTTATGGTCACTGATGACATGGCACTGGTGGGCACTGATGAGGTTGCACTGATAGAGGGCACTGATGGGCACAGAACAGGTGGCACTGATGGGCACTGATAGGCGGCACTGATGGGTACTGGTAGGCGGCACTGATAGGTGACACTGATGAGGAGGCACTGATTGGCAGCACTGGTGGGCACTGATTGGCAGCACTGATGGGCACTGATTGGCAGCACTGGCGGGCACTGTTGGGACTGCAATGATAATCAAAACATTGATAATCAGTGTCCTGACTATCAGTGTATATGTCCCTTTTACAGAAGCCGGTTATCGGCTCTCTTTTCCCTTTCTCATGCTATCCGCATGAGAAAAGGGGTGCCCATAACCAGCATCTGTTTACCTCCATGATCTGCTGTGGTTGGACACAGCTAATCACATGGTAAAGAGATGATGAATGGCTCTTTACCTCAATCTGTGATCAGCAGTGTCCGGGTGGATCACGGGACACCATCATATGACGGCGTCCCAGAACTGGACGACCATGCTGTAGCCATCATGCAGGCTATAGCGTAGTCAGCAAGTGGTTAAGCCAGCCATACATGGATCAACGGTCTTCAGGTTCTGCAAGGACCAGCTGAATCTTGACCCATGCATGGGCCCCCCCGCTGTACAGAAGTTGATCTTCCGATCGACTTCTGTACAACCAGACTGTCATGTTTTCCCTAATCAATCAATGCCGGTGGCTATAGCAGGCAGCACTGATCATTGTATTCTGATGGCGGGGAAGTCTCCCTGCCATCAGAACACAATAGCACAGCAAGAGGATTCTCCTATCCACATCTTGCTGGTTGAACAAATAAAATTATGCATGGGCTGCCTTAACCCCCCTGGCGGTATTCCCGAGTGTGGCTCGGGGTGAATTTTCTGTACCAAGAGCAGTAACCCTGAGCCACACTCGGGATTGCATCGCTGGATCCTGGCAGCGTTACTCACCTTGTCCCCTGGATCCAGTGATGTCCCCCTGCTGTGTCAGCGAGCTGTGTCTTCCACCCGATGCCTCTGCATGCCGGGCTCCGTTCCCTGCGAGCGTCACGTCACACGGGGGGCCGAGATCGGCGGCAAATTCAAAAAGTGAAACACATAGTAAACATACAGTATACTGTAATCTGTAAGATTACATTACTATATGAAATAATTTCACATCCCTTTTGTCCAAGGCTGTCTTTAATATGGATTGGACCCTGGCCAAAATTTTTTTTGGGCTCTCTCCTTCCATGTAATTTCCCTCTCCACCTGCTCTGAGACATACAGAAAATAACAGTTTACTGAATCAGATCAGGCAGCGATTGCGATTGGTTGCCAGAGGTTGCTGGACATCCTTACCACTCACTAATTGGTTAGTACACAGGCTGATGGTAGGCTTAATGACCACAGTTGTAGGCAGGACTATCAAGCATGCCCTTTTACCTCTTCAGTGGGCAGCATTCAGCAGAAGTGATGGTGGGTATGACCTCAGGGGGGCATGATATTTAACTATCAATGCCGCCTCTCTGTGGCTATTTACATATTGATGCTGTCACTATTTGCATATCAATGCAGGGTATTTACATGTAAACACATGGCCTGCAGGTGAGTCATCTGTACACAGCAATAGGGCAGAGCTGGGCAGCATTAGTAACAGAACCTCACACTGAGATATCGGAACACAGGATGGGACTAAAACTTCAAGGGACCAGGGAATTTAAACTGGGATAGTTGGCAAGTATGAGGCAGCTGCTTTGGGCCCCACAACAATGATGGGGCCCAGGGCAGCTTCCCCTTTTGCCCTGCCATAAAGATGGCCCTGGTTTTGTCCCTAGTGGTTTGCCCAGTGCCCTGCATGCACTTTTATATTATGTATGCCATTCTTCCTGCCTGGAAACTTGAGAATGTCCATGGCATCCAAAAAGTGTCCCTTTACGTCAAAAGTGTTTTTTGCTCAGCTAGAAAACAGCGATAGTAAATAAGAATCATTTGCAGAATTGAGTGATACTGATTTTTGGGGAAATTTATCATCAGCCACTGAAAGTGACGACAGCGACAATTCTGCAACTGAGCAAATTTCTGTGTTTTTCATTTGATTACATTATTGAATATTTTTTTATTACTATTATGTTATTATTTTTAATAATTATTTATAGTTATTTAATATATTTATAATTATTTGTTTTTTAATAACAAACATTTCATACTTACCTCCTCTGTGCAACAGTTTTGCACAGAATGGCCCCGATCCTCCTCTTCTCCAGTGCCCCCTCAGGGAAACGCTTTCCCTGGGGGCACTCGTGTGGGCGCACTCCTGAGTCTTACTGCTGCGTCCATTGACACAGACAGCAGGACTCAGCCCCGCCCCCTGGCTCCCGCGTCACTGGACTTGCTTGACATCAGCGGGAGCCAATGGCTCCCCTGCTATCAATCTATCCAATTTGGACCGGAACCCGCAACTGGAGCTGCTAGGCTTGTCCCCGTCGCGGGAACGATCGGGTTTAGGTAAGTAAAAGGGGGGCTCTGGTGGGGCAGCTGCAACAGAAAAGGTTTTTCACCTTAATGCATAGAACGCATTAAGGTGAAAAACGTGAGGGTTTACAACTCCTTTAAGCACTTGGGTTCAGATTCCAAAAGCCAGTTCATTTTCTTTTCAGTTTATCGGAGTTCACAGCTTTATATTTATTTGAATTACATTTATTACATTTTATATTATATTTCTTTATACTATTATATTATATTACATTTATTATTATATATGTATTTATATTTATTTTATTTATACTACCTGGAAAAACAATGGATACATTCAGTTGGAAAACTAGGATCTGGATCCCCTTCAAAACTGCTTTATAAATTGGTCCCATAGAGAATTATAAAAAAAAACTATATAAATAAATGTAAAAAATACATTGAATAAAAAGCAAAAGCAATATAAAAAAAATGTGAAAAATATCAAAAAGTGGATTCTGAAAAAAAAATTGGTGTGTCCTCATAAAAGGATATATTAAATAGCTTGTTTTTTTACTTTGTCTGTGCTTTAACGTGTTTATTATTGGTACAGCTATTTAAAATTGGCATATAGACAGCTATTTATTAATATCTGCCAATAGCTGACTAGTGGAGTCGGCAGCAGTGGACATAGACAAGAGGAGCCTGGGTAAACTTCCGTACTTTAGTAAATCTGCCTAATTATCCCTTCTGTCACAAACAGGTGCAATGTAAAAACCAAAAGCAATTTCCTGCACGTGTTGTTGATTGAAATGAGAGCAAATTAGAGTATTTATCCCACAATAAGCAGGTGATTAACAAGCAGGCGTTTTATCTCAATGTGAGAGGCTGTTGGAAAATATTGCATCCTGAAAATCTAGCAAGTTATAACCCAGCAAAAGATTGATGTAAAACGGTGGCTCTCTATGACTGGAAGACTTTATTTATGAAGCGGCTGAGGAAAGTAAAGGGTTAATGAAGGACAAAGGAACAATTTTTCTTGTAGTGGAACTTGCCCCCACCAAACAGCTCCTAACGTCAGAACCAATGTTCAGAAGAAAAAAGTGAGTACAGATCAAAGCCACAACCCAAGTGTCTTCCATCTTACGGGTGCTGATGCCTCTCTGGGGTTCGCTTTGACTACCACTTCCATCAAACGCAATACAAGTGGTCATAAAACCACCCATTTCAATTAGAACTGGCTTTCAGACAACGCTAGCACATTCTCGAACAGAAACAAGTACGGCCACACTTCGTATGGGTCAGTCTCTAAATAAATGTCATTCATTCAGACAGACCAAATGTCTCCAGCCTGGAATCTCCCAACAAACACATTTCAGTTTCGATGGGCACTGATCAAAGCCACAACCCAAGTGTTTTCCAACTTGCTTTGACTACTGCTTCCATCCAACACATTTCATAAGCTCCAGCATATCAGTCAACTTTATTGATCCAGACAGACCCAACACACCTTGCCGGAATCTTTGCACCCTACCGGATTCAGCTCTGCAATTAAACCCATTCATTGGGTGGAATGCCTTTTTAAGAGATTGTTCTTCTCAAAAGATAAGTTCATCTTTGGGAACATGTGACATCTTCCACCCGTTTTTACATGTTCCCACTGCTGCAGCCGTTGCCCTCTGCTCGTCCTCCCTGTGGCAGTAGTATGGGGAGAAGTTCCCCATACTAGCTGTCACTTTTTGAAAACAGCGTGGTCGCGCAGGGCTCCGCCCACGTGGCGACTTCTTTCATACACACAGCACTGTGTACGAAAGAACTACAAGTCCTGACATTCTTTAGGGCTGTCGGCCTGTAGTTTTAAATAAATTACCTTGGCGCTGTGAGCACTGTGGTAGTTCATTAATTCTTAGGCTCCATTCACACCTCAGCTTTTCCTTTTGCAGGCGGAATCTCCACGATCCTGTCCACGATTCAGAAATGCCGCAAATCGCGGGACACCCTTGTGATCACCACTATTTCAAATGGCACCAAATTGCAGCGCTATTTTGCAGAGATTTTGGCCGCCGCGGTAAAAACGCACAGGCAGAATCGCCTGACACCCCAAAGAAGCTCTTGTACTTTTTTTGGGCGTCCCGCCATTCTGCCAGCGTGTTTTTACCGTGATTTTACCGCAATCTGGTGGCTGAATTCGCTGCAAAATAGCGCCCGCGATTTCGTGCAATTCAAAATAGCGGGGATCACAAGGATGTCCCGCAATTTGTGGCATCTTCGAATGGCGGGCCCACAAAACGCAACGCCATAGTGTGAATGGAGCCTTACTGTCAGAATGTATCGGTTTGCCGCATGAGATACGAGCATGCCGATACATTGACAGATCTGCAGGAGACCTGCATTGCATAAGTGATCTGCTGATCACTGGTGCAATGCTATACAGGCTCCTGCATCAAAACATAATAAGTGCACATTTTTAAACTGCATTTATTTATTTATTTAAAGTGAACTGATCCTTAAAAAAAATTAAGGGACGGACATTTCAAAAAACGTTCGGGTTCGGGTTCTGGGTTCTGGTAGTTGATCACGCATGTTGAATAGCTGCAGGGCAGCCAATCAACAAGCGTTTCACTGGTTTACCCTTAGAAGCCATCACAGCCATGCCTACTAAAGACATGGCTGTGATTGGCCAGTGCATCATGTGACCCAGCCTCTATATAAGCTGGAGTCAGTTGATGCTGCAGTCACATGCTCTCTGAGACTCTGAATAGTATAGGGAGAGGAAGCTGCCAGAGTTTTTGTGAGGGACAGATTGCAGACATTTTAACATCTGATCCTGCATCCTGAGATTACTACTACTGTTGCTCTGAGGGACAGATTGCAGAAATTTGAGAATCGAGATTTCACATACTGCTGCTTTGAGTGACAGATTGCAGATCAAACCCTGCCTAACACAACGATCGTTACGATCGTACACAACGATCAGATTGTGGGATCGTACACAACGATCTGATTGTGGGATCGTACACAACGATCACATTGTGGGAGTAATTTGAGATTTCACATACTGCTGCTTTGAGTGACAGATTGCAGATCAAACCCTGCATTACACAATGATCTGATCTACAATTTTACAGACGTTAGACAGGGAGTGTTTTTGAGACCGTCGAAG
>BLSH010370042.1:141698-151731 GCA_018402905.1 Glandirana rugosa | reverse complement strand
TGCATTACACAATGATCTGACTGCACTAGGTAGAGGCTTCTGCTTAGAGGGACAGATTATTGTTCAAAAATCATTGCCTACACCTATAGGGCCAGGTTCCAGCTGTTGCTATAAGTGACACATTATTGTTCAAAAATCATCTCCTAGTTCTAAAGGGAGAGCTTCCTGCTGTTGCTGTAAGTGACACATTATTGTTTAAAAAATCATCTCCTAGTTCTAAAGGGAGAGGTTCTAGCTGTTGCTGTAAGTGACACATTATTGTTCAAAAATCATCTCCTAGTTCTAAAGGGAGAGGTTCTAGCTGTTACTGTAAGTGACACATTATTGTTTAAAAATCATCTCCTAGTTCTAAAGGGAGAGCTTCCAGCTCTTGGTGTGAGCGGTGCATTTCTTGCACCAAAATAAAAAGTCTGGCTAGGTTGGTGTTTTAAAAAAAAAGGTATTAATTGGTATTAATAAATACTTACATAGGGCTACATAGTACATTTGCGGGCACAATGAGGAGAGCAAATAAGGGACGTGGTCATGGTGCTGCTGGTGCTGCTGGTGTTGGTGGTGTTGGTGAACCTTCTGTTGGAAGGAGAGGACATGGTTGAGGTGTGCCAGCTACACGCACGAGGGAAACAGTTTCCTCAGGTAGCCAACAGAACCTTCACCGGTATATGGTAGGCCAGAATGCCCCTCACCGATTGGTGAGGCCAGAACAAGTACAGGTGATAGTAGATTGGATGGCTGACAATGCCTCCAGTTCCTTCACATTGTCTCCCTCCCGGTCCCTTGATGAAAGCTCAGAGTTGGCACCTGAACCCCATGGCCATCTGTCCTTCACCTCAGCCCCTTGTAAATTAGCCAAGCAGTCTGAGCCCCAAGTCCTGCAAGAGACTCTTATGCTTTTTGATGACTCTCCTGGTGTGATTTCCATGGGCCATCCATATAACGCTGCCCCAGAAGTGGAAGACATTGAGTGCACCGATGCCCAACCACTTCTTTTGCAGGATGAGGACATGGAAGCACCAGCGCTGCACATCTCTGATGATGACGAAACACAGGTGCCAACTGCTGCAGCTTGCCTCAGTGTGCAGACTGACAAGGAGGGCAGTGGTGAAGGGTGGGTGGAAGATGATGTGGAGGATGATGAGGTCCTAGACCCCACATGGAATGAGGGTCATGCGAGTGACGTGTGGAGTTTCGAGGAAGAGGTGGTGGTCGCACAGAGGCACCAGCACAGCAAAAGAGGAAGCAGGTTGCAAAAGCAGAGCGAGCGTCCCCTAGACAGTAGGCCTGCTACTACCCACCGCACCCAGGGACCTAGCACACCAAAGGCAGCTCAAAGGCGTTCCCCCATGTGGCAGTTCTTCAGACAATGTGCTGACAACAAGACACGAGTGGTTTGCAAGCTGTGCAATGATAAATGTTCTCAACCTGAGCACAACCCCCATGACCAGGCATCTAAATTCAAGGCACAAGCTGCATTGAATTAATTACCTCGGCATCCTCCTGCTTCCTCTTCTGCTGCTGCCTCGGCCTCTTCCTCCACCTCTACAGTGACAGTGTCATCTGCCACCCAGCAAACAGACAATATGACAGCAACGCCACCATGTCTGCCACCGTCCCCAAGCATTTCCACATGGTCCCATGGAAGCTTACAGCTGTCCATCTCCCAAACACTGGAGAGAAAGAGGAAGTACCCCCTTACCCACCCTGGCCCTGAATGCCAGCATTTCAAAATTCCTGGCCTTTGAAATGCTGTCATTCCCTCTGGTGGACATGGACAGTTTCAAAAACCTGATGGCGGTGGCTGTCCCACAGTACGTGGTTCCCAGCTGCCACTACTTTTCCAGGTGAGCCATCCCTTCCCTGCACAAACAAGTCGGGGACAAGATCAAGTGTGCACTGCGCAACGCCATCTGTGGCAAGGTCCACATAACCACTGATGCGTGGACCAGTAAGCACGGGCAGGGACGCTATATATCGCTAACTGCACACTGGGCAAATGTAGTGGCGGGTGGGCCTGAGCCGGCTAGCCACATTTGGCGCATGTCCTTCCATCACCGAGGATTGCAGGGCATTTCTCTTTGCCTCCTGTTGCCTCCTCCTCCTACTGCGCTTCCTCCTCCTCGACCACCTACTCATCCGCTCAGCGTAACACCTTCACCACCAACATCAGCACATACAAGGGGAAGCGACAGCAGGCTGTTTTAAAACTGCAATGTTTGGGGGATAAACCCCACACTGCGCAGGAGCTGTGGACGGGCATTGAACAACAGACCAATGAGTGGTTGTTGCCACTGAGTCTCAAGCCCGGCCTGGTGTTGTGCGACAATGGACGAAATCTCCTAGCGGCTCTGGGCCGAGCCCGTTTGACGCACATCCCTTGCCTGGTGCATGTGCTGAATTTGGTGGTACAGAATTTTCTAAAAGACTACGATAAGATATGTCAGAGCTGCTGCATAAAGTGCGGGCCATCTGTGCGCACTTTCGGCGTTCTCACCCTGCTGCTGCTCACCTGTCTGCGCTGCAGCGGAACTTCGGCCTTCCCGCTCACCGCCTCATATGCGACGTGCCCACAAGGTGGAACTCCACCTTGCACATGCTGGAGAGACTGTGCGAGCAGCAGCAGGCAATAGTGGAGTTTCAGCTGCAGCACGCACGTGTCAGTCGCTCTGCGGAACAGCAACACTTCACCACCAAGGAGTGGGCCTCCATGCGAGACCTGTGTAGAGTATTGCGGTGTTTTGAGTACTCGTACCGTTTCTTCACTAGCCAGTGCCGTGGCAGCGCCCCCCTGCATGTCACAGAACCAGAGTCCGCAGCCCCGGAAGGAAGAGGGGCAAACATGGATGCAGCCTCCAGCGGGGACAGTGCAGGCTTCATTTGCAGGTAAGTGTCACATAGTGTGCTAGTATGCTATGCATGCTAGCACATTATGCTTTTACTTTGCAGGGAACAAAAAAGGAAGTAAAACCCATCAGGGTTCACTTTCTCTTTAATGGGGACACAGATAGCAATAAAAGCATGATAAGTGTTATATAATATGTTTCCTCTTTAGGTGGGATACGGAATGGGGGGGGGGAGTTACATTTCATGAAGCTGCTGCAATATGGCCACTAGATGGAGCTGACGATCATAGGAAATAATCAAATTACACAATTACATATGGTGGATGTTCAGGGTGCCCGTGCGAAAAACATCCACACAGCAAATGTTTTATACATAAATCCAATGTATTCTTTGAGGTTCTACTTTAGATACTACTAAAGTCCTGCTTTAAATATATTTTTCTTGTCCACCATGGAAAAATTTGTTACATTTTTACATTTACGGTCATTTGCCAAACTGAGCCACATTTGCTGAATTTCTAGATTTTCATTTATTGGGAATTTCTGATTTGCAAGCTCAAAACACATAAAAACTGAAAACAAAACCTCGCCATTCAACGTTAAACTAAACGATCAGGCTCCTCTCTATACAGTGTGGGACTGTCTCCGACACCCACAAACATAAGCACAGTGCAAACCTTGTTCTTAGAATCCAAATTAGCACACAGAGCTCGCTCAGCTTTCTCCCTCTGAGATCCAGCATATAGCTCTCCTCTGCTCTCTTTCTGGTCATTAAATGCAGGTGGAGAGGGGTTTGAGTAGACCAGAAAGTCTGGGCCGGAACCAGCTCTGCTACGGTGGCTGGCAAAACCCGGGTCGGAACCTCGCTAGTCGCCTCAAAGTGATCGCATGTGAGGCGACAAGTATCGGCCGTCCATTAAGGCGCCTCACACAATGTCACATATCCCCGTCTCTGCTCAAGCCCCTGGGGCGGAGCAACTGTTTCAACCATGCAGTGGGCCCGAGAAATACCATCGGCATTATTTTGGAGCCTTCCGGCCCAGTGTTCTGCTGAAAACTTAAACAGCTGAAGGGCCAGGAACCACCTAGGCAGATTTTTTTCCCAGTTGTTACACATTCACTTAAGGGTGGCATGGTCGGTGACTAGCCTGAATGACCTCCCCAGCAGGTAGTATTTTAGGGCCTCTAAGGCCCACTTGATAGCCAGGCACTCCTTCTCCACAATGGCATAATTCCTTTCACGCCTATTAAGCTTCCTGCTTAAGTAGACGACCGGGTGCTCCTCATCATCTCTGATCTGGGACAGAACAGCACCTAGTCCCGCCTCAGAGGGGTCAGTTTGAACTACTAATTCCTTTGTGAAGTTCAGGGTCACACACCGGTTGTACACAAAGGGCTTGCTTCAACTTCTGGAATGCCTACTCGATTTCAGGATTCCACTTAACCATTCCTGACCCTCTACTCTTTGTCAGATCGGTCAGAGGGACGGCAATGGTGGCAAAGTTGGGGATGAAGCGTCGGTAATACCCTGTAATCCCCAGGAAGGCAAGAACCTGTTTCTTAATCGCCAGTTGGGGCCCCTTTTGAATGGCCTCAATCTTATTGGTCTGGGGCTTGATCAGACCCCGACCAATAACATACCCAAGGTATTTGGCCTCCTCCAGACCCATGGCACATTTTTTCAGGTTGGCTGTTAAACCTGCTACCCTCAGCGAATTTACCACTGCCTGCACCCAGGGCAGATGTGATTCCCAATCTGGGCTGTGGATGACCACATCATCCAGATAGGCCGCTGCATAGGGCCGATGCAACATCAAAGCTTTGTCCATCATCCTTTGGAAGAATGCAGGGGCCCCATGCAGACCAAATGTCATTCGCTTGCATTGGAATGACCCCTCAGAGTAGAGAAGGCTGTTTTTTCCTTTGCTGGCTCTGTTAGGGGGATCTGCCAGTATCACTTAGTTAGGTCTAGGGTTGTTATGTACAGGGCACCTCCCAACCTGTCCACAAGTTCGTCAACCCGCAGCATCGGGTATGCGTCAAACTTAGACTCGTCATTTAGCTTCCTGAAATCGTTACAGAACCGGATAGTGCCATCGGGCTTTGGGACCAGTACTATAGGGCTCAACTAGGCACTGCGGGACTCCTCTATCATGTGTAACTTCAACATGGTTTTTATTTCTCTTGCCACCACCTCTCATCTAGCCTAAGGTATTTGGTAGGGTTTTACATTTACATGGACCCGTGGTTCCGTGATTATGTCATGTTGTAGTACAGTGGTCAGTCTGGGTAAGGAAGAGAAAAAGTCTCTATTTTTACTGACAAATTTCTTAATGTTGTTTTGTTGCGTCAGTAACAAGGACTCGGTTATGGGAACATCCGGGGTCAGGGGTTAACCTGTCTTTTTGGGGAGTGGGCATTGCCAATAAACTCTTTCTGTCCTTCCACGGTTTTAGGAGATTAACATGGCAAATCTGCTCCAGTTTCCTTTTCCCAGGCTGGTAAACTTTGTAATTTACTTCCCCTACTCTTGCCCTAATCTCAAAGGGGCCCTGCCACTTTGCTAGGAATTTACTTTAAACCATGGAGACTAGCACCAGCACTCCGGGGTTGAAAGTCTGAGTTTTGGCACCCCGATTATAAACCCTTCTCTGGGCTTCCTGGGCTTGCTCCATATGCTCTCGTACAAGGGGCAGAACAGCTGCGTTTCAATCCTGCATCAAGGAGATGGGCTCTATGACACTTCTATATGGGGTGGCCTCTCCTTCCCAAGTCTCTTTTGTGACATCTATCAGCCCCCTGGGATGTCTACCATACAAGAGTTCAAAGCGGAAATACCGTGTAGACGCCTGAGGAACCTCTCGTATGACAAACATGAGGTATGGCAGCAAAAAATCTCAATTTCACCATCTTTATCCACCACCTTTTTTAGCATACTCTTGAGGGTCTTGTTAAACCTTTCCACCAGACAGTCAGTTTGGGGATGGTAAACAGAGGTACAGAGACGGGAAATTTTGCACAATTCTCTGGTCATTCTGGACATGGATGGGGTACCCTGATCCCTCAAGATCTCTTTAGGGATCCGAACCTGACTAAACACCTGGACCAGCACCTTGGCGATAGTCTTAGCGGAGGTGTTCCGCAAGGGTATGGCCTCAGGATATCGGGTTGCATAGTCCAGGATCACCAGGATGTGCTGGTGTCCTCGGGCAGATTTTACTACTGGTCCCAGGAGATCCATGCCAATTCACTCAAATGGCACTTCAATTACGGGAAGTGGGACAAGGGGACTACGAAAATGGGGTCACGGGGCCATCATTTGACATTTAGGGCATGATTCACGGTATTCTTTGATGTCTGCATACAACCCAGGCCAGAAGAATCTCTGGATTATTCTCTCCCTGGTTTTCTCCATACGCAGATGTCCCCCCATTACATGCCCATGGGCCAGATCTAGCACCATCCTGCAGAAGGGTTTGGGAACCACTAGCTTTTCCACTTCGTCCTCCCTGCGTTTCACCACCTGATACAACAAATTATTTTTTAAGTGCCCTGTAGGGAAAAGACACCCCCCAATTAGGATCCACAAGTTCCCCATCCATCACCTTCGCGTTTTCTCTGGCTCTAAGGAGAGTGACATCCCATAGTTGTTCTGTAAAGAGGTCCTCTCTCCAGACCTCTAAGGCAGGTACTACATTCGGTTCACTCTCCCCGTCAGGGTCAGAGACATTGTCTGGGTCATGTGGTCCCTCTTTGAGCTATCTTCCAGCTCCTCCGGCTCCCCAGCCAGTACAGGAAAAGGAAGATGGGACTCCTCCCTCCTCGGTCCTGCCACCAGTCTCCCCTTCCATTTGGCAAATGGGTCTGGTGAGAGGTCCCGTTATTTCGCAGCAGGGGGAGCTCTATCCTCCAGACTCCTTGTGCCTTCCCATAACCTCCAAAAATGGGGAAAGTCCCTGCCCACTAGGGCGTCATAAAGTAGTGAAGGTACCAACCCCACTGAAGTAACTACCGCAAGGGGTGTCAATCTCAACCACCGCTGTCAGGTAGTCACGAGTGTCCCCGTAGATGCAAATGACTCTGACAGTGCTAGGGTGTAACCTTGCAAGGTTTACACAATTGCTTTTTACCAATGTTACCACACTACCCGAGTCAAGCAGTGCTGGTCTCCCATTGCCAAAAATCACACACATTTGCTTCTCCATGCGACTTGAACATGATGCTGTATATGCAACCTGTGCAAAAAGAGAAAGGCGTCTGTTCACATAAGTATAAACGCATTGCATGGGTTCATCATTCAGGGGGCAATTGGAAGCAATATGGCCTAATGCATGGCATTGGTAGCACTGTATGTGTTCTATACCCAATCCTCTCAAGGGTCCCCAAGACCTTCCTGGCTTCTTTGGCCAGTCTCCAAGTCCTCAGCAGCCATGTATCTCTCTACGAGGTCCATGAGTTGGTTGGCGGTTTTGGGGTCCCCATGACTGACCCATTTCCTCAAGGCAGCAGGGAATGCACATAGATAGCAGTCCATGACCACGCGCTCCACAATCTGGGGACCTGGTAAGGTCTCCAGCTGTAGCCATTTCCGGGTAAGATGAACCAGGTCGAACATCTGTGAACGGGGTGGCTTGTCTGTGCTGTAGGTCCATTGATGCATGCGCTGGGCCCGGTGGGCCATGGTGACCCCCAGGCGTGCGAGTATCTCTGCCTTTAGAGTATCATAGTCCTGGGCATTATCTGTTTCCAGATCGAAAAAGGCTATTTGGGGTTCGCCGGTCAAAAATGGTGATAGCAGTCCCGCCCACTGTTTTTTTGGCCATCCTTCATGAAGAGCGACTCTTTCAAAGGACATGAGGTACACCTCCACGTCATCCGCAGGTGTCATCTTCTCCATGTGGTAAGAGGCGCGTACCAACTTTGGTTCCATTGTCACCGGAGGTGCGGGCCCCTTTTTTAACTGCAGCAGGGCTTCTGCAAACTGCCGGTTCACCTCCTGCTGAGCTGCCTGATGTGCTGCGATATCCTGGCGACTCTCCTCTCGCTGAGCTGCAGTGGCCTCTGTGACTTGACGGTTGGTTTCCCGTTGGGCTGCATTGGTTTTCAGCAGGGCCTTCAACATTTCCTCCATCTCTGAAAGCTGCCTCGCTGAACTCCACCACCTGTGGGAGATTAGCTCATGGGGATCACTTTTCAGAGGAAAAGATTCAGCATGGAGGTCAGTTTCTTTAAAATATGGCGGCTTGCTCCCTGGTTTGCAAGCTCAAAACACATAAAAACAGAAAACAAAACGTTGCCGTCCGGCATTAAATTAAACAATCGGGTTCCTCTCTATACAGTGTGGGGCTGTCCCCGACACCCACAAAACATAAGCACAGTGCAAACCTTGATCCTTGAAATTAGCACACAGAGCTCACTCAGCTTTCTCTCTCTGAGATCCAGGATAGAGCTCTCCTCTGCTCTCTTCCTGGTCATTAAATGCAGGTGGAGAGGGGTTTGAGTGGACCAGAAAGTCTGGGCCGGAACCAGCTCTGTCACGGTGGCTGGCAAAACCCGGGTCGGACTCCCGCTAGTCGCCTCAAAGTGATCACATGAGAGGCGACAAGTATCGCCCGTCCATTAAGGTGCCAATGGCTAATGTCCCATTTGCCAGCAGTAAACATTCACCATTCTCAAGTGGCCTTAAATCCTCACTTGCATATGTCGGGCTTAGAATTCTTTCCCCGCTGCAGGTTTTAAAGCTCATTTAACACTTGCTAAGAATATAGAAATAATTGAATGTTCATAGCATGGCCACAATTCTACTTTAAGATAAAATTTTGTTATTTTTTAATTTCACTGAATTTATTAAATCATTTTTCATATGACTTTGTCCTTCTCCCAGAAAGAAATCATTAAAAACAACAAAGACAACTTCTCCCATTCTTCACCCAAGAGATATTTGCAATTAAATTGAACATCGAATAATGTTTTTTTTACTGCAGGCATTATGTTGGCATTGGTGTATGTCCATGCAATTTATCTAGACAATACCATTCGGTATGTTTGAAGCACTAATAGAAGGCCACCATGATTTGAAAAATGATTCCGTGTCCTTTCCCTTAATTAAGGTGACTTCAAGTTAGTCATTCCATATGGAAGAGTAGCTCACTGGGAGCTACATGTTTTGCTAGAAATGCAATACAGTTTTCTTCATGACTGCTGACCAGATACATAATGTATTTTCATGTGTTTGTGTGTTAAAGTGGTTGTAAATCCTTACATACACCCAGTGATGTGACTAGCCTCAAGTGATACACAGAGATGAAACATATCCTCCTACACAAGTTGTACCTGTTTATCTGTAGCCCTCTCTCCTCTACAGCCATTCCACAATTTACTCAGCATTTAGCAGCTCCAGGAGGCAGGGTGAAGGGATCTGATGTCACACACTGCACAGCACAAAACAGGGAGCTGAGTGTAATATGAGACCTGAGTAAGGGGAAAGGACTCATACCCCTCAGTTTCATAGGGAAATATGCCCAGCTGGGGCTGTCAATCGCCTGATGTATGCTGGAGGAGGGGCAGGGCCACCTCCCAGGATTGTCTGCGAGTGATTAACCACTTCCCGACCGCCGTATGCAAAATGACGGCCGGGAAGTGGCTTAGTTATCCTGACTGGACATCATATGAGGTCCTCAGGGGGGGCGCGCATCGCGGCGATCGGTGGTGTGGGAGGTCAGTCTGACCCCTCGCAATACCGATCTCGGTAAAGTGCTTCGATCTGAAGCACTTTACCATGTGACCAGCCGTGACCAATCACAGCTGGCCACAGTGTAACACAGGAAAGCCGTTTATCGGCTTTCCTGTACTCAGGTCTGCAGACCTGAGGAGTGGAGAGCCAATCGGCTGCTCTCCTGACAGGGAGGGTTTGTGTCCTTTCGGCTATTTGCCGAAAGGACACAATGTGACACCGGTCGACACTAACCAGTGCCGACCAGTGTACCATTTCACGAAGTCTAGCTTCGTGAAATGGCTCTAGCCATAACGCTCCCCAGTCTGACTGGAGGGTGTGGTGGCTAGCGGCGCTACGCGCGGGGGGGACTCCTGGAGTATACTACAGGTCAGTCCTATTGATTCGGTGAAGGGCCGGCAGTAAAACGTATGCCGCCAGCCCTTCACCAATTAGTGAGCGTCTGTTAGGACCCTCCACC
>BLSH010370042.1:109918-126316 GCA_018402905.1 Glandirana rugosa | reverse complement strand
TTATTTGTAGGGCACTTGCCCTAGTTTGAAGATGATTTTGGAACAGTTATATGGTTTCTACCGTTAATTAATACTTTTCAGACACAGTTTGAAGATGATCCACATTCACCTCCATTTTTGCTTTTTTTTGTTTTTATTTTTTTAAAAATATTTAAAGTTATTTCCCTGTCCCCATTTTTTTTGTAGGGCACCTGCCCTACCCTTACCCCCATTTTACTTCCTTTTGCAGCCCTCTGGGGCTTTCCAGGACTTTGCTACAGCCATTTTTGTGCCTAAAAGTTCGGGTCCCCATTGATTTCAATGGGGTTCGTTGTCCGTGCGATCGTTCGGGTTCCGTCCGGACCCGGACCCGGACTTTGTCCCGAAGTTCGGACGGACCAGCAGAACCCGAACGTCCAGGTGTTCGCTCAACTCTATTCATGAGTTCATAACCCAGAACACCAGCTGGGTTCCCAGCAGAGGGCCATACCACCAGAAAGCCTGGAAAAACTTTGACTTCCAGGAGGCACCAGCTCAGCAGGGCAACATTAACCAAACAGTGCAAAAATTAGTACAGTCAAAGCAATAACAGAAAAAACAAGGTACACATAACATGACAATACCTTACTAAGCAACTGTTTACAATTTAAAAATAAATCTTTTAGTCCAGTGGTTCTCAACTCCTGTCCTCGGGACCCACTAACAGGCCAGGTTTGCAGGATAACTGAAATACATCACAGGTGATATAATTTGCTGCTCAGTGATTGCAGTATTCTAGTCTGCATCTCCCCAAGGTAATACTTAAAATCTGGCCTGTTGGTGGGTCCCGAAGACTGGAGTTGAGAACCACTGCTTTAGTCCATGTTCCCCGGGTTCAATGCTCAGACCACATTCCATTTGTTTGACACTCCCTTGCCCATTAGCCTAGAAAAAAGCCACTACCGATTTTTAACATTCAGCTGCCAATGACTTCAATGAGGGTTCAGATTTGGCACAGAAACTTTTGTTAAGTTGGCAAGCTTACCCCAAATCTGAACCCTAGCTGTTTGTCTCATCACCAGCAAATACCTCTCTACTCATTGTTCTTGTTCTCCACCAATTGTTCCATTTATGGCCAGTCCTACTAAAGTAAAACCAGATGAATTGATCAATTTATTTCACTGTGACCTTCTAGATCTCTAATTATTTTTAGTGCTAAAAAGAATTATATTTTAAGGGCCAGTTTACACCATAGAAGCGCAGTCCAGGTGCTTTTCTGCATGCATGTTTTTGACACGTCTTTGATGCAATCCAGTGCATTTTTCCCCTCTCTGTTTTTCTTAACCTCAAGGGTCAGTTCCGGTGCATTTTACCGCATTCTTGTACAGTTCAGTGCAGAAAAATACAGCATGCAGCATGTTCTACTGTTTTTTCTGGAACTGGAACGCACTAAAACTGACCACACTCGTGGGAACTATGCCAACTATTGAAAACCATATAACCTACTCTCCATGCGTTTTTGATGCATAAAAAAACGCACTGAACTGCATGTGATGTGAACTGACCCTCAAGCTGGACTTCAGGCAAACAGCTATAAAGGGATTGAAGGTTGATGGGCTATCTTTATAAATTTATATGAATAACAACTGATTTCAAGCACCTTGTATCTAGGGGCGCTAGGTGCATTGTGGACGCAAGAGTGCCACCCCCTCTAACACCTCCCCCGCCCCCCCTATCCATGCGCCCAGCCCCTTTCAGAACGCTGGGCACATGAATTCCTATGGCGGGGATGGGGGGAGTTGTGTTTTTTGAAGCAGCTGAGTAGAGTCAGAGGCTCTAATAGGCTTCAAAATAGGATGGGCTTGGGGTGCAGAGCATTGCGTCCGGAGCCCACCCATGCGTGTTGCAACAGCGAATTAATATTTGCTGTTGCAACACTGATCGTCCTCCCAGCCAATCGGGAAGCGGGTCTGATACCTGTCACCCGATTGGCTGAAAGGACAGGTGATCCTATTGGACGCCTATAGGAGGAGGGGAGGAGATGCACGGCAGAAGCTGTTGTGATATCAGAAGAGAAGAGGACACAG
Source organism: Glandirana rugosa (assembly GCA_018402905.1). Taxonomy (NCBI): domain Eukaryota; kingdom Metazoa; phylum Chordata; class Amphibia; order Anura; family Ranidae; genus Glandirana; species Glandirana rugosa. Next base: position 124,271 of record BLSH010370042.1, on the reverse strand, counting down.
AAGCCGCAGCCTGATCCCCCGCCCGATGTGCCCGCCGATCTCCGCTGCTGTGTGCCTGCCGATCCCCAACACCACCAATGGAGTAAGTGGACCGGCAGACGGGGGGGGGGGGGGTTGAGGTACCGCGATGGGTGGTTGTTTGCCACCCCCCCAAAACTAAAAATCACCAGCCGCCACTGCTTGTATCTACAAGAACACACACTGGAAGTGGATTACTTTACTGGGAACTGTTTGAACATTATGGGCTTGATATACTAAAGGCAAATATGTTGTAGAACTTTGCAAGTGCAGTTGGCAGTTGCACTTATTTTCCCCAGTGGTTTGTGAATGTGGTGAAGCGTCACGTACTGAAGAATATCCAATCAGGCGCAAGGAAAATGAAAAAAAAAAAAATAACAGCATGTTTGATTGCACATGATTGGATAATGAAAATCAGCAGAGCTTCACCACATTTACTAAGCTCTGGGGTAAATGAATGTGCAAAGTACACAGTCTATATGCCTTTAGTAAATCAAACCCAATGTGTTTATACATTGAAAGATGTTCAGTGTTTTGCTTGTTTATTTACACTTTATTTGATTTATTTTACAATTGTATTTAACCACTTGACAACTGGGCACTTAAACCCCCTTCCTAACCAGACCAATTTTCAGCTTTCAGCACTCTCACATTTTGAATGACAATTACTCAGTCATGCAACATTGTACCCATGTGAATTTTTTGTCCCTTTCTTCACACAAATAGAGCTTTCTTTTAGTGGTATTTAATCAGTGCTGGGTTATTTATTTTTTGCGCTATAAATGAAAAAAGACCGCAAATTTTGTAAGAAATTGCATTTTTCTTAATTTCTGTTATAAAGTTTTGCTAATTAATACTTTTTCTTCATACATTTTTGCTAAAATTTATACTGCTACATATGTTTGGTAAAAATAACACAAATAAGTGTATATTATTTGGTATTTGAGAAAGTTATAGAGTCTACAAGCTATGGTGGCAATCACTGAAAATTGATCACACCTGATCACACCTGATATACTAATGGCCTATCTCATTTCTTGACACCCTAACAAGCCAGGAAAGTACAAATACCCCCTAAATTACCCCTTTTTGGAAAGTAGACATTCCAAGGTATTTATTAAGAGGCATGGATAGTTTTTTGAAGTAGTCATTTTTTTTCCCACAATTCTTTGCAAAATGAAGATTTTTTTTTTTCCACAAAATGGTCATGTTAACAGGTTATTTCTCTCACATGGCATGTGCATACCACAAATTACACCCCAAAATACATTCTGCTACTGCTTCTGAGTATGGCGATACCAAATATGTGAGACTTTTACACAGCCTGGCCATATAGCCTGGCCCAACATTGAAGTAGCACCTTAAGGCATTTTTGGAGCATAAATTACACATCTCATTACTCAACCACCTATTACATTTTTGAAGGCCCTGGAGCACCAAAACAATGGAAAAGCCCACAAAATGACCCCATTTTGGAAAGCTAACACCCCAACGTATAATCTGTGAGGCATAATGAGCCTTTTGAATGGTTCATTTTTTTCCAGAAGTTTTTGGAAAACGTGGAAAAAAAATGAAAACACATTTTTTTCCCACAAAGTTGTCCATTTATAAGATATTTTCAACACATAGCATGTACATAGCAAAAATGACAACCCAAAATACATTCTGCTACTCCTCCTGAGTATGGCGATACCACATTCGTGAGACTTTTACACAGCCTGGCCACATACAGAGGCCCAACATCCAAGGAGCACCATCAGGTGTTCTAGGGACATACATTATGTATCTAATTTCCTGACAACCTATCACATGAGCTTGAAAGCTCTTTATATTTCTAAGATCTAGCATGTACATACCAAGAATTACACCCCAAAAAACATTCTGCTGAGCAAAGGGCAAACAAAAGATTACCTGTGGGTTTAGTAGTGCCATGGTCCACAGGAGGACAGCCCTGATCCAGGCAGCAGGTAGGGACGTGGTCAGCGACAGCGAACAGAATTGTCCAGGCAGCAGGCAGGAATATTGTCCATAGTCCATGCAGGCAGGGGTACTGTCCATATACAGTCCAGGGTCAGTGCAGTTGGAGATATTCCCGGCGGTGCCAAAATATTGATCCTGGTATTAGGCAGGAACAGGATCCATAGTACGGGTAGCAGGCCAGGAAAGAATGGGGACAGGGGTAGAGGCTTCTCCCACCCAAATCGCTTTGAAGCCTTCGAGTCTCCAGACCCTAATCCGGAAAAGAGAAAACTAAAAATGTAGTTTTTTCATCCAGAAAAACAAACTCTGGAGCCCCTCACATATGTGAGACCCCTTTGTGTGAATCTCATTACTCCAGCAGCAGGCTAAAAGATCAGTCCAGGAGGTAGGCAAAAAAACGTGGTCAACCAGTCCAGGGTCATTTCCAGAGCAGGCAGAGGTATGTTAACATTAGACAGAAGCGTGGTCGTATAACAGGCCATGGTCAGTTCCGGAGCAGGCACAGGTATGTTTACGTTAGGCAGAAGAATGGTCGTATAGCAGGCCAGGGTCAGTTCCGAAGCAGGCAGATGTATTTTTAGCGTGAGGCAGAAGAGTGGTCGTATAGCAGGCCAGGGTCAGTTCCGAAGCAGGCAGATGTATTTTTAACGTGAGGCAGAAGAGTGGTCGTATAGCAGGCCAGGGTCAGTTCCGAAGCAGGCAGATGTATTTTTAGCGCGAGGCAGAAGCGTGGTCGTATAGCAGGCCAGGGTCAGTTCCGAAGAAGGCAGCGGTATGAGCAGTGCAGTGGCATAAGGGGTGTGGCTGTAAATGACAATTACGTTTACCATACCTATACAGAGGCCCCTTTGAGAAGGGCATTGGGGACAAAAATATACAGTGTCTCTTCTACCTTCTCTTTTGGAGCACACCCGGCATTTTTTCTGGCGTCTTTGGCCTGTTTCACGCAAGGGGAGTTTTTCAGGAAAGTGACGTTCTTGTAGTCTGCCCACTGCATACGAGCAAATGTTTTCTGGTGGGCCTTCACGGTACACTAGGGTGGTGATGACTTCTTCATGGTATTCTAGAAAGGATATGGGGTTCTGGGTTGATTTTTGGTAAATGATATAACTATTATACATGGCCAAACTGAAAAGGTATATGGAAACTTTTTTGTACCAGTGGCGGGATTTTCTTGTGGGAAGGTAGGGTTCGATCATCTGTTCATTGAAGTCGACACCCCCCATGAACAAATTATAATCATTGACACAAGATGGCTTCCGGATTGTGCCTCCTCTCCTCCTGGGGATTTCCACATAGGTGTCGTTGTGTACTGAAGTCAGCATGTGGATGTTCCATCTGTCCCTCCACTTGACAGCCAATAGCTCCTGGTTCCGCAAAGATGTCATCTCCCCCTTTTGTAGCCTTTCGTTAACGATCCTTTGTGGGAAGCCCTTTCTGTTGGCTCAGACCGTACCGCATGCTGGAGTCTGCCTCAGGTAAAGGTTGCGGAAGAGGGGCAAACTTGAATAAAAATTATCCACATAAAGGTGGTATCCTTTTCCAAGTAGTGGATAGATAAGCTCCCAAACAACCTTTCCACTGGCTCCAATATATTCAGGGCATTCACGAGGATGCAGTTGGGTGTCCTTTCCTTCATAGACCAAGAAGGAATAGATGTATCCGGTGGCTCTGTCACAAAGTTTATATACCTTTACCCCATATCGGGCCCTTTTGCTGGGGATAAACTGTTTTATGGCCAGCCTGCCTGTGAATTTTACAAGGGACTCATCAATAGAGATGTTTTGGTTGGGGGTATATAATTGGGGAAATTTTTCAGAAAAATAATTTAGAAGGGGCGAATTTGAAATAATTTATCGAAAGCTTGGTCATTGCGTGAAGGGCACTGTGCGTTATCATTATAGTGGAGGAAACGCATAATTCTAAGGTATCTTGACCTTGGCATGAGGGATGAATAAATTGGCATGTGGTGAATGGGCTTGGTAGACCAATAGGAGTACAGTTTTTTTTTTTTTGTGATTCCCATATTAAATGTTAGGCCTAAAAAAAGTCTAAATTCGGCCACGGTAAGTTCTCGCTATTCAAAAGGTCGGGCGTAACTAGAACGGGGGTTGTCTGCGATGAACTGCTGGGCATAAAGATTGCACTGGGCCACGATGGATGACAGAAAGTCCTCAGTAAACATTAAATTAAAAAAATCAATTAGGGCAAAACCTTCGGTGTTCACCTGGACACCTGGCTGGGCGGTGAAAGGGGGGAGGTTTGCTGTAGGGCATAGGGAAGGCTGGCATGGGTCCTTGGCCTTTGTTGCAGTGGCACTGCACTAGAGGTGGATGGCATTGCGGTATATGTAGATGGCACTGCGTCAGAGGTGGATGGCACTGCACTACTTGTAGTAGCCTGCTGCTCTTCACCAGAATGCCTTCGTTTCCTGGGCACCAGTTCTTCTTCCTCCGATTCTGAATCAGACCCACTGCTTAGAATGGGCTCATAATCTGAATCAGAATTGGACACAGACTCGGAGAGCTCCTCGCTGCTCTCTTCGCTCAGGCTCAGGCTCAGAATCTGGTATGCCTCCTCAGCAGAATATTTTTTTGCCATACTGGTGCGATGTGGATACACTGATGGGCGCTGATGAGGTTGCACTGATGTGCACTAATGCACTGCGGCTGCACTTATTAGCTGGCACTGACAGGCGCTGATGAGTGCTCACTTATGGGCACTGATGTGCACTATTGGGCACTGTAGTGGTGCTGATGGGCACTTTAGTGGCAATGAAGGCACAGATGAGCACTGTAGTGGCACTGATGGCAATGAAGGCACAGGTGGCACTGGTGTGGCACTGGTGTAGCACTGTAATAACACTGATAACACAGAAGCACTGTAGTGGTACTGATGGGCACAGGTGGCACTGATGGGCACAGGTGGCACTGATGAGCACATGTGGCACTGGTGGGCACAGGTAGCACTGATGGACATGCTGGTGGAGCTGATTTGATACTGATGGCAAAGATGATTACTGTAGATGCACAAATGTAGCACTGATGAGTACTGTAGAAGCACTGATGAGCACGTTAGCGGCAATAAATGCACCGGTGGCACTGGTGTGGCACGGATGGGCACGTGGGGCATTGCGGTGACACTGAAGGCACAGATAAGCACTGTCGTGGCTTGGATTAGCACAGGTAGCACTGATGGCACAGCTAAGCACTGTAATGGCACTGATTAGCACAGGTAGCACTGATGGGCACTGGTGGCACTGATGGGCACTGGTGGCACAGATGGTACTGGTGGGCACATGTGGCACTGGTGGGCACAGGTGGCACTGTAGTGGCACTGATTGGCACTCTGATGACACAGATGAGTACTGTAGTTTGGCTGAGTACTGTAGTGGCACAGGTGGCACAGATGATCACTGGTGTGGCACTGATGTGGCACTGATGCGGCACTGGTGTGGCAAAGATGGGCACATGGGGCACTGCGGTGACACTGAAGGCACATATAAGCACTGTTTTGGCACTGATTAGCACAGGTAGCACTGATGGCACAGCTAAGCACTGTATTGGCACTGATTAGCACAGGTAGCACTGATGGGCACTGGTGGCACTGGTGGGCACTGGTGGCACTGATGGGCACAGGTGGCCCTGGTGGGCACAGGTGGCACTGTAGTGGCACTGATGGGCACTCTGATGGCACAGATGAGTACTGTAGTTTGGCTGAGCACTGTAGTGGCACAGGTGGCACAGATGATCACTGGTGTGGCACTGATGTGGCACTGGTGCGGCACTGATGCGGCACTGGTGTGCCACTGATGTGGCACTGATGTGGCACTGGTGTGGCACTGATTGCACAGATGAGCGCTGTAGTGGCACTGATGGGCACAGGTGGCACTGATGGGCACAGGTGGCACTGGTGGCACTGATGGGCACTCTGGTGGCACAGATGGGCACTCTGGTGGCACAGATGAGCGCTGTAGTGGCACTGATGGCACTTTAGTGGCACTGATGGCATTGTGGTGGCACTGTGGTGGCACAGGTGGCACAGATATGGCACTGGTGGCACAGATGTGGCACTATTAGCAGAACTGGAATTCTGCTGGTCACTGCTGGGCACTGCTGGGACTGTATAAATGTGAATGAAACTCACAGACTGTCACTGCAGGGCATCGATCTCTATCTTCTCCTCACACTGGATCGGTGTGAGGAGATGAGAGATCTGACACTCTCGATGACCCTGCAGTGTTTACATTGTGATCACGCCGTCATTGGACGGCGTGATCACGTGGTAAAGGGCTGCTGCCAATGGCCCTTTACAGTGATCGGTGAACTGCCGGGTCCCGGGAACCCGGCGAACACCGAGACTCCCGTGTGCGCACCCCAGCGGGCGCGCGGGAGCGAGATTCTGGGAGGACGTTATAGTACATCCTCCCAGAACAATGGGTGCCACTTGCGGCCGTGTAACTACGTTACACGGTCGGCAAGTGGTTAATGTATATATTTATGTCAGAGGGTACAATGTAATATTATGTATTTGTCACTTATAAATTGGCCAGTTGTTGGGCATATGGGGATATACAATATATTGATCATATTTTTTTTTATAAACGCAGCTGCTAACATTTTTGGGTGAGAGAATAGCTCAGCATAACTCAGAGTGGTTTAGCCTGGTGACCTGACTTTACTCTTTTGCAGTTATATAACAGTCTGGTCACTTCCCTGCCCCTAGCCTGTGACTGCACTGTGAAATGTCAAAATAAGGCTTATGAGTTCACCTCTCTGATCTCTCTTCCTGATTGCTGATACCAAGCCAAGTTCAGGTACCTACACTACATTTCAAAATATATACCATATTTATCAGCGTATAACACACACTTTTCCCCCTGAAAATAGGGGGAAAATCATGGGTGCGTGTTATACACCAATACCTCAAATACCAAATGGACCCTCTGCACACTGCTACACCCTTCCCAGCAAACTATGCAATGTAAAATAGGGATATTTAATTCACATATATTGCAATACATGTTTATGCTGACCAACTCCGTCAAAGTAATCCCTCTTCTGGCCAGTCCTACACTGCCTTGCCACTGCAAATGCTACGGTGGACACCATGCCCACATGGGGCATAAAGACACAAGATGGGGGAGAGTGAAGGGTGTAGCAATGTGCAGAGGGTATTTGTAGTATTAACATGTGGTCACACCCCTTTAGCGCCTGGTAGTTCATTACATGCACAAGCTATTGGGATCTGAGCACAGGTATATCTTTATTCTATACACCAATACCTGGCTGCCTCAGAGGGGGGGGGTGTGAGCGCCACTGAATTATACAGACACAGAATCTCCTGTGTACTCGGCGCTCAAAGTCACTCACAGTCCTTCCTCCTGGCCTGGCTCCTAGCATAGACGTCACATGTCCCGGCATTGGACGGTGTTCTGTCTATCATAGGAGCTGGGCAAGGAGGACTGTGAATGACTGCAAGCACCGAGTACACTGGAGATTCCGGTTTTGTGTAATCTGGTACTTGTAAGGCTGCATTGATGGGCAAAGGTGAGGCTGCAGATGGGCACTGAGCAGGCTGCATAGATGGCCACTGAGCAGGCTGCATTAATAGGCAATGGGGAGGCTGCAGATGGGCGCTGAGCAGGCTGCATAGATAGGACTGAGTAGGATGCATTAATGGGCAATGGTGAGGCTGCAGGTGGGTACTTATTAGGTTACATTGATGGGCATTGGTGAGGCTACAGATGGGCACTGATAAGGCTGCATTGATGGGCACTGACCCTTATTATGCTTCAAAGTGCTTTATTTAAAATGTAAAGCGTAACTCCATTTTTGTTGAGAAAAAAACATTCCCCTCTGGGTGATCTCTGTACATTGCAAGGATTATAACAACTTTTGTTACAGATTTCTACCTTTTCGTTATTCTGAAGAAATCCTTGTTTGCTTCCCTGTGCCTCTGTGCAAAGTGGGTCTCATGGGAGTGGTTTCATAATTATCAGTCAGCTGTGCAGATGCAGAGCATTAATGAGGAAATCTGCTGGGCCTGCATCCCTTTAGATGTGTTCCTTTTGGGAGTATCTCACCAAAGATGACATTTTTGTTTGGAGGGGATGCCTGAAATCTGACTTGAATCTTAGGCAAACGTCTGGGAAAATTAGTGAGCCAATCACACAAGCAGGAAATGATGTTTCTGGGGAGTGGTCAGTACACACTCTGTGTACAGAAGAACTCCAGGTAGCCACATTGCATTGCATTTTCAGAAAATTACAGTGGCTGATTGAAAAGGAAAGGTAATTTTTAATAACATTCAATTACAATATGACTTTGGTCACAATTGTATACGCTATATTATTTTTTCTTTATTTGCTCATTTTATTCCCCACAAAAGTGGAGTTACACTGTAAGTTTTTTTTTTTTTTTTGCTGAAACCTCTCTATTAAAATTAAGGTGCGTGCTATACACCGATAAATACGGTATATATATTTTTAATTTATACATAATGGAATTTGCTGTTATTTACCTAGAGTTTACCTTTAATAATCATCAATAGAAAAATATCAAATAAACAGGTGATTTATAATTTCAGGCCACAGAAAAATAAAAGTTTGAATTTGTTCTGTTTTAATTCCTTCCTGAAATAACTTCATTATTTTCATACTTGTATTTTTATTTATTATTTTATTTCCACATTGATTAAAACAACATAAATATACATAATTACAACTATCCTAGGCAGATATTTATAAATGTACAACGTATTAACACATCATTAAAATATTAATATTGTTCCTCCATTGCACTCAAGATACAGATCAAAGAAAAGGATTTGCATTCATTATATTATGGAAAAAATACACAGATGATCTAGATTTGTTGACAAAATAGCAGGCTTAATAATAGGGCAAGAAAAGCAATGATGTGCAGCAACCAATCGCAGATTAATTGTGCATCCTAAATATTGTCAAAATAAATAAGGAGAATCTTGGTAAACAGTGGTGCTCAACAGGAAGACCAAGAGCGGTATGTGACCCTCCAGTGATGTCATTAAAAAATTGTCAAAAATATTTTCGCATTTGCCTTCATCCTCAGATTTGCTTGTGGGTGGAGCTGAGAATGAAGTTGGTGCAATGTTTTAGTCCTGTAGGAGTGCAAGGCAGAATTTCAATTACATGATTTTCTAGGTCACTCTGCTTATAATGCCCCCTATGAATACAGAAATGAAATAATAATATTTAAAGTGGAATAAAATATTCCGCTCACTTTTCAGCCCTGGTGGCAACAGAGTAAGGAAAGGCACACTGACCACAATAAAAACCTGACAGGGGTTCTAACTCTTTCACATTCTATGGAAACTAAAAACGCTATACTATGAAAGCAAGGGTCAAAGGATAGTCACTAGTATTGCTTATGGATTTCCTGCATGTAAGTCTTGCAATTATTTATGTCGCATGGTATTTGCGCATCTCACCGGATGTTATGTAATGTTATGTTAAATTGGGTATCTATTTATACGGCATGGCATCATCTTTTATATTTTACCAAACAGTTAGGCATTATATTGTGTTTATGTGCATTACAATTCATTACAGTGTATTTTATCCAAAAAATGTGCGTTCAAAAAACCACTGCGTAAATTGCAAAAATTGTAAAACCTACCATTTTATTCTCTAGGGCCTCTGATAAAAATATATATAATGTTTGAGGTTTCTAAGTAATTTTCTCCAAAACAAAGCTGACTTTTACATGTAAACAAAAAGTGACAGAAAAGTCCTGGTTTTCACACTTGTGAAAGTAAGCATAACGTTTTTTGTACTTCATATATTTGAATTCTGTATTTGCATTTAATTCGGCATTAAATTGTCCTTAGATTGACATTAACATTTGGTGTAAAATAACAATTGTTATAAGCCTGCAAAGTTGCAAAACATGAAAAGTGTCCACAATGTTTTTCCACCACTGTATATGGAGCTATCATATTAGATTAAAACGGGATAGAAACCATAGCAGAAATCAATCACCAATACGATATGGAAAGAATGTTCGCCCTAATTAACTTCTCATACCCAAAATTCCTCATAAAATGGGCCTTATGGTCACAAAATACCAAATCCATAAAAATATAAAATATCACAAGATAAATTGGATAACAGTAAATTAACTATAGATCCACCTCTGCAAGTTACTCCTTCCCTCCCCCCTCCCTCTTTATTCACATGATGTTATACTTGAGTACTCGTACCTGAAACCTAATCTAATAGAGAATAGTGTTCATACTTTGTAATCAATTTTCTATATGCTACTGAACCAATCATACACTCCCATGATGATGATGTAAAATCTCTTTTCTTACGTTCACTCTATTAACTAGACGTGTACTCTCAACATGTTAAAACTATGTATGTTGTTGTAATCATAAATCTCAATAAAAATTTATTGAAATGTAGATTAAAACGGGTTAACAGGTGAGCATTACGATTACATTATGGGTTATGAATTAACATTGTTACATTGGGTTTGTGGTTAAAAGTATATTTGTAGTCTTGGAAGATTTGTATACCAGACTGCCACTGGTAGCAGTAGACATGTGCAATTCATTTCGTAACTAATAGAAATTCTGCCAAATTTAAAAAAAAAAAAAAAAAAGATTCCTGGATGGTCTTACCGATGTAGAACCCACCACAGTCGCAGAGGAGAATATAGACAACACCCCGAGTCTTGCAGTTAGCATAGTGCTTGGCCCTGAACCTTACCCCATTTGGTAGTGTGGGGTTGCGGATAGTGTACATATACTGACAATAGTCACAACACCCACAGGTAATGGTGCCCGGGTATTTGCAGGAGTCATTTTTTGATGCATTGTAATTGCTGTGGACCAGGTGGTCCTTCAGCGATTTAGCCGTCTATAGGTGATGGCTGGCTGGTCTTTCACAAAGGGTCTAACCTGCGGATCCGAGGCCAATAAGTGCCAGTGTTTACGCAGGATTCTACGAAACTCACCGTGTTGGTTGGAGAAACTAGTGCTCATTCGTGTGTTGGTAGAGCCTTCTATTTGACTTTTCTTTTTTTTTATAGTGAATTTTTATAGTGAAAAAGTCAGTGTCATGATTTACCACAGGCACGGTTGTAGGCTCTTTTTAGACAGGACTTTGAGTAACCTCTCAACAATAATAGTGATCTCAGTGCATCAGCCTCTTGTTTAAAAGAGCAGTCATCAGAGCAATTGCGCCTAATGCGCAAATATTGGCTGTAGGGAATTGATCTTAACAGCGGCACAGGGTGGATAATGTAAGATATTGTTTCCGGCAGTGGCTTTACAATAGAGTGCACTCCCCAACCTTCCTTCATTGTCTTTTTAAATAGGAATGTCTAAGAATGGAATGGACTGGTAGTCATGGGTCATTGTAAATACTAGATTCATGGAATTTTTATTGATTTGTTCAAGAAGTTGCCTAAGGTGGTCTGAAGGTCTATCCCAGACTACAAAGATGTCATCAATGTAGCGATGCCACATTGTGACATATTGGGAGTATACTGCCATTTCCTCAAAAAGAGTCCTTTCCCATTCCCCCAGGTAAAGGTTGGCATATGATGGGGCACAGCAGGTCCCCATCGCTACCCTCTGCACCTGAAGGAAATGGGAATCGGCAAAACAAAAAAGTTGTGGTGAAGTATGAAATCCAATGCCTTTAGTATAAAATCACTATAGTGCTAATCATGCTGTGTAATAACCGACAGTACTTTCCTAATGCAGGCAAATCCCAAATCATGTGGGATCAAGCTGTATAAAGCCTCCACGTCAATTGCTACAAGTACCGATGTGGGAGTCAGAACCACATCCTCTAGAACGAGGTTTCTCAACCAGAGTTCAGTGGAAGCCTAGGGTTCCTCCAGAGGTTGCTAAGGGTTCCTTGAGCAATGGTCAATTGCTACCTCTCAGATAAATTCCCAATGATACCATTGATCTTTTTAGCTATCTGTAAGGGAGTAATTCCCAACGACCACAAGTGTAAAGAACATTCTTCCCATTGACCATCAAACTAACGTATCATGAGTTGTAGATTTTTAATTTTTAGCAGGGGTTCCCCGAGACCAGAGAATTATTTCAAGGGTTCTTCTGTGTTGAAAAGGTTGAGAAAGTCTGCTCTAGAATTTGCAATAAATGTATGATATCTTGAACGTATGATGGCAGATTTATGTCATGGGGTCGCAGATAGTCATCAATGGCACAGCTGAGATTCTCAGTAAGGGCACCATTCCCTGAAATGTTTGGCCGACCTGGGGGTTGGTAGAATTTTTATGCAGCCTGGGCAAGGCATAAAAAGTAGGTATTTGGGGAAAGGGGGTATGAATGTACTCCCATTGTCCCTTGTTCGGAGCTCCATTTAGAAATGCTGTGTCGACTAGCTCATAGAAATCCCTTTTGAACATATTCATTAAATTACGTGGAATTTTTTTTATACCAAGATTTGTTGGAAAGGATATTTTCACACATTGTAGCATATTTAGTTTTATCCATTATTACAATATTTCCTTCTTTATCAGAGGGTTTAATGACTAAGTTGTCATTGTTTGAAAGGGTTTCCAGAACTACCTTCTTCTCCTGTGTAAAGTTGACTTTACGATTTGGTGAAGACATCTTATTGATGTCCTCACTCATTGCCCTCACAAAGGCTGCAATATTCTAATTGGTGTTAAGTGGAGAAAAGAAGTCAGATTTGTTCTGCATTTTCTTTCTTTCTATTGTAATAGGAGCGGGGGGAAGGCTATCCTGTTCGTTTAACAAATGTTCTAGATCAATACAATCAATAAGATCCCCTGGTTCATTCTCCTCCCAAAGAGAGGTGAGGGTATCAATGGCCTCAGCTATAGTGACTTGGTTGTGTGACTTCGTTTTTCCACTGTTTTGAGAGTGCAAGACTTTAAGGGTGAGTTTATGTTCAAAGAGATGCAATTCTTTAAGGGCATCACATTTATCAATACTGGTGTTAGGACAAAAAATGAGTCCCTTTGAGAGCAACAAGCTCTCGGGCTCAGAGAGGTGGTGCTCTGAAAGATTTACTACATTGAAAGTGTTAGAAGCAAATGTAGGGGAGCTGAGATAAGAGAGGCTGAGTACTCTGTGGGGTTGTAGGCTCCCAAGTTGGAGGAAGAACTATAAAATCACCTTGTGTTTCTGGTTTGTCATTGAGAGTGCTTCTAGAGGGATTAGAGAAAATTGGATAATTAGGAAGTGCAGAGATACCGGGTGTGCTACCTACTGCCTGTGAAGGGGAGGGGGTGATTTGTGCTCAAAGCGTGCTGATCCAGTGAATGTTTTTTGAAGATTGCATATGTGTCCCATCACCAACTGGTCTTTGTGTCCCATCACCAGCTGGTCCTGCGTTTTTTGGACCTTGAAAGAAATAAGAATTGTTAGATGAAGCTAATGATTAATTTGATTGAGTATCATCGGGTAGGTCTTTATTTTTGTTTTGCCTGGGTTTAATATATTTTTGTGGATTTTGCCATCTGTATGCTTTATGCTCTCTGAAAGCGGTTTTGTCATGGTTGAGTTTCTTTTCTTTACTAGTGTTGAGCGAACCCGGACTGTAACGTTCGGGTCCGTACCGAACTTTCGGGTGTCCGTGGCACGGACCCGGACCCGGACATTTCAAAAATCGTTCGGGTTCGGTCCGGGGTTCTGCTATTTTACTCCACGTGTTGAGAAGCTGCAGCGCAGCCAGTCAACAAGCGTTTCACTGGTTTGCCCTTAGAAGCCATCACAGCCATGCCTACTAATGGCATGGCTGTGATTGGCCAGTGCATCATGTGACCCAGCCTCTTTATAAGCTGGAGTCACAGTGCTGCAGTCACATGCTCCTTGGGTTAGTGTAGGGGAAGGAAAGCTGAAAGCTTAAGGGAGAGATTTGAGACATTTTAAGACCTGATCCTGCATCCTGAGATAGATTACTTTACTACTGCTGTCTGTGCTGTTGCTCTGAGGACAGATAGCAGGGAATTCGAAAGTCGAAAGGAAGGGGATGTGATTGGGTTCCTCGTACACTGACGTCGTGACACTGAGGTCGAATATTTCTCCGACCCAGTGTACTACGTGACCGGTTAGTGTCGGTACGGTAATCATCCGTACCGACACTACCGAAGATTCCCGTTTGGTCACTTTGCGAACAACTGACCGACGCGACGTCGAAGAGTTGTGCACCTCATTTTATCGTCTTGGGGCCTGGCTTGGGCTTGCTAAAAACTTTACAGGCCCAGGCCCAGGCACGGTGCCTGTGGGCTTTCAAGCCATGCCTGGGCTTGCAATGTCAGGCCCAAGCGAGTTGTGATCATTTCTTTTCTTTGAGTTGGTACTG
>BLSH010370042.1:86099-109908 GCA_018402905.1 Glandirana rugosa | reverse complement strand
TGATTTGTTCAAGAAATTGCCTAAGGTGGTCTAAAGGTCTATCCCAGACTACAAAGATGTCATCAATGTAGCGATGCCACATTGTGACATATTGGGAGTATACTGCCATTTCCTCAAAAAGAGTCCTTTCCCATTCCCCCAGGTAAAGGTTGGCATACGATGGGGCACAGCAGGTCCCCATGGCTACCCTCTGCACCTGAAGGAAATGGGAATCGGCAAAACAAAAAAGTTGTGGTGAAGTATGAAATCCAATGCCTTTAGTATAAAATCACTATAGTGCCAATCATGCTGTGTAATTACCGACAGTACTTTCCTAATGCAGGCAAATCCCAAATCATGTGGGATCAAGCTGTATAAAGCCTCCACGTCAATTGCTACAAGTACCGATGTGGGAGTCAGAACCACATCCTCTAGAACGGGGTTTCTCAACCAGGGTTCAGTGGAACCCTAGGGTTCCTCCAGAGGTTGCTAAGGGTTCCTTGAGCAATGGTCAATTGCTACCTCTCAGATAAATTCCCAATGATACCATTGATCTTTTTAGCTATCTGTAAAGAAGTAATTCCCAATGACCACAAGTGTAAAGAGCATTCTTCCCATTGACCATCAAAGTAATGTATCATGAGTTGTAGATTTTTAATTTTTAGCAGGGGTTCCCCGAGACCAGAGAATTATTTCAAGGGTTCTTCTGTGTTGAAAAGGTTGAGAAAGTCTGCTCTAGAATTTGCAATAAATGTATGATATCTTGAACGTATGATGGCAGATTTATGACATGGGGTCGCAGATAGTCATCAATGGCACAGCTGAGATTCTCAGTAAGGGCACTATTCCCTGAAATGTTTGGCCGACCTGGGGGTTGGTAGAATTTTTATGCAGCTTGGGCAAGGCATAAAAAGTAGGTATTTGGGGAAAGGGGGTACGAATGTACTCCCATTGTCCCTTGTTCGGAGCTCCATTTAGAAATGGTGTGTCGACTAGCTCATAGAAATCCATTTCGAACATATTAATTCAATTACGTGGAATTTTTTTTATACCAAGATTTGTTGGAAAGGATATTTTCACACATTGTGGCATATTTAGTTTTATCCATTATTGCAATATTTCCTTCTTTATCAGAGGGTTTAATGACTAAGTTGTCATTGTTTGAAAGGGTTTCCAGAACTACCCTCTTTTCCTGTGTAAAGTTGACTTTACGATTTGTTGACGACATCTTATTGATGTCCTCACTCATTGCCCTCACAAAGGCTGCAATATTCTAATTGGTGTTAAGTGGAGGAAAGAAGTCAGATTTGTTCTGCATTTTCTTTCTTTCTATTGTAATAGGAGCGGTGGGAAGGCTATCCTGTTTGTTTAACAAATGTTCTAGATCAATACAATCAATAAGATCCCCTGGTTCATTCTCCTCCCAAAGAGAGGTGAGGGTATCAATGGCCTTAGCTTCAGTGACTTGGTCGTGTGACTTCGTTTTTCCACTGTTTTGAGAGTGCAAGACTTTAAGGGTGAGTTTATCTGCAAAGAGATGCAATTCTTTAAGGGCTTCACATTTATCAATACTGGTGTTAGGACAAAAAATGAGTCCCTTTGAGAGCAACAAGCTCTTGGGCTCAGAGAGGTGGTGCTCTGAAAGATTTACTATATTGAAAGTGTTAGAAGCAAATGTAGGGGAGCTGAGATAAGAGAGGCTGAATGCTCTGTGGGGTTGTAGGCTCCCAAGTTGGAGGGAGAACTATAAAATCACTTTGTGTTTCTGGTGTGTCATTGAGAGTGCTTCTACAGGGATTAGAGAAAATTGGATAATTAGGAAGCGCAGAGATACCGGGTGTGCTACCTACTGCCTGTGAAAGGGGGGGGGGGGTGATTTGTGCTCAAAGCGTGCTGATCCAGTGAATGTTTTTTGAAGATTGCATATGTGTCCCATCACCAGCTGGTCTTTGTTTATTCTTGCAAGAAAACCTGCGTTTTTGGACCTTGAAAGAAATAAGAATTGTTAGATGAAGCTAATGATTAATTTGATTGAGTATCATCAGGTAGGTCTTTATTTTTGTTTTGCCTGGGTTTAATATATTTTTGTGGATTTTGCTATCTGTATGCTTTATGCTCTCTAAAAGCGGTTTTGTCATGGCTGAGTTTCTTTTCTTTACCTATAATAATCACTTTGGTGAACCTCTCTATATGCTCCTTCAATTCCTTGTCTTGTGTTTTATAATCCACAAGGGTTTTTAGAGGTGGACCTTTGGTGTTCAACTCATCAATTTCTTTATCAAGTATTTTGATGCGTGAGTTGTATTCTTCCACTACAAGACCCATCAGACTCCTAGAGCATATATTCAGGGATTTTTCCCATTCTTCCTTCGCATCCAAATCCTCCTTGGTTGGGAAAATCTGGATAAGGAGCCCAAAAGGGTTAATGTTTTTGTTTAGTTACTGAAAGATTTTATGTGCCAATAGTAAGACACTTTCTTTTCTAATGTTTTTTTCAGTTTGAAGAAAAAAATAGGAGAGATCTGCACTTTTCTGTTAATTTTGTCTGTAGTCATTTAGAACTCCTGTCATTAAGTTCTCCCAGTCTTTACCCAGGTATTGTGCCATAAGCAGGAAAAAATGTAATAATAATAGTAATAGTTATGAAGATGAAAGATCAAATGTAGGACTAATGATGAATGGAAAAGAATAGCACTAAATCCCAAAGATAGGAACCCCTAAAAGTCCACACAAAAGGAAGGAAAAGAGGGGGAAGGGAGGGTCCTGGTTGTGCTGTCAAAAAATGTCAGACACAGGAGATAAATTCAATATTACAATAGTAATAGCAAGCAAACTCCAAGATGAGCAAGGCATAGGTTTCTGCAACCTTGAAAGTGTACAAAAGGGGGGGGGGTGTCTTGGGCCTGCAGCTATATGTGTGCCATCATCCCTATATATTATGTAAGTAAAAAAGAATACTTTTATTTTTTACAAAAGTTAAAATTTTAAAGACATCACATTTGATACAAGTATTGAAACGTATGACCTCAGCAATCACAAAAATATCAACATGGTGTAACTAGATGGCACCTAATGCATTTCGGAAAAGCAACCTTCATCAGAGGTGCCGATGTATAAGATCAACATTGATGTTCACGGTGAAAGAGAAGAAAATATTATACAGATAGACAGTGTTTGCCCAGTGCTGCCACCTATGGATACAGCTACAGCCCCTGGTATTTAAGGGAGCTTTACTCACCAAAATAATTGTCGGGATGTCAGGAAGGGAAGTAATATATACTTGTATTAAGGAACAAACTTTGTATATGTTAAAACGTTTTGGCTATTGATGGTGCAAATGAAGTGGCCAAAAAATCATCCCTAAAGGGTAGTCATTCTCCAGCGTTCAAAGAAACCCCCCAATAGGGAGGCAGATGGATGGCTCGGCCCTCAACTCCACAAAAGGGATCCGAAGGAAGAAGCAGAAGACCAGAAGGACTGGGGCAGGAGAAGATGGAGGAAAAAAGAAGAAAGAAGAGCTATTTTACACAATAAAAGACTTGTCAAAAACTGCCTCTTGTTTTTTGTACCACTTTGCTCCTTTTTTGGTGCAATGTACAATGTACCCCATACCTATTAACATGGGGGGAGGGGTCCTGATCTGGGGGCCCCCTTATTAAAGGGCGCTTCCAGATTCCGATAAGTCTCCCGCCCGCAGACCCCCACAACCACTGACAAGGGGATTAGGCCCTTCTCCCCATCAACATGTGGACAAGGTGCTTTTGGGGAAACTCAAAGCATCCTCTCCATGTTGAGGGCATGTGGCCTTGTGGCTCGCTCATCCCCAACCCCTCCTGCCATGCCAGGGCTGCGTGCTCGGATAAGGGTCTGGTTTGGATTTTGGGGGGGCCCCAACCCATTTTTTTTTAATTTGGCACAGGGTTCCCCTTAACCAGTTCAGATCCTTAGGATGTCCATGGATGTCCTGAGATTTCGCTGGTGATATCTCAATGATGCCGGCACCTGCAGACATCATTGAGGTATCATTTTTTAGAGTAGGGGATTCCCATCACCGTAAGAATGTTCATAACGGCAGTTCAGCCGCTTGATCGTTCTTACAGGCGACGGGAGGGGACGTCCCCCCCTCCCGCTGCCCTCCGGTGCTTCTCCCGACTCACCTGAGCGATCGGTGGCCGGGAGAAGGAATTGCCTGCCGCCGGATCTTGAAGCCAGAGATTTCCGAGGGACAGATGGCCCTCGGTCATCTCTATGGCTCTCGGAGGCCCGGGCGCACGTCGTGACGTCACTTCCGGGTCTCCAAAGTAAACAATAGCCGTTAAAGGGGAAGGAAAGGCTGAGATCGTCCGTTTTTTTTCTGATCTCAGCCTTTCCAGCCTGGAGGAGAGATGTGGGGTCTTATAGACCCTGCATCTGTCCATAAAGAGTACCTGTCATGCACTTTTCCTATTACAAGGGATGTTTACATTCCTTGTAATAGGAATAAAAGTGATCAAAAAAATTAACGTGAAAGTAAAATAAAAGTAAAATAAGAAATAAAAAAAAAAAAATTTAAAGCGCCCCATCCCTGCGAGCTCGCGCACAGAAGTGAACGCATACGCAAATCGTGCCCGCATATGTAAATGGTGTCCAAACCACACATGTGAGGTATTGCCGTGGGCGTTAGAGTGAGAGCAACAATTCTAGCCCAAGACCTCCTCTATAACTCAAAACACCTGACCTGTAAAAGTTTTTAAAGCAGCGCCTGTGGAGATTTTTAAGTACCAAAGTTCGGCGCAATTCCACAAGTTTGCGCAATTTTAAAATGTGACAGGTTGGGTATCTATTTACTCGGCGTAACATCATGTTTCACATTATGAAAAAAAATTGGTCTAACTTTACTGTTTTGTTTTTTTTTATTCACGAAACTGTTTTTTTTTTTTTTTAAATGCGTTCGAAAAATCGCTGCGCAAATACCGCATGGCATAAAAAGTTGCAACAACAGCCATTTTATTCCCTAGAGTCTTTGCTAAAAAAACATATATAATGTTTGGGGGTTCTGAGTAATTTTCTAGCAAAAAAATGATGATGTGTACATGTAGGATAGGAGTGCCAGAAATGGCTTGGATGTGAAGTGGTTAAAATCCATACCAGACCTGAACGGCCTGGTTTGGATTTTGGGGGGGACCCCCATGTCATATATATACACTAGGAAGGTACAGTATATATATATATATATATATTCTTGCACTGCCTGTACTAACTGACTGTATACAGATCGCCCTATCTATCTATATATCTAGTATATATTGCACTCGACACTAAACTGCCTGCACTAACTGACTGTATATAGATTGCCCTATCTATCTATCTATCTATCTATCTATCTATCTATCTATCTATCTATCTATCTATCTATCTATCTATCTAGTATATATTTCACTCTATGCTAACTAACTGTATATAGATCGCCCTATCGATCTATCTATATAGTATATATTTCACTCTTCACTAAACTGCCTGTACTAACTGACTGTATATAGATTGCTCTATCTATCTATCTATCTATCTATCTATCTATCTATCTATCTATCTATCTATCTATCTATCTATCTATCTATCTTTCATAATGCACAATTATCAGCTAGCTACACTAAATTGCCTGCACGCCGCTAGCTAAGTTCACTCTCTATCCACCGTTATACACACACTACATAGAGCTGTACAAGCGGCTTTATATAGTGTGGGGCGTTGATTGAGGCTGCTGAGCAGTGATTGGCTAAAGGCACCCTGCCTTTAGCCAATCATATCTCTCGCAGCAGAGCGCTCTGTGATTGGCCAAAGCATGCAGGTCATGTGCATGCTTTGGCCAGTCAGCGGACAGCATTTCCCCCGCCATTGGAATGCATTATGGGGCACTCAAAGTTACAGCGAACGCCCCATAATGTTCGGGATGCGCCGAACAGGTGAACCCCCAATGTTCGACTCAAACCGGGGGCCCGTCCCTAATATTGAAGGGAACTAGCATAATAACCTGAAGCATGCATTGACGTTGGTCAAAGGTGATCAACAAGAGGACACCTAGTGTCAAGTGGGTAAAGAGAGTAGAAGGGAACATAATATAGGAAGGCAGAAGAGAGAAGTGTAGTTAAGGGAAGGGGTACTGGGTGAAAGAAGAGGAGATTAAGGTGGGGATCCTGGGGTCTTCGTGGGCAATAGCAGGCTTGTCCTGGTTTCATTATATACAGTAGATGTTTAGTTATCACTAGAGGGATCACCAGCAGGAGGAAGGAGGTCCTGATTCCCTTAAATAGTTATTTAATTAACACTAGAGGGGTCACAGGTAGGAGGAAGGAGATCCTGATTCCTCTAAATCAGGGTTTCTCAACCAGGGTTCCGTGGAACCCTAGGGTTCCTCCAGAGTTTGCTAGGGGTTCCTTGAGCAATGGTCAATTTCTACCTCTCATATAAATTCCCAATGACATCATTGATCTTTTTAGCTATCTGTAAGGGGTAATTCTTCCCACTGACCACAAGTGTAAGGAGCATTCTTCCCATTGACCATCACACTAATGTATCATGAGTTATAGATTTTTAATTTTTAGCAGGGGTTCCCCGATACCGGAGAGCTATTTCAAGGGTTCTTTGGTGTTGAAAAGGTTAGAAAGGCTGCTCTAAATAGATCTTTAATTATCACTATAACAGGATCACCAACAGGAGGACAAAGATCTGCTTTTATTATATAAAGTTTTAGTTAGACCTCTTTTAGAATGCTGTGTCTAGTTATGGAAAGCACACTTGTAAAAAACATTTTAAACCATCACAAGTCCAGAGATGGATAACATAAATGGTAAAAGTTCTGAGGGATAAAATATATCAGAGGAAACTGCAGGAACTTAGAGCGGAGTTCCACCCAAAAGTGGAACTTCAGCTTGTTGGATTCCTCGCCCCTCAGGTGCCACATTTGGTGGCAGCTCCACTATGAAATCCATAGAGATCATGGCCCATGGTCGACTGGGGACAGACAAAGGCTTTAGCAGGCCCCAGGCTTTGTTCTGGGGATTCTTGTTCCGTATGCAGGTGGTGCAGGCGGTGACATACTCCTTGCAATTCTTTGCCAGGTCGGGCCACCAGAAGGTGCGCTGTACCAACTCCAGGGTCTTACGGACTCCGAAGTGTCCTGCTAAGGGGTGATCATGGCAGAGTCCCAGGATGGTGACCCGAACCTCTTCTGGGACAAAGATCAGTCTCCCTTTCCATAGCAGACCCTCCCGTGCCTGTAGATTGTTGCTCGTTTGAGCTGTGACAGGAGGTCCCTCTGTAACAGCAGGAAGTTCCCCGCTGGTAGGATGGTGTCCGGAACTGAAGAGT
The DNA here is from genome assembly GCA_018402905.1 of Glandirana rugosa. NCBI lineage: Eukaryota > Metazoa > Chordata > Amphibia > Anura > Ranidae > Glandirana > Glandirana rugosa. Next base: position 102,582 of record BLSH010370042.1, on the reverse strand, counting down.
CCTTAGCATCCCCATACATCCGTGAGAGGGCGTTGGGTTTAACATTCTTGGACCCCGGCCTATAGGTAATGTGGAAGGAGAACCTTGAGAAGAACAACGCCCATCGGGCCTGGCGGGGTCTCAGACGTTTGGCGGACTTGAGATACTCAAGGTTCTTATGGTCAGTATAGATCAATATCGGGTGCGCTGCCCCTTCCAGCAGGTATCTCCACTCCTCTAGAGCGGCTTTGATAGCCAGGAGTTCCCAGTCGCCCACGTCGTAGTTCCTCTCAGCCGGAGCAAGTTTCCTCGGGAAAAAGGCCACTGGGTGCACTAGACTCTTGAGACCAGAGCGTTGGGAGAGGTCCGCCCCTACAGCATTTTCCGAGGCGTCTACCTCTAAGATGTAGGGAAGAGCCGGATTAGGGTGGCACAGCACCGGAGCAGACTTGAATAGTCCCTTTAGTATTTCAAAGGCGGACTGAGCCTCAGAAGACCAGCGGAACCAGATTCCCTGCTTGGTGAGCTGGGTGATGGGCGAGATGATGGCTGAGAAATTTTTAATAAATTTGCGATAAAAATTTGCGAACCCAACGAACCGTTGGACGCCCCTTTTATCCGTGGGTGCTGGCCATGTCAGGATTGCTGTCACCTTTTGCGGGTCCATTTCAATGCCCTCGGGGGAGAGAATTAGACCCAGGAACTGGATGCTCCGACGCTCAAACTCACACTTCTCGGGCTTGGCGTAGAGGCCGTGTTGACGGAGCCGACCAAGGACAATTCTCACATGCCGCTGATGGTCTTCTAGAGAGGAGGAGAAGATGAGAATATTGTCCAAGTAGGCTATAACAAAGATATCCAGGAAGTCTCTGAGAATATCGTTAATAAAGAATTGGAAGGTAGCATTGCACAAGCCGAAGGGCATAACGAGATACTCGTAGTGGCCGAATCTGGTGTGGAACGCAGTCTTCCACTCATCTCCTTCTCTTATGCGGATGAGATTATACACCCCTCTCAAGTCCAGTTTAGTGAAGACTGTGGCAGAGCGTAGTCTCTGAAATAGCTCTGGTACCAGGGGGAGTGGATAGCGGTTCTTCACCGCGACCCTGTTCAAGTCCTGGTAATCGATACAGGGTCGAAGGGTGTGGTCCTTTTTTTCCACAAAAAATATACCCGCATCGGCAGGAGAGGTGGAAGGGCGGATGAAGCCCTTCTGCAGGTTTTCATCAAGGTATTCCTTCAGTGCCCCCAACTCCTTTTCAGACAACGGAAAAATCCTTCCAAAGGGTATTTCGGCCCCGGGGAGAAGCTCTATTGGGCAGTCATAGGACCGGTGTGGGGGAAAAGAGTCTGCGCCTTGCTTACTGAATACGTCTAAATATTCGTGATAGGCCTGGGGCACCTTCTGGCAAAGTTCATGATCTGAGTCCAGGCACAGCAAAGTTGGAGACAAGGGTGAAGTAGCTGGGAGACAATGTTCTTGGCAATAAGGGGACGTAAACTGGATCAGCCCGGATTGCCAGTTGATCCGCGGGTTATGAGCTTGGAGCCACGGCAGGCCCAGAATAACAGGAAACAGGAGTGAGGTGATGGCGTCCAGGCGTAGCAGTTCCCGATGGCCTGAGAGAGTGGTAGTCGGTAGAGTTGGGGTCTCCTTTACTACCAGTCCAGATCTGATTCGAGACCCGTCAGCTAGGAGAACCGTGAACCCCTGTTCCTTGGGCAGGAGAGGAATACCTTGTTTGGCAGCAAACTCAAGGTCAATAAAGCAGCTGCAAGCTCCTGAGTCGATGATGGCTGTGACCGACACAAATCTTCCGGGTAGGTGGAAGGACACTGGAAGGGCCAAGTGGGCTGACCGGGCTGGCTGGAGTGAGGGTCCTATGGATGACCCGAGGAGGGCCTTCTGTTGCTTAGCTGGGCAGTTGTACACATAGTGACCTGCCTCACCACAGTAGAGGCAGAGGTGGCCCTGATGCCGGCGTAAGCTCTCCTGCGGAGGCAACGGGGAGCGGGCCGGGACTTGGGGTTGGGTCCGTGCTGGTTGAGGTGACCGTGCAGAGGCCTCTCGTCTGCGTTCACGCAGGCGACGGTCAATCTGGATAGAGAGTGCAAACAGATCGTCCAGAGAACTTGGAACACCCACAGGGGCCAACTCATCTTTAAGGTCTTCGGACAGACCCAGAGGGAATCGATGCCGCAATGCTGCGTCATTCCAGCGAGTGTCTGCACTCCACCGCCGGAAGTCAGCTACATAGTCTTCGGCGACTCTATCGCCCTGCTGGAGTGCATGGAGCAACTCTATCGCCCTGCTGGAGTGCATGGAGCATGGATTCAGCGGTGGCAGCCCGTTGAGGGTCATCAAATAGTTGAGACATCGCCTGGAACAAGGAGGACAGGGTACCCAGCTGGGTGTCCTGGGTCTCCCACAGGTGATGAGCCCAGGCTTGGGGTGCGCCCTGCAGCAGGGATATGACAAACCCCACCTTGATTTGCTCTGCCTGGAAAGTCTGTGGCTGCAGGGTAAAGTAGAGCTGACAGGAGATACAAAAAGCCCTGAACTTGGACCGGTCAATACTGAACCTTTCAGGGGTAGGTACCCGGGGCTCTGGAGCGGGCATCGTAGTGGGTGAATCGAGGCTGGTGGTTGTTGCAGGGCCGGCAGTGGTGTTTACAACTTGCTCCTCGAGGAGGAGATGCTTCTCCTGAAGCGCCCTGATGGCTTGCGTAAGGTCCACGAGGTGTTGGTTGACCTCATGTAGACTAGAGGCCCCCCCTGCAGGCTCAGTCATCGCTGTCTGATACTGTTAAGTACCTGGTAGTGAGCCTGACGGTCAGGGGTGGCCTCTCCTACGACTCCGGTTCGTGGGACCGCTGGAGTTGGGAACAGCGGCCACAGGACCACGGTGGGGTAAGAGTGCCTGTAGAAGTCCAGGAGTATCCGTCAGCAGCGGACAGGAGATGTGCTGGAAGGGTGCTGATGTTTAGAGCAGGATGCTTGCTGGGACCAGATGGTCGCCGGCACAGTAGCGGAGTCAGGGACGAGCAGGGTCGGCAACGGGCAGGCAGCAGAGGTACAGAAGGATCAGGCAGTCGGATGGTCGTAGGCAAGCCAGGGGTCGGTACAGGCAGAGTTCAGGCAAAGTCAGGCAGGCTGGGTCACAGGAATCAGATAACGGGTAGCAGAACACTCAGGAAAACAGGGCACATGCTGTAGATCAGACCGCATTTGCTTACAGGAAGCAGGAAGTTTAAATAGAGCTGCTCCTCTAAGAATTAGAGGAAACCACAACCAGATACTATTAACCCTTCGCACTGTCTTCTAACAGGAGTAGTGATACACATTCAGTTTGTTTGTGTCTCCCTTTTATTCACCAAGAACTCAAAAGTCATGTTTACGTTGTTTAGACATTTATGAGTGTGTGACTTAAATGTGAACTGTTAATCTTCTACCTGTGTGATGCAATTTCTGTTTAATTGGGAGTTACCCTTTAACACAACAGCAATTTAAGTAAATAGTTCAAACTCTACTATTGTGTGATTCCATTAGATCCTACGGGGGTAGTGCTATACATCATTAAATTCACTGCTCCTAAAAAAATGATCTATTTAAAAACTTTTTGCATTGATACATGTCCCCTAGGGCAGGACCCAGGTCCCCATAAACTGTTTATGGCAATAACTTGCATATAAGCCTTTAAAATGAGCAATTTTGATTTTTCACATTCTTGTCCCATTGACTTTTATTAGGGTTCGCGAGTTCGCACAAATTTGTTGCCTGTTCGCAAGTTCTGGTGCAAAACAGAACCTGTTCGGCTCAATCCCTATTCCCCAGAGTGAAATATCTGTTACTTGTGGATATGAAAAGCCAAGTTACCCTCTGGCTTCATGTTTCTTCAAGTAACAGCTCTACAGCACTCTGTTCTATGTTCTGGTCCTGATCATGAAGTCTTAAGTGTTCCTACTACCGATGGGCTATTCAACTTCTGTTTTGAATTCTACCTTGACCAGTGGAGCACCAATGCCCCCAAGAGATTGGCAAAAGTTTTTCTGTTTCACTAGCAACCACCGAATAGGTCACTACAAGTTTTGGTTGAGTTAACTCTTTAATAACAATTTGAAAAAAATGTCAGCTCCTCAATCATTTTAAAGTGAGCATGTACTTGCCTCTTGCAGGACAAAGCAAGATGTTTGCTACAGTGATGGCCCTACCAGCTTCACATATTTACCTGTCCCTGGCTCCTCTGTTTTGTAATGTGGTTGCTGGTAAAGAAGAGAAAAAAGCCTGCTGCTATCTTATAGTGCTGTGTGTTTTTCTTTGCTTCCATCAACAAATCATTTATATTTGTTACTGGAGATGCCTGTCTCCTGTTCTCTCTGTATTGCTTCCTTTATGTGAAATCGGTGGTGTTCCTGCCAGTCCCTCTGCCTTCCTATTAAAAAAACTGCCTTGAAGTTTCAAATAAAGTTGCATCAACATTGGCCATTCAGGGTGCTGACATTTTGAGTTGCTATCATTGCTTTTCCTAAGCACACAGCAGTGCCTCCTGCAGAGCCTGGAGTGGTGACCTACTTGAATGTTCAGAAGAGGTTCACTTTAAATACTTTACAACACAGCAATCAGTCAGTCACTAATAACAGTATAAAGCATTTATGTAAAGTCAGCAAGCACTGGGGAAGTAGCCTTCCTTATCACCAAATATAGCCGTTCGCAATCTGCACACACAGCTGCAAACACTCCTCGACTCTTCGGTTCCTTGAAAACCATTCATTTCTTTTTCCCCCTTTCTAGAATTAGATGTTAGCATGGTGAAATAATATGCACAGGCTGCACATTAGTTCAAAGTGTTTTGTCGAAGTTAGCTCTTTTTAACTGCCTCTCAAGCAGTGTTTGGGTGCTACCATTTGCCATCAGATTGTGGAAGATCCAGCTTGGCAGGACTGAATCACTTTAAACGCTTCTTAAAATAGCTGGTGTTTAGTGTCAGCTGAAGAATTTCCAAGCATAATATGGTGGGAAATGAGTTTTCTCAATTGAGATAATTCTTTGACAACAACACTGAAGGGATAGAGTAATGGCAATGGAGTCTACAAGGTTTACCTAATAGAACGGTCGGTGTTTTCTTTCTTAAAAAAATGCCGCTGCTGTAAAAAATGGAGAAGGATAAGACCATCTAAAGGGACCGCTCTGCTTTGGGTGAAGTGGGGTAACGCTCAGTCTCTTACCAGGCTTTAATTCTTGTGGGAGACAACAAGACCAAAAGGATAGAGTAATGGCAATGGAGTCTACAATGTGTACCTAATAAAAATGGTTGTAGTTCAAAAATTGCTGTTGCTGTAAAAGTTTGAAAAGGAATAGGTCCATCCCAAAGATACAAAGTTTTGCCCTTTTGAAAACATTTAATGTTTTTCTTTTTGCATTATTTATTTGCACAAAAGATGCTGAGTGCATGAAGACATTAGTAAATAAAACAAACTGGACAGGACTTATAATACATTATCGTTACTTACCAAAAAGAAGTTAAGAGGACTATGTACTAAGAGTGTTTAAAGAAGAATGGTCTTCCATTTATTAGTTGTCTTCAAAATATAGATAACAATGCGGCCTGGGACTTGAACCACAACCATGAATTCACAGAAGCATTTAGAGTGGACAATCAGACTTTAAAGATAATAAACCTATATTACCAAAAGTATTGAGAAGCCTGCCTTTACACGCACATGAAATTTAATAGCATCCCAGTCTTAGTCCGTAGAGTTCAATGTTGAATTGGCCCACCCTTTGCAGCTATAACAGCTTCAACTCTTCTGGGAAGGCTGTCCACAAGGTTTAGAAGTGTGTCTATGGGAAAGTTTAACCATTCTTCCAGAAGTTCCTCCACCCCAAGCTCGCTCATCCATGTCTTTATGGACCTTGCTTTGTACACTGGTGTGCAGTCATGTTGTTACAGGAATTAGCCATCCTCAAACTGTTTCCACAAAGTTGGGAGCATGAAATTGTCCAAAATGTCTTGGTAGGCTGACGCCTTAAGGCCCCATTCACAAAGGAGCGACTGTCGCTCCGACTTGAGTCGCCTCAAGTCGCTTGACATCTGAAATCCCATTGAAATGAATGTGGGCCGTCTTAATGTACACTACTGAAGTCAGAGCGACTTCAGAAAAGGTTCCTGTACTACTTCTAGGCGACTTCTATCCAACTTGTGCCCATAGAATTGAAAAGAAGTCGCCTCCAAGTCGGATCCCCCATCTAAATGGAATCGACTTTACAGTAAAAAGAATAGAATTTATTTTTAGGCAACCCCTCCCTTCTCTGATTGGTCAAGGCAAAGTCGCCTGGCAAAAGTCGTGTTGTAAAGTCGCCTCAAGTCCCTGGAAGTCAAGCTGAAAGTCGCGCTGAAATAGCCTAGGGAAGTCGCACCAAAGTCGTGTCGCCCCTGTGTGAATGCAGCCTTAGAGTTCCCTTCACTGGAACTAAGGGGCCAAGCCCAACCCCTGAAAAACAACCTCACACCATAATCCCCCCTCCACCAAATGATTTGGACCAGTGCACAAAGCAAGGTCCATAAAGACATGGATGAGAGAGTTTGGGGGTGGAGGAACTTGACTGGCCTGCACAGAGTCTTGACCTTAACCCGATAGAACACCTTTGGGATGAATAAGACTGTGAGCCAGACCTGCTCTCCAACATTAGTGCCTGACCTCACAAATGCGCTTATGTAAGAATGGTTAAACATTCCCATAGACACTCCTAAACCTTGTGGACAGCCTTGCCAGCAGAATTGAAACTGTTATTGCTGCAAAGGGTGGGCCAATGCAATATTGAATCCTATGGACTAAGACTAGGATGCCATTAAAGTTCATGTGGGTGTAAAGGCAGGCGTACACTTTTGGTAACATAGCGTATGTATATATATATATATATATATTCTATATTTTGGTGCATGAGTTGGAGGGGCACAATACTTGCCTTGTCTGGGGCTCTGTCGAACCAACTTATGCCACTGGTGGAAGCAGATGGTCAAAGATTCTGTATATTTCCTGATCACATATTACCTGAAATTTATAGCTAAGTACAATGCTAGTTGTCTGGCTGTCTTACTGACCCTCTTTATTAAAAATTTTAGCTGCAGTGCTAACCCAAAACATGTACAAACATATAGACTTCATATTTGCCCCGCCTGATCTGCACACTCACCCAAGGTCATTGACTGAAAAAGTATTGAAGCCAAAGAGCATTAAAACAGACATCTAGCTGTTTCAGAAGTAGGTCAAGCTTGGCAGTTGATTTGGTATTGGCCTTTTGCAGTCATTGTACAACAGAGCTCAGACTTTGAGGGGTAATGCTGATAGGGGATGAGAGTGAAGCTGAAATATTACATCACAACTGTTGCAATAATCAGTCTCACTACTACTGCATAGCATTGCTGTGAAAAATTGATAATTGTCCCTCTTTTTTTTTCTTAATTCTCTTAACATGTAATTGGGTATTTAAAGTGAACACTAAGCTTGGTGAACATAAATTTGCCAAATGAGCAGCCACCTATGTTAATTACTGGATAAAAAAAGTATAAAAAAAATCAAATATTATACTAATCTGCTTTTTCCTGCTTTTATGAGAAAATTATTGTAAGGGGCAGTAAAGCAAAACACCCAAGGTTCTATTTATCTGCCTTTATTCTGTAGAAATTCTGTAATCTTTTTGAAGAAGCGCAATCTATCAATGGTGAATTCACTGTGTGACCTTTAAATGAATTCTCCACTGGCTTGATACTACTAACAGATGTCTGTATTATCATTTAACTATGCTGTATGGTTTTCTTTTTGGACGGCCTCCAGTCTCCATAAACATCTCACAAGGAAGATCACCTCAGACCGACAAACCCCGAACATATGCTTATAATTCCTAATGAGCTTCTGGAATTTGGTGCATTTACAGACGTGGAGAAAAATCACTCATTCCCCTCGCAATGCATCATATGTCATTCACAAGCATGAGGGTAAGGTGATTCTTCACACATGGCATTGACCACTTTTTGGCTAAAAGAAAACAATGAAAGTGCCAGGAGCACAGTCATCTGTATGAGAGCATCTGAATTTTTTTATGAGCAGTGTGATGACATCATTATGGACCTCCCCACTAAGTCTCCGTCAGTGTGAGAATGTCTGACATTATTGGCGAGCAGTGTGATGGCATCATCATGGGCCTTCCCACTATGTCTCCTTCTGTGTGAGAGCGTGTGACGTTATTGGTGAGCAGTGTGATGACATCATCATGGACTCCCCACTATGTCTCCTTCAGTGTGAGGGCATCTGACATCATTGGCAAGCAGTGTGATGACATCATCATGGACCTCCCCACTATGTCTCCTTAAGTGAGAGAACTTCTGACATTATTTGCAAGTAGTGTGATAACATCATCATGAGCCTCCCACTGTGTCTCCTTCTGTGTGAGAGAGTCTGGCATTATTCGCGAGCAGTATGATGACATCATCATGGGCCTTCCCACTATGTCTCCTTCTGTGTGAGAGCACGTGACATTATTGGTGAGCAGTGTGATGACATCATCATGGACTCCCCACTATGTCTCCTTCACTGTGAGGGCATCTGACATCATTGGCAAGCAGTGTGATGACATCATCATGGACCTCCCCACTATGTCTCCTTAAGTGAGAGAACTTCTGACATTATTTGCAAGTAGTGTGATAACATCATCATGAGCCTCCCACTGTGTCTCCTTCTGTGTGAGAGAGTCTAACATTATTGGCGAGCAGTATGATGACATCATCATGGGCCTTCCCACTATGTCTCCTTCAGTGTGAAAACTTCAGAATTTATTGGCGAGCAGTGTGGTGACATCATCATGGACCTTCCCACTATGTCCCCTTCTGTAGAAGAAAAATGCGGTGCTTTGGTCTAATTGCATATTTAAAGTATCTGTCTGCGCCCAAGTTATATCCCAAAAAAGGGATACAATGAAACCAAAAATATATTTTTATATAGGTGCAGTGCTACAATGCACCTCCCCTTTTTATCTTATGACTACAATATACCTAGGTTAAGTGCAATATAAATACATACATTAATATTTGCAAGTCCATGTGCAACGAAGTAAACAATAAACCAGCAAAAATTACCAAATTCATATGCAAAAATCCATGCAGTTATATACTGTACAGTATGTGTGACAAAAAAATCCAATAAAGTGCTTCAAAAGTGCCCATAAAGTATATTTTGTGGTTAACTCTCCTAAACAAAATCCTCTGAACTAAATTGCCAAAGTAATAAAAATAATTATATATATATATATATATATATATATATATATATGTAACAAAAGTTCAATAAAGTGGGATCTCTCCTCCAAGGCTCCTCTTTCTCCCTTAAGGCTTTTTCCAGGTATGCAGATATCACACTATTTCCTCCAGCGACCACCACATAAGTGCATGGAACAAACTAAGAATATACTCCAAATACTGTATTGTCACTTTAATACTGAGAAGTAAAAAGGTTAAAAACACTTACAGATAAAATGTGCTTGCCGTGAACAAGTAAAAAGTGCATTACAATGTGTCCAGAATGCTACTGCATTCCACGAACCAGAAGTGAGCAAACTGGAAGAGACGTAAGGAAGTTCTGTCCAATGCGTTTCATCATATTAATGTCATCATGAGCTCTATTTGACCCACTTATTATACTAAGGGGTCATGGATGGCTGGTGAGTGTGGTGGTCTGAGGGGGAGCATGTGAACACTGACGCTGGGGTGGAATACAGCACTTAGTCTTTGCAGCACTTGCAGAAGAGGCACTTTAACCACTTCACCCCCTGAAGGATTTCTCAGGTTAGGACCAGAGCACTTTTTGTGATTCGGCACTGCATCGCTTTAACTGACAATTGCGTGGTCATGCAACATTGTACCCAAACAATTTTTTTTTTCCCACAAATAGAGCTTTCTTTTGGTGGTATTTGATCACCACTGCGTCATTTCTGATCGCCGCTATAAACAAAGAAATAGCTACAATTTTGCAAAAAAACCCCAATATTTCTTACATTTTGCTAAAATTCATGCAATTGGCCATGTTTACAGATGAGAATTCATTTCTGGGGATTTTTTTTTTTTTTATTGGCTGCGATCTGCAATTTTTTGTGGTACCGCGATATTGGGGCGGACATGACGGACATTTTTGATACTTTTTTGGAACCAATGACATTTATTCAGCGATCAGAAATTTAAAGGACCACTGATTACTGTATAAATGTCATTGGCAGTGAAGGGGTTAACCTGCAGGGGGTGATCTAGGGGTTAACTGTGTTCCCTGGGTGTGTTCTAACTATGAGGGTGCTGAGCTACCATGGGCATGAGAGATCTATCCAATCCCAGTGACAGGGATCCGTAGATCTCTTATGTCCCCATTGACAGAGTGGGGAACCGCCGTGTTTACATTGGCGGTTCTCCGTTCTTTCACTCTGGCCGCTCATCGCGGTTCGCCGGCGGACATCGGGTCTGCCTGAGCCGAGGGCACAATCCGAAGTGCGTCGGGCACGAGAGCGCGCCGGCGGCGGCATGCACTCGCCCCCTAGCTACACCTGTGCGAATCGCCGCCTATTTACGGCGATTCGCGGGACGCGTCCACACTGCCGCCGTTAATATACAGCGCGCGGTGTGGAACCGGTTAAAGCACTTTTGAAGCACTTTATTGAACTTTTGTTACATATGTATATATGTGACTGTATATTTTTTTAATGAATTTAGCAATTTAGTTCAGAGAATTTAATTTAGGAGAATGAAGCACAAAGGATACTTTATAGGCACTTTTAAAGCACTTTATTGGATTATTTATCCCATACATATAACTGTATGAATGTTTGCATATGAATTTGGTCATTTTCGCTGGTTTATTGCTTACATTGTTACACATGGACTTTATGTATATATTATTTTATTTACGTTGCACTGAATTGAGATATATTACAGTCATCAGATTAAATAGGGGAGGTGTATTGTAGTGAAACACACCTTTTTAAAAACATTTTCATGTCTCCTTCTGTGCAAGAGCATCTTACATTATTATTGAACAGTGTGATAACATCATTTAAAACATTTTTTGTTTGGTCGAGATCTAGACATTTTTTTGGTTTCAAGATCCATTTTAATGTTTACTTCTGACGTGGAAAAATGTTTGTTTTTTAATAATTTACTCTTTTTTGTGTTTTATCAAAGTACAGTAACATGGAGGGACACAAGAGAAAACACTTAGGCACTCTAAGGTTGCTGAATCTAGGGTCCTGTCTTGCAGAGCAGACCAAAAAATAACCCTAAAACAAGGGCATTTCCGCTTATGAATGATAGAGGAAATATGCTGGGCATCATATAGGGGTTACCTAACTATGGAAACAAAAGAGGTGTGGACATTATATGTGTGCTCCCTGTAGAGGAAATAGTTGGCCACTGTCTTGAGTGGTGTCTGTCTAGGAGCTTTGCTGGAAAGAAGACCCTGGGAGGTTTAGCCACTGCCCAGGGTTGCAATCCAGGTAATATAAGGAGTTTTTGTCTTGGCTGCAGATATATCCGTGGCCAGGAAAGGTCTAACAGAGAACACAAGGAGAGGCGCCTCTAAGTGCAATAGTTAAAACAATTTATTATGGCCCAATAGCTAAAAAACACTCACAAGATGTGGAAGTGAATAAGGCACGTGCAATGTTAATTCCAGTAGGTGAAGGACTTCTCAATCCGTTCCAATGCGATGGGGCTGTCAAACTGAATGATGTTGGTCATCTCACTCACACGCCGCTCCTAGTGATGGATGAGCCGGCCGGGAGCTCAGAATGAGGCTTGGCTAGAAGCGCTGTGCAGGCACGGGCGGATGACGTCCTAATCGTGCAGCGCGTTTCGTGGGCGTGATGGCTATGATGACGTGATAGCCGCGCCCCTTCTTCAGGCTAGGATGCCACTGGAGTGACTGAGCAAGAAATTTATACTATGAGGGACGGGAATGGGACAACGTGGAATGATCCATTAGTACCAGGGGCAATAGAAAATAGCCTAGGTTATAATCTGTGAGTGCATGCACCTCAGGTACACTGAAAACGTATATATAAGCACAACAATGTATCAAAACAGCGCAATCAAATAACAATCAAATACATGGACATAATTACATTACAATGGTTAAAAAAGCATAATACTTAGAAAAAGGCATAATAATTAAAAGAAGGGGAACATCAATGACACTATCTGAGGGGCAGAGAGGACAAGACGGAGGAGACTGGGGGACATAATTGGCGATAGATATATATAATTATCTAGAATAAAACAAAAAGTCAGCTGCACCAACCCTTAACCACCAAAACAAAATATTTTTCCTTATCACCGCTGCAACTTAAAAATGTGAATTCTACATTAAGTGGGAGGAGGACGTCATTGATTCCCAGAGAAGGCCTGAGTTGGCCTTTTGGGTGCGGTACATCAATGACATCCTCCTCCTGTGGAAGGGGGACCAGGCTTCTCTTCTGGAGTTTGTAGGTTCCCTAAATGACAACGACAGGGGAATCAGATTAAACTTCGAATATAGCCAAACAGTGGTAAATTTTTTGGATTTGTATATTAAGATCGAAGAGGGCAGAATGACAACCATCACATACTTTAAGCCCACAGATCGGAACTCCTTCATATCCAGGGACAGTTGTCATCATAGGCCCTGGTTGGAAGGAGTTCCGAAGAGCCAACTGCTTCGTATTAGAAGAGATTGTACCAGTTTGAATGACTTTGATGCACAAGCAGAGATCCTGATTAAACGATTCCTGGAGAGGGGTATGAAGAGACCTCTCTGCGGAACACCGCCCAATCAGTAAAAGATATGGACAGGAATCAGTTGTTGGTTCAGAGAGTTAGACCTGTTAAACAGGAGCCGGATCCAAGCCGACAATTTGCTTTCATTACAAACTTTTCCACCCAACATAGAGCTATTCGGAACATTTTTTGTAAACATTGGCATATCCTGCAAAATGACCCAGTGTTACGTACAGCCTTGCCTCCTCGACCTGTGGTAACATACAGGGGTGTATCATCATTGAGGGACAAAGTAGTACATAATATTATCGATCCCCCCTCCGCCAGCACCTCCCTTTTCCATCACCTAAAAGGCTTTTTCAGATGTGGCTAATGCCAAGCTTGGCAGGCTAATAAGTCTCAGAGAAAAACCCCTCAATTTTTCATCCACGGTTACAAATAAGAAATATACCATCGAGTATTTTATTACCTGTAGAACTACTCATGTAGTTTATTTGCTTCAGTGCCCATGTGGCCTACAATACGTGGGCAGGACCACTAGACCCTTGAGTGTTAGGCTTGGAGAGCATCTGGCCAATATACGCAGAGGGTACAAAAATCATAGTGTGTCCAGACATTATGACAGAGTCCACGCGCGAGATCCCACAGGGACCTTGTGGGCATAGATCACTTTGTTTCCCATTGGAGGGGCAGTCTCAAAGTAAGGGAACTGTCCAAAATGGAAACAAAGTGGATTTTTCTTCTCCATAGCTACTCTCCGTCAGGTTTAAACATAGCTTTAGATGTGAATTGTTTTATAGACAACTCCTGATATTTTTTCATCATTAAATGGTGATCTATATAGTCAACATTTTTATCAATCATCGAATATCATTAAGAGGTTGCCTTAGCATGGGACATTGGATTGTTTTTTCATATAGCTGAGGCGTGATATGTGGGATACAGGAGCCCATAATTCGGATTGTTTTCCACATAACATAGGCCTGGGGTGTTTGGGATATATGAATCCATACCTTGGCCTGTCTTTTTATTTAGCATGAGCCATGGGTGTTTGTGATATATGAGTTTATGTAGTATCACACATGCCTTAGGGTTATGACCTATTCTATAATTGGATATGTTTTACTAGTGTGCCCTATCCCTCATTGGGGGCCCGGGACACCTCCCTCCCATGCTCCGATTGCCATATTCCAAAAATAATACATTTTTTTGTTTTTCCCCCCATTCTCAGGTTTCCCCCTTTTTTTCAATTTGACCCCATTACTATCTCCGTATATATATATATATATACATGTTTTTTTATTAAAAATAGAAAAATGCTTCTCTTTGTGAAATAAGTTTTCACATTATTTTTATATATTAATATCTCCTGTTTTTATATGCTTTCTTATATTAGACGTTTTTATCGTATATTTGGGTCTCGTGACGGGGCCTATAGAAGTTTCCTTTCCTTTTTCTTTTTCTTTTCTAATTTGGAACGCAAACAGGCCGATTTCCAGCTTGCCGTACGTTCGTGAGATACCAACGAAACAACGGGGGCACGTTCGGACGTGCTCACGCGTTCATCCCATACGTGAGACATGGGAGGGATGTAATACCCCGAACAAACGTGATTGGCGTATGTGAACGTCTGACGTGTTTATAGAGCGGTGAGGTGAGACAGCCTTCATGCCCTGGAATACGTCCTCGTAGCGACGAAATCATTAGGGCGGAAGTGCTGTCTCACAATCACCACGGAGTTCTTATTGTCTTTTTGGCCTGCAGCGCAATTGTATCTGAATAACTGTAAGTGCAATATTTTCATTAAAATTCCTGCTTTTAAAACGGGAATGCACTATTGTGGCCTCTCTTTCACTCCCATCGAGTGACAAGGATGCCCCTTGAAGGATAGAATCCGAGAGGCTGATCGCATCAACCCAGTGGAGGTTTATATCCACTAAACTTCTCCTGACCTCCTGTGATAAGTGGTCCAGGAGTCCCGGTAAGGGTACATCCATATTGGTGGAGGCTTTTTCTTGTCACTTCAGTGGTGATGTGGTGGATGTTCAATTATATATGAAACTTGGAGAAGATTGTCACGGTTTTCCTTGTACTTGATTGGATACTTTTTTGGACTTTTCTTTTTTACATATTGATTTTCACGTTTTTTTATATACACTGGACTGATTGGATACTTTTTTGGACTTTTCTTTTATTTATATATTAACTTTCACGTTTTTCATATACACTGTTTGGATATATTTTTCAGCTACCCATATTATGTCACAAGCGCAACTTTTTTGTTTGTCTTATATATAATTATCTAACTATGTCGCGCTAAAAAGTAAAAGTGCATACCTGTAAACAATAAATATAAATAAAAGTGCAGAAAAGGGTCATATTGCAAGCCCACATAGATCACAATACATAAAAGTGTTTTATACTTGCAATCGCCACCAGTTAAAAAATTTAAACCATATAAAGTGCAAACGTGTATAACAAGTGCAAAATTATAAGTTCATCAGCAGCAATAGTAAATAAATTCCAGACAGTCTCTTAAAGTTGTACATTGAAGATTCCCCGTAACCACAAGAGGAAGGAGAAATTTTGAGAAATTTCAAAAAGTTGAGAGAGGGGACACCAAAGTTCCAGTTGTTTTCTTAAGTCATCAACCACGTTATCTATATCACCTCCAGTGAGAGAAGGGGGTAAGGTAGAATACTCTTACCAGATTTTTGGACCCACTATCTCTAGTAAGGGTCATAGACGCCAGCAGATATAACCCTCTGCGGGGTATATATTAGCACCGTAGTGGAAGACTCTCCATATAGTGATAGACCTCCGTTTCCCAGATCTTTCAAAGTTCCAACCTCTCAACTCCCGTTAGCAGCATATAAAGATAATAAAGGAATCCACATAGTGTAATAACGTATAGCCAATATTTATTAGGATTAAAAACACAGGTTACTCACAAACATCCACAAAGTCAATGTGTTGTATACAGATAAAAAGCCGGCAAGATCGATATACACCCGTTCGTTCGGAATCACATGGGGCGTGGCTGACGTCACCACGCTCCATCCTCAGTTTAGGACATACATTGAATAGTCACATTCTCACTTTCTCGGTCCCCTTCTAAGAATGGGCCGTAATTGTTTGTCCCTTCGGGTCATTATATATTATATATATCTGTCTATTGCCAATTTTGTCCCCCAGTCTCCTCCGTCTTGTCCTCTCTGCCCCTCAGATAGCGTCATTGATGTTCCCCTTCTTGTAATTATTATGCCTTTTTCTAAGTATTATGCTTTTTTAACCACTTCTCTTTAGGAGGACGTACTATGACGTCCTGCCTTTGAGAAGTGATATCTGAATGGTGCCTGCAGCTGCAGGCACCATTCAGGTACCGTTTTTTTTAGTTTCCGTCCTGCAGTATCATGCAGGAGGATTTCTCTTCACCAATTTTTTCGTATTATGAATCTTTTTCCGTATTATTAATGTTCTTCCCCTTGTAGTTACTGCGATAGACTCCCCGTCTCTCCTGTTCTGCCTCCTCTGACCCCCTGTTTTAACCGTTATCTGTCTATATATATTATATATTACTGGGCTTCCCTGTTTGTTAATGCCGGGTAAGAATCTTCCCCTGGCTCTTTCACTCTTACACTGATAAGTTACATACAGGATTTGACTCCTACCTCGCACCACTGCAGTCGGTGCGGGGTACACTAAGGCTTGCTTGC
>BLSH010370042.1:23045-39352 GCA_018402905.1 Glandirana rugosa | reverse complement strand
AGTCAATGGCACTGTGCTGCTGTCTCAGCCAGTGAGGAGGGGAGTCCTGAGCAGCTCCTACAATATCGCTGTAGCTAGATGGGGATCAGGTATGTATTAGGGGGGCTGCGGGGCTGCTGCACACAGAAGGCTTTTTATTTTAATGCATAGAATAAATTAAGATAAAAAAAACCTTCTGCCTTTACAATCACTTTAAGTCTAGGGGGAGAAGAAGAGGCTGTATTACTTACCTAACATTTAAGGGAAGCAAGAATGACAACCACTTGGATTGATTTAAAACTAGCAAGATACATATAGGCAGGGCAATATACAATGCAATGCAAATAAATTCCCAACACACTTTGAGTCAACATCTCTGGTTTAAAACAGAGGTCTGTGTTGTACAGACTTGTAAATACACAATATTGTCAAAAGTATTGTGACACCTGCCTTTACACGCACATTAACTTTAATGGCATCCCAGTCTTAGTCAGTAGGGTTCAATATTGAGTTGGCCCGCCCTTTGCAGCTATAACAGCTTCATCTCTCCTGGGAAGGCTGTCCACAAGGTTTAGGAGTGTCTATGGGAATGTTTGACCATTCTTCCAGAAGCGCATTTGTGAGGTCAGGCACTGATGTGGATGAGAAGACCTGGCTCACAGTCTCCGCTCTAAATCATTTCAAAGGTGTTCTATCAGATTGAGGTCAGGACATGTTTGAACAGGAAAGGGCCATCTCCAAACTGTTCCCACAAAGTTGGGAGCATGAAATTGTCCAAAATGTCTTGGTATGTTGATGCCTTAAGAGTTCTCTTCACTGAAACTAAGGGGCCAAGCCCAATCCCTGAAAATGAACCCCACACCAAAATTACTCCTCCACCAAATGATTTGGGCCAGTGCACAAAGCCAGGTCCATAAAGACATGGATGAGCGAGTTTGGGGTGGAGGAACTTGACTGACCCAATAGAATATGTATGAATGTGAGTTAGGGACCTTAGATTGTAAGCTCCTTGGGGGTAGGGACTGATGTGAATGTAAATATATATGTAAAGCGCTGCATAAATTGGCAGCGCTATATAAGTACCTGAAATAAATAAATAAACTAAATAAATAGAAGACCTTTGGGATGAATTAGAGTGGAGACTGCGAGCCAGGCCTTCTCGTGCCCATCAGTGCCTGACCTCACAAATGCACTTCTGGAAGAATGTCGGCCATACTCATAATCCTAATTACTAATCTTTGCAAACGGATCCAATAATTCAACGTGTTTTACCTATTAGCTTCCTCAGGACTTCCTTAGCTTGGTTGCAAAGAAAAATTGCCTAACTAAAGAGAAAAAAAAACATACAATAATAAGCATTAAACCTATAATGTTTTAATATTTTCAAAATCTTATGTCTTTCAATGTCAGCTTACACTTTTCAAAGATTAGTTATGATGATTATGAGTATGGCCAACATCACATCTGTAATTTTATTCTAATGATTCTAACATTCAAACGTTTTTAATCATTTGTAATAAAATATTGTTATTTTTATCATCTTGTGTGGTCGTTCCTCTCTGGTACCGGTAGAGTTCAATACATCTTAAAATGTTTTTTGTAGACTATAACTGGAATGGATGAGGTACCATCACAATAGCCCAACATTTTTTGTATCACTTAATAAAATACCTTAATGAACTTTTAACCATGTGGCATGCACTTTTCACGATATCCCTTTGATCTTACAGTATGAGAAATGCTAACAAGAGCTTTCATTGGGTAAGATAGTTGCCCATCAAGTTCCACTGCAACCCCCACATTTGTGAGATCCAATCCAATTTTTTATACGGCTCCCACACTCAAAACTATTTGTCAATCTGGTTGTTATACTTTCATCTCCTAAATAGCTTTGGATTTACAGAAACCATCCGGCACATCCAACTTGCACACTGCAAACTTACCCACACACGTTGGAGATCAAGGTAATTGTTGAAGCCCCTTTCGAGGTGAGGGACCATCGTGCCCATTTCTACAGTGAGATTATCTAATGAAACTATAAGTACACAGAGTCCAACACACTCCATACAGCAATGAGACCCAGCAATAGAAGGGGGGGTGTGGTAAAAAGGCAGATGGTGCCACCAAAGCATAAGTCCAATTCAAGATAGTGCCAGTGCACCATGTTTAGAAAAGTAGGATGTCACCAACAGAAAGCAGTAACGTTTTGAGGCCACCAGGGACCTCTTCCTCAGGCAACAGTGATTGCTACCTAAAAAAAGGGCCTCTAGTGGCCTTGAAACGTTACTCCTTTCTGTTGGTGACAATAAAGTGTCTATTAATCTAAATATGGCATGCTGGTGATATCTTGGATTGTCTAATAAAACTGGATTCTTCAATCACTGGCCAACAAGGAAATGGTGTGGATGTTCTGATGTAAAATGGTGGCAGTGTTTCCAGAAAGGAATTATATTAACAGTTTATTGATTTTACTTGCTGCCTGGAGTTACGCTTTAAACTGTGGTTGGCAGACCACAACCTAATGGAGCATCAAGCCAAGCACAGAAAGACAGAATCTTATTAAAACCATTGGCATCCCACCAGGTCTTATTTATCAACCGCAAAGACATCTGGATAGCTCCAAATTGGGGAAAGTCGACAGCAGGCTTAGATTAATTGACGTAAATTTCCAATAGTCCTAAAAGCTCAGGACTCTTCTTTCATATCTGGTATGGGTTGCATTTATTCTTTAGTTAATTATCTCAATATGGTAAAATGCATTACCTCTTTATATTGCCGTGTTAGTTTTATTTTTTGACCTGCAGTTAATTATATTAATTTTTTGCGCAAAACAATAAAATCAATAAAATATTTTAAAACATGTTTATATTTTTAAAGCTAAACTCCAGGTGAATTTAAAAAAACATTAAGTCATGCATTAATGTATCTACTAAAAATGATAAAAGTATATCTTAGTGTTGAGTAGCTTTTGTTAGAGGCTCTGTCAGTATTTTAATTCCTCTCTGTGTCCCTGCTAGAGGGATTCATTGTCTCTTTTGGCTCTGACCACTACTGTCACCAAGTGAAGGAAAATCCAAAATTTTCAATTGTCACCAGAACATAAATAGATGGGAAATCTTCCAATGGGGACACTTGTTTTAATTACTTAGAGGGGATTTCCCTCCCTGGAGAGATCTTCTCTCACTTTCTGTCTACATGAAATGAAAATCTCTGGATGGGAATCATATTGCCAAAATAATATTGCAGGGGGTTTAACCATTCCCTTCTCTATCTGTAGTATAGTGAGTTTAACAGGTTCTTTCCAAAAACAGTGCAGAGGCAGCCAGGCACACAGCAATGGTTCATTCGCTACAGTTCATTGAACAGTCTAGTGGCTGTTTTTCACAGGTTTATAGCAGGGTTGCCAACCTTCCTTAAATTTACGGACAGTTTGTAAAAATTGGTCAATTTTTACACTGTCCATAAATGTCTGTTACGGACGAGGATGCCCATAAAAATATGGCCATGGGCCAACTTTGGAACTGCACATGCGCAGTTCTGAAGCTGGCCAGAGCCGAACACAGGCGGGCTTAGAGTCGGACTCAAACAGGGAGGGGGTGACTGGGTGCATTGGTAACATCATGGTGCCGCCTGGTGCCGTTTATGAAGCACAGCAGGGGGAGTGGAGCTGGGATGCAGGAGCAGGAGTCTGGGGCACCATTGCATAAGTTTTATTTACCTCCATTCATGTCATTTGAAATAGCGAGGTCTTGGCTCAGCATCACAAGACAACACCTGCACCAAACCGTTAACCCATCATACCTGTGAGTGGATCCGCAGGTGGGTGCAGGATCTGCATAGCATATATGAAGATAGAAAGTCACTGGATGGCCGCACTCCACAAAAAGTATCTTTATTCGAATAAATTAGAATCCATACGGTGACAAATGGGCACAACTGATCCAAGGTGGGACACAGCAGCTAACATATTTCACGTCGCACAGGGATGCTTAATTGTAGCTAAATGTGTACAGGTGACTTGCTGTATTTATGGAAATCCAAAACCCAAAACCCACTCACCAGTTAGGCTGAAAGCAATCAACCGGCGTGTAAGGAGAGAGATATTCACAACCACTGCAAACCACATGAAAACCAATGATAAAAATCAATTAAAATGAATAAACATCAATTTAAAATAGAATCCCCTTTTGTAGATATATGGAAATAACAAAAAATGTTCTGTACAACCATCATATAGATTGCAATACAGACGTGTATACATAATGGCATTGGCATATATCAAATTCATTACATCATACATTTCCAAAAAAAAGCTTTATTGAAAGAAAAGACAGGTATACATATAACATGTCACTCAGTGACAGATAACTGCACATAAGTTGTACACAGTCCTGAAACATACTATGGTTCTCAAATTAACACCTTATGGTGAAGGATACAGAGCATAGCAATAGGAACATCATAGAAGTTTTCAGGTATCTCCTGATAATTGAGTCTCTAGGTTTATAGGTCTAAGAAGGTGAGTGGGGGGAACACCACGGCCCGCGTGGTTATAGAAGATATATGTCAGAGATGTCACCTTAGATCAGTGGTTCTCAACTCCGGTCCTCGGGACCCACCAACAGGCCAGATTTTAAGTATTACCTTGGGGAGATGCAGACTAGAATACTGCAATCATTGAGCAGCAAATGATATCACCTGTGATGTCTTTCAGTTATCCTGCAAACCTGGCCTGTTGCGGGGTCCCGAGGACCGGAGTTGAGAACCACTGCCTTAGATAGAGATGGTGTAGTAAGTGAGGGATGGGGGAGGGAAAGGAAGGGGGGGGGGGAGCAGGGAAGCGGTCCACCCAGGTATAGACCTTCTTTCAGTGAGGGGGGCGTTTGTAAAGATTTGACAGTTGGGGAAAGTCCTTTGTAGTGTAATAAGTAGGAGCAATGGGAGTAATGGAGGAGGGCAGGGAGATAAATAGCATCAAAGGTGCAATGGGCATGGGAGGGTCGGTATTCTTGACCAGGGATTGTGCTGTAGGGGAGATGTCTAGTGGGGAGTTTGTTGCGTGTTACATAGTCGTTTGAGAGTATATATTTGCATCTCACTGATGTGTGGTTTTAGCGGGAGGGGGGTGTACGAGGAGTTTGTATGGGTCTGTTGTTTGGAAGTGTGTCCAGCAAGCCCAGCGGTGTGCGAAGTCTCGGAGTGTTACGCGAGATGGATATAAGTTCTTCCATCTCTGCTATTCTGTTTATTTGTCAATACCAGTCTGACAGAGAGGGTATTCTGGCTGATCCCCAAAGTCTAGGTATACAGAGTACATCATACATTTCACATGTTTCGTATAACAATGGCATAAATGACAGTATAGATTCATGGACACTTTTAAATTCATTGTATCCAAGAGGCGACATTGTAATCTTAAAGAAAAAAACATAATATGATGGCAAAGTGAAATGTATGTAAACATGACCTCAAAAAAGAGAGAACAGGTTACGGGGATTTTGATCTTTATAAGGTATCCAAACATTTAGTTGTAAGAAATGATGAATGGTAATTGACAATCAAGTGGTACAATAACTTACTCAAAAAAAATGGGGGTGACTACCTTGTCATCACAAAAGGGAGCAGCAAGTGGATACATTGAGAAACAACACATTGAACCTTCACATAAAGAAAATAGAAGATAGAATAGATCTGTTGTGCCCATTTGTGACCGTATGGATTTCAACTTATTCGAAAAAAGATACTTTTTGTGGAGTGCGGCCATCCAGTGACTTTCTATCTTCACAGTCTTGGCTCAGCATGTAGATATCTTGAGATTCCTGGGCAGAATTCAGAAATCTTCTGCTCTTGTATCGATGGGCACAGGCCTGTAATTTAATGGGGACACCTTGATAGTTGTATTTATATCTATGTATAATATATTACAACACAGGGTTGCTCCACTCAAACCATTTCCTCATCAGCTCTACAGTGTCGGCAAGTCAATGCTCCAAGACAACAGAAAGCAGCAGCACATTCAGCGGAAAATGGCTATTTATTTACATCTTCAGTTGAAAAACCAAATGAAACCAATCATGAAAGCCTCACAATATACAGCCTAAATATTTCACCTCTCCCTTTATACAAGTTTAGAAAAACAGCAAGGAACAGGGTATATAGAGCAAATTATTAAAAAAAATATATATTGCTCTTTTCAAATACATTTATTAGGGCTTCGGGCCAAGCAATGGAGGAGCCTGAAGATCAGGTCAGTGACAGCTCCCAGCCAGCCAGGCCACATAGTCTGTGGGGGGGCGTAAGGGGGAGTGAACAAACTAAGTTAATAGTCCATCCTCCCACATCAGAGTTCCCAACGTTCCCCTTTAAATCAGTGTCCTCTGAGTTCCCCTTTACATCAGAGCCTTTACTGTCAGTACACTGTAAGGTGGAACCCTGCGGACTCTTATGTAAAGGGGGACTCTGGACTCTTATGCAAGGGAGAACTTTGTGGACTGTGATGTAATGGGGTGCTCCATAGACTCTCATGTAGGGACAGGCTCGGGTGACGAGACCCCCTTACATCAGAGTTTCCCTTTACACCAGTCCACAGCACCCTATCTTACATCAGAGTGCTCAGAGTCCTCCTTTACATCAGAGTCCACAGATCTCTCAAAAAAACAAACAATTTCTCCAGCTCTCAAAAGGACAATCACCAGTCTGGGGTAGACATACGGTCTATGTAACCTCAGGGAAAAAACTTCAGCAGTGCAGCCTCCCTCAGACAGGGGTATCCAACCAAAAAGCTGCAAAGTAACACACAGGGGATACAAACACCTAAACCCGAGATTTATTGAAGAAACCAAATAGACAAATTAATACTCACAAACTACAGAAAAATTATGCAAGACACTCTCTGATGGTCAATCAACGTGGCAACAGATGACCACACAATTGGCAATGTCGGCAGAAATTTTTCCTTTACATCAGAAACTGCACTGTAAAGGGGGACCCTGCAGACTCTAATGTAAAGGGGAGACATTTGTTTTTGCTCTTTGTTATTATACCTTAACCATATTGCTAATAGCACTAGATACATGAGTGCAGCTTAATTATTGAAATTGGCACTGTTTTGCACTGAAAATACTCATTTTATGTACTTTTATGTAGTTTTTGGCATCCTATCAGTCAATTTCACTTCAGTTGGTTGGCAACATTGGTTTATTGCCTGAATAACTTGTAGCAGGGGATAGAGTGAGATACCCCCACAATAATTAAGCACGGCCTACTAAGGACACTTCCTTCTCAGTAGCAGAAGCATATGAAGTAGTAGGACAGTCTATAGATGCACAGCTGGAGACCATGCAGCAGTATGAACACAAGAAGTAGTAGACTGAAGCAGTCTATTGGTCTACAGCCAGAAGCCTTGAATCAAGTTGCAGCCCAGAAAGAAGCTCTGTTCACAAATCCTAAGGCAGTATACAGTGAGGGAAAAGGTATTTGCTCCCCTGATGATTTTGTATGTTTGCCCACTGACAAAGAAATGATCAGCCTATAATTTTAATGGTAGGTTTATTTTAACAGTGAGACAGAATAACAACAAAATATCCAGAAAAGCGCATTTCAAAAAAAGTTATAAATTGATTTGCATTTTAATGAGTGAAATAAGTATTTGTTCTCCTATCAATCAGCAAGATTTCTGGCTCCCAGGTGTCTTCTATAAAGGTAAAAAGCTGAGATTAGGAGCACTCTCTTAAAGGGAGTGCTCCTAACCTCAGCTTGTTACCTTTATAAAAGACACCTGTCCACAGAAGCAATCAATCAGATTCCAATCTCTCCATCATGGCCAAGACCAAAGCGCTAAGGGGACAGGACAACTTCACTGCATCAAAGAGAGGATGGACGGGGCCATGTACTGTCAAATCTTGGGTGAGAACCTCCTTCCCTCAGCAAGGGCATAGGAAATGGGTCGTGGAAGGGTATTCCAGCAGGACAATGACCCTAAACACACAGCCAAGGCAACAAATCTGTGGTTCAAGAACCACATTAAAGTCCTGGAGTGGCCTAGCCAGTCTCCAGACTGAAATAAGTATTTGTTCTCCTATCAATCAGCAAGATTTCTGGCTCCCAGGTGTCTTCTATAAAGGTAAAAAGCTGAGATTAGGAGCACTCTCTTAAAGGGAGTGCTCCTAACCTCAGCTTGTTACCTTTATAAAAGACACCTGTCCACAGAAGCAATCAATCAGATTCCAATCTCTCCATCATGGCCAAGACCAAAGCGCTAAGGGGACAGGACAACTTCACTGCATCAAAGAGAGGATGGACGGGGCCATGTACTGTCAAATCTTGGGTGAGAACCTCCTTCCCTCAGCAAGGGCATAGGAAATGGGTCGTGGAAGGGTATTCCAGCAGGACAATGACCCTAAACACACAGCCAAGGCAACAAATCTGTGGTTCAAGAACCACATTAAAGTCCTGGAGTGGCCTAGCCAGTCTCCAGACTGAAATAAGTATTTGTTCTCCTATCAATCAGCAAGATTTCTGGCTCCCAGGTGTCTTCTATAAAGGTAAAAAGCTGAGATTAGGAGCACTCTCTTAAAGGGAGTGCTCCTAACCTCAACTTTTTACCTTTATAAAAGACACCTGTCCACAGAAGCAATCAATCAGATTCCAATCTCTCCATCATGGCCAAGACCAAAGAGCTAAGGGGACAGGACAACTTCACTGCATCAAAGAGACAATGGACAGGGCCATGTACTGTCACATCTTGGGTGAGAACCTCCTTCCCTCAGCCAGGGCATAGGAAATGGGTCATGGAAGGGTATTCCAGCATGACAATGACCCTAAACACACAGCCAAGGCAACAAATCTGTGGTTCAAGAACCACATTAAAGTCCTGGAGTGGCCTAGCCAGTCTCCAGACCTTAATCCCATAGAAAATATGTGGAGGGAGCTGAAGGTTTGAGTTACCAAAAGTCATCCTCAAAACCTTAATGACTTCAAGAGGATCTGCAAAGAGGAGTGGGACAAAATCCCTCCTGAGATGTGCAAACCTGGTGGCCAACTACAAGAAACGTCTGACCTCTGTGATTGTCAACAAGGGTTTTGCCACCAAGTACTAAGTTATGTTTTGCAAAAGGGTCAAATACTTATTTCAGTCATTAAAGCAGAGTCCCACCCACATTTGGAACTTCCATTGATCGGATTCCCCCCCCTCGGGTGTCACATTTGGCACCTTTCGGGGGGGAGGGGGGAGAGGATACCTGTCTTTGACAGGTATCCTGCTCCCACTTCCGTGAGCCCGGGTCACAGCGAATTATGTCAGCAGCCCGGCTCCCTCTTCCTCCCTCCTCGCTCTGCTACTGGCCACCGGGCCAATAGCAGAGCACAGCGGAGCCTCGAGCATGCACAGTAGGGCTCCCGGTGTGAAGCCTAATGCTACTCTGCCGGGTTCCCTTACCTGCAATTAGGGATGAGCTGAACACCTCCTAGTTCAGTTCACACCAGAACATGCTAACAGACAAAAAATATGTGCGAACATTCGAACACCATTAAAGTCTATGGGTCCCGAACATGAAAAATCAAAAGTGCTCATTTTAAAGGCTTATATGCAAGTTATTGCCATAAAAAGTGTATGGGGACCGGGGTCCTACCCTAGGGGACATGTATCAATGCAAAAAAAAGGTTTTAAATCAATCGTTTTTTCAGGAGCGGGGATTTTAATAATGCTTAAAGTGAAACAATAAAATGAAATATTCCTTTAAATAATGTGCCTGGGGGGTCCCCTTGGTCTGCCTGTAAAAGGGCGCACCTCTGTGATATTTTAGAACAGTGCCAGAGCAAAATGACATTTGTAAAGGAAAAATTGTTATTTAAAACCACTCGTGGCTGTAAGTTATTGCCGGTTCCCGGCAATATAGATAAAAATCAGTGGAAAAATATGCGTAGGGTCCCCCCCCCAGTCCATACCAGGCCCTTCGGGTCCGGTATGGATTTAAAAAAAAATAATTAAAAAAAAAATTGAAGTGGGGTCCCCCCTAAAATCTAAACCAGACCCTTATCCGAGCATGCAATCTGGCCGGCCAGGATGGGGGGGGGGGGGGGCAAGCGTCCCCCCTCCTGAACTGTACCAGGCTACATGCCCTCAACATGGGGAGTATGGGTGCTTTGGGGCAAGGGGAGGATCTGCACCCCCACCCCAAAGCTCCTTGTCCCCATATTGATGGGGACAAGAGCCTTTTCCCCACAACCCTGGGCTGTGGTTGTGGGGGTCTGCAGGTGAGGGGCTTATCAGAATCTGGAAGCCCCCTTTAATAAGGGGCCCCCAGATCCCGCCCCCCCATGTGAAATAGTATCGGGTACATCATACCCCCACTACTTCACCAAAAAGTGTCAAAAAAGAAAAATAACACAGGAGACAATTAGGGACAAGTCCTTTATTAAAAAAGAAAAAAAAGTGTCCCCCCGTTGTAATCCATCGTCAATCACGGCGCGTGACGGACCTGAAAAAAAACCGCAACAGCTCCTCCTCCATGGGAGGGCTCCCGCCGACTGAGCTCTCTTTGTTTTGACAGTTTATTTATAGTCAAGGGTGGGGCCACCCGGTGACGTAATTGAGTGACCCACCTGGTGGGGTCACCAGCTACATCACTGGATCGCAGACGGCGGCAGCCCTCCCATGGAGGAAGAGCTGTGCACGCAGTCATCTCGCCATGCATTTTGGGGCACTCCGCGGCGGGCGAAGTGTCCATGAACGCCCCATAATGTTCACACTTGGGCGAACACCTGTGGTTTGAGTCGAACTTGCGTTCAACTCGAACCGCGGGCCCATTCGGCAGCTGAGGGAGACATTAGCTGCGGTTCTGACATCGCTGGACTCCAGGACAGGTAAGTGCTCTATTATTAAAAGTCAGCAGCTACAGTATGTGTAACTGCTGGCTTTTACTTTTTTTTGTTCTAGGCGGACCCACACTTTAAAATGCAAATCAATTTATAACTTTTTTGAAAATGCATTTTTCTGGATTTTGTTTGATTTTGTTCTTAGCCTGTCTCTCACTGTTAAAATAAACCTACCATTAAAATTATAGACTGATTATTTATTTTTCAGTGGGCAAACGTACAAAATCAGCAGGGGATCAAATACTTTTTTCCCCTCACTGTAAGTCCAAAAGTTCAGTTCTTTGCAGTTCAGCGTCCAGTCCAAAGGCTCTAGGGGGGTAAGCAGTCCCCCATCTCCTTTCAGCTCACAGATCCATCTCCACAGAGGGAAAAAGACCATCTCCATAGGGCTGCAGGCAATTAAATAGCATCCCCAACCACCATTTGAGCACCCCTCTCCAGGGATTAGCAAGATCCTGCTAAAAATTCAGGCTGGTTATTTGCATTCTCGCCCCCTAAGCTCTAGAAACTTCTTACAGAGGCAGGGAGAAGCAATCAAACTCCCAGTCTGTGAAACCCTGAACAGACTAGACTAAACAATCACTGCCCCTCTGATCACAGAGCAAGCCAAAAACTAAAGTTACCTTGTAGCCCAGCTAGGAGGGTGCTACATATCTAAAAAAAAACACAGAAAGTGTTGGCTTTGGATATATGTCATGTTTATTTCCAAACGTAACCAGTGGGAGTACCTCAATCAGTTTTAATATCAGGAAATGATTGGAAAATCTCTCCAATGGAGGGACAATTTTAGTAAACTGGTAAAAGGTTAGAACATCCAACATTGTTTTGTATTTGCTGTCTGTGTTTCCTGTCCTGGTGAAGACCGAATCCCTCATTTTTAGCACAGGTGTCACACCGACAGACGGTGAGAGAAATGCCCAGGAATGGTGCCCATCACCTTGTAAAAATGAACAATAGATTCTTTGTGGAAGGAGTTTTGTTTCTTTTTAATATGGTGGGAGCTGGGCTTTCTTGGGTCACCAACAAGGATCAAGCATGCATCAAGTGAGTCAGTTCCAGGCTGTTTAATCCAAAAGTATTGGAACTATGGGTTCAGCATGATAGTCTGTCAACTAGCATTTTTTTATGAAAAGGTCAGCTGTGGCATTGCCATATTACTCCAGTATAGATACCCTTTAATTTAACAGTTGGCAGCCTAGGGGTTCCAACAGCTGTCTCAGAAGCGCCTCTTCAGTGTCTATAAGAATGAGTGGTCCTTATCCGCTTTCCCGGCAAAACAGATTCCAGGGAAACCGACTGTTCCAAGAGACTTTAAATATAGCTGAGCTGATGAAGCAGTTTATGGTAATTTGAAGCTTTTGTAACATGAATGGCAAAGGACAGAATGGAGCATAAATAGACATGAATAGCAATCACCAATATTCTCTGTGTGAGTTTCATGCCAATTTCTACTTCTTTATGAAATGCCTCTGTTATCCCATCTTATTTTAATGGGAATTAACACAAATGTGTAACATTTACAAATGTCTTGATTAATAGGACTTTTGGTAGGCGTTGTATATGTGACAATTCTTTGAATTTAGATGATGTGGTGACGTTATTCAGAACCCGGTAAAGGACGGAGAATATTACACCACTGTGATGTAGTTAACGTCATTCAGCACTAACATTCCAGTTTGTGACTACTGGTTGAATTACCCAATGACTGATGTCATTTAGAGACTCTAGTTGGGCCCGCTGGACCCACTTCTGTTCCACGGATAGATATTCTACTCTAACGGGTTCAAACCATGCGGACCTCCACCCTGCTCCCCAATAACCAGCTACATACTTCTTCTAATACTCATACTTAGGTCATATCTTCAACTTGAGACAAAGGACCTCCCACCCCTACCCAAGGAATGAGCCTGGCAGGAACCCTTTAGAAGAGATCTTTAAGAAGCGGTTCACTTCACTGTTTCCCAATTCTATGCTGTCTTTTGTGTAGCTCCCAATCCCCCCTACATCATCTCCCCCCCCCCCTATATTCCCCCATTTTTTTAATTCTTTCCCATTCTTGCCATCCTCTTGTGCATACATATCTTTTTAAGCACTCTAGTTTACAAGCCGTTGTTCTTACATCCAATACTACTAAGATAACCAGTTCTGAACACCCCCCAAACAGACACAACCTATTTCTAGGACCTAACCCCTCCATACCTATTTAGACAACCGAGCAGGTATATCAGCCCACTTGGGCTAGTCTTAACACAAGGGAAAAGAGGTACCATTCCAACATGCACCACATTTCATAGGCTTTGGTCTGGATGAATCCCTGGTTCTTTTTTCTTGTCTTTTTTTATTACTGCATAAGCTCATATTGAATGTTAGGACCATTGGTTATTTAAATTATTTTGATATGTTGCATTGAATACTACCGCATCCACAAAGTATGCCTTTCCAGCATTCTTTTTTTCCTTGTATGTCAATATGTGTTGATATACTTTTCACAATAAAACCTGTTTGGAAAAAAAAATAGAAATTATTGGACAGACCTACGCAAATTGCAGCCTCCGCACCACAACCAGATATTCGGCTGTCCCTATCTGACCCTCAATACCTCCTGAACCAGGTTCAGTGAGGCAAGCTGACAGAAGTCCATGTGGAGAGCTGCAAGAAGTGGAAGGAGAAAGCCTGAGGACCTGATCGGTACAGCGCGAAGGATTTTCCTACCAGGTTCTGGTAGGAGGGTATTGCCTAGGATGATGAGAAAGAGCCAGCGGCCTATGGCCTGCATCTGTGAATGTGTGAGTTGGGCAGAAGAATCGGTCAAGTGCCTGAAGTCCCCTCCAATGTAAGGTATACAGAGTAACCTGCCCAAATGTATACTTTGTTCAGGTCTAGATTGATTATAGCAATGCTTACATCTATCAATGCATCCAGGGTTGCAATTAGAAATCATGGAGCCCATAGAGCCTTCCTGACAGGTACATCCCTTTCCACCAGACAGTTCCTGCCTGACAGTTCCTGTGACTGGAGGGCTTTTTAATTCCTTTTCACCAGAACCTATATGGTTATACTGTCTTGTTGAGTCCCAACTCCTTAGCCAGGTTGGAAATAGCTGTATGCAGTTTGGAATAAATGGCTGCATAATATTTGATTATGTTTGCTCTATACACCGTCAGCTCTTGATGTGAATCTAACCGATGGGGCATAAAAAATTATTTAAATGGATCTACCCATTGTCCTGAGATGAAGAATAGGGATGGGCAGAACCCTCCCCCCCCCCCCCTTTCAGTTCGCACCATAACATGCGAACAGACTAAAAAATGTGTGCGAACATTCGAACACCGTTAAAGTCTATGGGACCCGATGAAAAATCAAAAGTGCTCATTTTAAAGGTTTATATGCAAGTTATTGCCATAAAAAGTGCATGGGTACCCGGGTCCTGTCCTAGGGGACATGTATCAATGCAAAAAGAAGTTTTTAAATCGATCATTTTTTTCAGGAGCAGTGATTTTGATAATGCTTAAAGTGAAACAATAAAAATGAAATATTCCTTTAAATATCATGCCTGGGGGGTTCCTTTAGTCTGCCTGTAAAAGGGCGCACCTCTGTGATGTTTAGAACATAGCCAGGGCAAAATTACATTTGTAATGGGGACAAGAGCCTCTTCCCCACAACCCTGGGCTGTGGTTGTGGGGGTCTGTAGGCGGGGGGCTTATCGGAATCTGGAAGCCCGCTTTAATAATGCGGCCCACAGATCCCGTCCCCCCCCCTCCATGTGAAATAGTATCACGTACATCGTACCCATACTAATTCACCAAAAAGTGTCAAAAAAGAAAAAAAAAACACAGGAAACAATTAGGGAGAAGTCCTTTATTAACCACTTCAGCCCCGGAAGTATTTCACACTTTAGGACCAGATCGCTTTTTGCGATTCGGCACTGCGCCACTTTAACTGACAATTGTGCGGTCGTGCGACGTTGTACCCAAACAAAATTTTGCTTTTTGCTAAAATACAAATCCAAAAAAAAAAATATATAAAAAAACATTTTTTTCCATCAGTTTTGGCCGATTTATATTCTTCCGCATTTTTTTGTTAAAAAAAATCGCAGTCGGCGTTTATTGATTGGTTTGCGCAAAAGTTGCCGCGTTTACGGATGATGAGAATTAATTTCTGGGGTTCTTATTTATTTATTTATTTTTTACTAGTAATGGCGGCGATCTGCGATTTTTAGCGGTACTGCGATATTGCAGCGGACATGTCGGAACATTTTGACACTTTTTTGGGACCATTGCCATTTATACAGCGATCAGTGCTATAAAAATGCACTGATTACTGTGTAAATGCCATTGGCAGTGAAGGGGTTAACCTGCAGGGAGCGCTCTAAGGGTTAATTGTGTTCCCTGGGCATGTTCTAACTGTGTGTGGGTTACCCTAGCAGGGGAAGGGGAGCGATCACGGCTTCCATATAGAGGAAGGCTGTGATCACAGCCCTTCCCCCTCTCACAGAACGGAGATCCGTGTTTACATGCACCGATCTCCGTTCTTTCACTGCGGGGGGGGGGCATTGCGGGTAGCGGGCGGAGATCGAGTCCACCCTACCCGCTCCCTGGCCCCCCCTGGACACAGTGAGCGCATGAGTGCGCCTCCGGCGGCACGCATGCGCTCACAGTGCATGATCTCGCAACCGCCGTCATATGATGACGGTTTGCGATATCGAGCCACCTTGTCGCCATCAACCTGCGGTTGGCGGTCGGCAAGTGGTTAATTTTCCCAAGAATTGTGGGAAAAAAGTACAACTTCAAAAAACTCGCCATGCCTCTTACTAAATACCTTGGAATGTCTACTTTTAAAAATGGGGTAATTTGGGGGGTATTTGCACATTCCTGACATTTCAGGGCCTCAAGAATTGAGATAGGCCATCACTGCATCAGGTGTGATCAATATTCAATCATTTGCACCATAGTTTGTAGACTCTATAACTTTCACACAGACCAAATAATATACACTTATTTGGGTTATTATTCCAAAGATAGGTAACAGTATAGGTTTTGGGCCAAATTTATGAACAAAAATTACTTATTTGCAAAATTTTATCACAAAAACTAAAAAAAAGTGTTTTTCTTTAAAAATTTTCACAATTTTTCACTTATGTCGCAAAAAATAAAATACCCAGAGGTTCTTATATACCACCAAAATAAAGCTCTATTTGTGTGAAAAAAATGATAAAAACTTTGTTTGGGTACAGTGTAGCATGAGAGAGTAATTGGCATTCAAAGTGTGAGAGCGCTGAAAGCTGAAAATTGGTCTGGGCAGGAAGGGGGTATAAACGTCCTGTATTGGCGTGGTTAATTTCACCTTCACATGGTCCTCGAACTCCCTTCCCTATCTAGGTACTAAATTGACCAATTCTATTGATAAATTATATTCAGCAAATTACCCCCCCCATGTTCAAAAACGTTGAGGAA
>BLSH010370034.1:145634-158548 GCA_018402905.1 Glandirana rugosa | reverse complement strand
GAGCGAGTTTGGGGTGGAGGAACTTGACCTCAACCCAATAGAACACCTTTGGGATGAATAAGAGTGGAGATTGCAAGCCAGACCTTCTTGTCCAACATCAGTGCCTGACCTCACAAATGTACTTCTTGAAGAATGGTCAAACATTCCCATAGAGTCACACTCCTAAACCTTGTGGACAGCCTTCCCAGAAGAGTTGAAACTGGTATAGCTGCAAAGGGTGGGCCAAATCAATATTGAACCCTACGGACTAAGACTGGGATGCCATTAAAGCTCATGTGCGTGTAAAGGCAGGTGTCCCAATACTTTTGACAATATAGTGTATGTGCCTAGAGTTGCTCTAAGTTAAAGTGATTGTAAATCCTCATTTTTTTTCCCTATTAAAATAACAAACATTTTATACTTACCTGCTCTATTGCAGTGGTTTTGCACAGAGCAGCCCAGATCCTCCTCTTCTCGGGTCCCTCTTCTGTGCTCCTGGCCCCTCCCTCCTGTTCAGTAACCCCACAGCAAGTAGCTTTCTATGGGGGCACCCAAGCTAAGTCACAGCTCCCTGTGTCCATTCAGACACGAAGCCCCAACCTCGGCATACACCCTCTCTCTCCTGATAGGCTAGCTGACTTCGATGGACAGCAGCGGCAGCCAATGGCGCCACTGCTGTGTCTCAGCAGGCAGGGAGAATCTCGGACGGCTGAGACACTTGTGGAAATCGCTGGACAGAGAGAGACCTCAGGCAAGTAGGGGGGCTACTGCACACAGAAGGCTTTTTATCTCAATGCATAGAATGTACTAAGATAGAATTTCACAACCCTTTTAACCGGTTCCCGACCGCGCGCCGTGTTTTTACGGCGGCAGTCGGGGAGCCCTGCGCGAATCGCAGTAAATAAGCAGCGATCTGCAATCAGCCACCAGGGGGTGCGTGCGCGCACCCGCCGCACTCCTGGGGAGTGTGCCCGCGGCTCGGGCGGACCCGATGTCCGCCAGCGAGCCGCGATGATCGGCTACAGGGAAAGAACGGGGAACTGCCGATGTAAACACGGCGGTTCTCCGCTCTGTCAGTGGGGTATGAGCGATCTACTGATCCCTGTCACCGGGATCAGTTAGATCTCTCATGCCCATGTTAGCCCAACCCCCCCACAGTAAGAACACACCCAGGGAACACAGTTAACCCCTAGCTCTCCCCCCCCCCAGGTTAACCCCTTCACTGCCAATGACATTTATACAGTAATCAGTGGACATTTAAGTTTCTGATCGCTGAATAAATGTCATTGGTCCCAAAAAAGTGTAAAAAATGTCCGACATGTCCGCCCCAATATCGCATTATCGCTAAAAATCGCAGATTGCCGCCATTATTAGTAAAAAATAAAAAAAATAAATAAAAACCCCAGAAATGAATTCTCACCATCCGTAAACGAGGCCACTTTTGCGCAAACCAATCAATAAACGCTGATTGCAATTTTTTTTTATCACAAATATGAGGAATTATATAAATCGGCCAAAAACGGTGAAAAAAAATGTTTTTTTTATATTTTTTTTTGGATTTGAATTTTAGCAAAAAGTAAGAAATTTGGGGTTTTTTTCAAAATGGTCGCTCTTCTTTTGTTTATAGCGGCGATAAGAAATGACGCAGAGGCGATCAAATACC
This sequence comes from Glandirana rugosa, assembly GCA_018402905.1. Classification (NCBI taxonomy): domain Eukaryota; kingdom Metazoa; phylum Chordata; class Amphibia; order Anura; family Ranidae; genus Glandirana; species Glandirana rugosa. Next base: position 156,906 of record BLSH010370034.1, on the reverse strand, counting down.
ACCAAAAGAAAGCTCTATTTGTGGGAAAAAAAGGACGCAAATTATGTTTGAGTGCAACGTTGCACGACCGCGCAATTGTCAGTTAAAGCAACGCAGCACCGAATCGCAAAAAGTGCTCTGGTCCTAAAGCTGCAAAACCTTCCGGTTGGTAAGTGGTTAAGCACTACTTACATACAATCAGAAACATGTAAAATGGTGCACAAGCAAATAAATGCTTAGTTACTGTATATAGATAAATTGGGAAGGAGGATAATAGTCCAAAAATGTCCATAAGAGGTTAAACACACTGGTGGCAGCTCCTCAGAGATGGAAGAAATTTCCGGGAATGTAAGTAAACACCAGAGAGTGTTAAACTTTGTGTATTAATTAAAACAAAGTGGCAACTCACATGTGGCAATGATAATAAGCACATATAAATAAAAGTATCATCTACGGCTGAAAAGTCTGCACCCGGGATCAATCAGTATGGTCCAGAAGGAAAGAGCCCCACCGCTGTCTGGATGGAATGAAGAGCTTTGACAACCAGGAAGTGATCCACAGATAGCTTTATACAGGCTTGACAAAGTAGCAGTGTCGCTCCAAAATGCATCACCCTGTTCGACCCACAGCGCCGGTGTCACTCCCAGTTGGCTCTGAGCTCCACAGCCCCTATTTGCTTCCTTGGTGGTGGCCTGTACATTCTGGACTGACGGTAATAAATTATACTTTTGTGACATGCGCTTATTATCATTACCACATGTGAGTTGCCATTTTGTTTTCATACATTAAAAATAGTTTGCATTACTACACTCAGATTAGCACCCTCTGGTATTTACTACTTTCATACAAACCTGCTTCATTTTTTATATACTGTTTTATTGAAAAGAAGTTTTCAAATGTGCAGCACAGTGGCTAAGTGGTTAGCACTTCTTCCTGGCAGCACTAGGGTTAAGTGGTTAGCACTTCTTCCTGGCAGCACTAGGGTTGTTGGTTTGATTCTCAACCATGACACTACCTGTTTGCATGATCCTTCTGTGTCTGAGTGGGTTTCCTCCGGGTACTCCGGTTTCCTCCCACACTCCAAAGACTTGCTGGCAGGTTAATTGTCTTCAGTCTAAATCGACCCTAGTATGTAGGCATGTAAGTTAAGCTTCGTTCACACTAGCAATTTTTTTATTTCAACCCAGCAGAGCAGAACAAAAAAAACTGACAGCTAAGAAGAAGCCACTGTACTAACTATCCGACATTAGTACAGCGATCTTCCGAGCTGTTCTCTTGTGTTCTGACAGTGTTGTTGCCATCCCCGCTAGAACACTCCAGTCAGTGCCTTCAGCACTGTTCAGGAGCCGGTTGGCAGGCCGTTTTGGGTCATGCCCCTTCTACAGACTCCACTACACACGGGACGAATGTCAGCTGGTTTCTATTGAACCAACTGATGCATTCTGACCTTTGGCCCGTGTGTACTAGGCTGTAGGGACCTTAGACTGAAAGCTCCTTGAGGGCAGGGACTGATATGAATGTATACTGTATTACCAAAAGTATTGGGACACACCTAGCCAGATCCCAATCAGGGAAGTAAACCCTCTGACTCCTGCACTTCCTACTTTAATTGTTCTTATTTTAGAGCCGATTTCACTGGTTTTGTTTTAAGTGTTTCAACATCACTGGACACTATTTCCTCCTAAGGTATACCAGATTCTCCATAATAAGACATCGCAACTACATGGTGAACTGATCACATCTATACTCAATTGTAACATTCTGATTGTGACTTATCACCTATGTAACGCTGTCATATATGAATACTGTTCTGTATCCGCTACTTTTTTCTCTCAATAAAATATTTGAAACGAAAAAAAAAAAGTATTGGGACCCCTTCCTTTACACACACACATGAACTTTAATGGCATCCCAGTCTTAGTCCGTAGGGTTCATTATTGAGTTGGCCCACCCTTTGCAGCTATAACAGCTTCAACTCTTCTGGGCAGGCTGTCCACAACGTTTAGGAGTGTGTCTATGGGAATGTTTGACCATTTTTCCAGAAGCGCATTTGTGAGGTTAGGCGCTGATGTGGACAAGAAAGCCTGGGATGCCATTACAGTTCATGTGTGTGTAAAGGCAGGTGTCCCAATACTTTTGGTAATATAGTGTATAATAAATATGTAAAGTGTTGTGTAAATTGATGCCACTATATAGGTACCTGTAATAAATAAATATAAACAATAAAAGGTATTGTCAGTAAAGACATACAGTATCACACAAAAGTGAGTACCCCCTCACTTTTTTGTAAATAATTTATTATATCTTTTCATGTGACAACACTGAAGAAATGACACTTTGCTACAATGTAAAGTACTGAGTGTACAGCTTGTATAACAGTGTAAATTTGCTGTCCCCTATAAATAACTCAACACACAGCCCTTAATGGCTAAACCACTGGCAGCAAAAGTGAGTATACCCCTTAAGTGAAAATGTCCAAATTGGGCCCAAAGTGTCAATATTTTCTTTGGCTACCATTATTTTCCAGTACTGCCTTAACCCTCTTGGGCATGGAATTCACCGGAGCTTTACAGGTTGCCACTGGAGTCCTCTTCCACTCCTCCATGATGACATCACAAAGCTGGTGGATGTTAGAGACCTTGCGCTCCTCCACCTCCCATTTTAGGGTACCCCATAGATGCTCAATAGGGTTTAGGTCTGGAGACATGCTTGGTCAGTCCATCACCTTAACCCTCAGCTTTTCTAGTAAGGCAGTGGTCATCTTGGAGGTGTGTTTGGGGTCGTTATCATGTTGGAATACTGCCCTGCGGCCCAGTCTCCCAAGGGAGGGGATAATGCTCTGCTTCAGTATGTCACAGTACATGTTGGCATTCATGGCTCCCTCAATGAACTGTAGCTCCCCAGTGCCAGCAGCACTCATGCAGCCCCAAACCATGACACTCCCACCACGATGCTTGACTGTAGGCAAGACAACCTTGTCTTTGTACTCCACACCTGGTTGCCGCCACACACGATTGACACCATCTGAACCAAATAAGTTTAGCATTGACATGTAGCGCTGCACAAATACGGTTTTCGTATATATTCATTTGTGCTGTTGATTATTTTATTTTAAGCTGCATTTTTTGGTGGGGTTATACCTCTGGAAGGCTTTTACTACTTTTGTATTTAATATTGTTACAGTGATGATTGTTCTTTCTGAATTAATTTAATACTGTTTATAAATTTAAGCACATCCTGTGATTACAGATTGTTGAATCCCTCAGGGGTTACCACCTCTGTAGTGTGTTTATTGTTAGGCTTATATTATTCATTATAGCAAGCAGCACAGCATCAATTCGTTTCTTGTGCGTGGTAGGATGTAGCCCAGCCTAGTGAAATACTGTGTATGCTCGAATGACGTGATCACACGGGGAACAAGGCACAATCTAGTAAACTGTGCATTTCCAAAAGCAGCTAAAGGAATCTACATGTAAGCCTTTTATTAAGGTTTCAGATGGAGCTGAGTAAAGAAGTAGAGTTTACTATCACTTTAACCACTTGCCTACTGGGCACTTTTATCCCCTTTCTGCCCAGGCCAATTTTCAGCTTTCACATTTTGAATGACAATTGCACGGCCATGATACACTGTACCCATATGAAATTTTAATCATTTATTTTCACACAAATAGAGCTTTCTTTTGGTGGCATTTTCACCACAAGGTTTTTTATTTTTTGCAAAATAAACTAAAAAAAGACCAAAATTTAAAAAAAAAATGTTTTTCACAGTTTGTTATAACATTTTGCAAACAGGTAATTTTTCTCCTTCACTGTTGTGCGCTGATGAGGCTGCACTGATCAGCAACAATGAGGCGGCACTGATGCCCAATGATAGACTGTACTGATGGGCACTGGTGGGCGCCGATGAGCAGGAACTGATGAGGCTGCACTGATAGGCGGCACTGATGGGCATCGATTGGTGGCACTGATGGGCACTGATAGGCAGCACTGAAGGGCACTGATAGGTGGCACTGATAGATGGCACTGATGGGCACTGATAGGCACTGGCAGGCAGGACTGATGAGCACTGATAGGCAGCACTGAAAGGTGACACTGATGAGAAGGCACTGATGACCACTGATTGGCAGCACTGATTGGCACTTACTGGCAGCACTGGTGGGCACTGATTGGCAGCACTGGTGGGCACTGTTGGGACTGCACTGATAATCAGGACACTGATTATCAGTACCCTGATTATCAGTGTAGATGTTCCCTTCACACACGCTAGTTAGCAGCTCTCCTCTCTTGTGTTTACATCGTGATCAGCTGTGATTTGACACAGCTGATCACGTGGTAAAGGAAGTGGTCCTAAGAACACAGCGATCACAGAGCGTGCCTACGCGCTGTTCCAGGCGCAATCATCGGAGGACATCATATGACGCCCCCCCAGAGCTGGACGACTGCACTGTAGCCGTCATTTGGCTATAACGCGGTCGGGAAGTGGTTAAAGTAGTATTAAACCCAAAAACAAACATTTATTATGTTGCAGCTTACCAATTCTTAGATGTGATGGCTGTTTTCTATTTTAGGCTTTTTTTTCTTTTAGTTTTATCTGGTGATCCAGCAAGGAAGTCAGTTGTCTTTCAAAACAACAAGCTCTCTTCCAGATGTATCAGCTTTCAGTGATAGAACAAGCCATTTAACATGGGCAAGGATGCTTACAATGATCCACTTTTTTTATTTCTGTACAACCCTTTTTTGAAAGGGAAAAAATAACTATTTAATGTAACTGCTTGTAAAGTGTAAGTTTGGCTCCAATTTGTTAGTTTATTTAAATCTGCTAGTACATCTAACACTCCCCCTCCCCCAAGACTGACAGTACTGCTATGCCTGTGCTCCTTCATCCAGAGTGGGGGCACTCTATTACAGGAGGGGTGTTACTGGCAAAATCACCAGAGGGGAAAAGCCTAAAAAAGAACATGAATGCGGCCACCGCATATGATTGGTAAGCTGCAATATATGGCATTTTTGGTTTTGATACCACTTGAATAAATGATTTACTGTGTCTTAAAATGCTGTTATAGATGTAACTAAGAAAGCCCAGAGAATGTTATTAGAGGGTAAAATTGTGAATACAACAAGCATCAAAGGGCATGCAGCTAGCAGAACTAAAAAAGCAGAAGCACTGCCAAGGACTCAGTTTTCCAGGGACAAATCTTCAAGGAAATCAGAAATAGTTGGCTGCAATCCTAGATGCGATTAGAGACAAAGTTAAAAGCACGCTCTGTACAAGATCACAGGGAGATCACATTTATACTCCCAAGACAGCAAGGTTTTAACAGTAAATACAAAGAAAACAAAATAATGGGGTCCATGAACTCCAGGATGATACCAATCACAAATGAATCCTAAACTGGCTACACAAAGCGGGATACCATCATTCATTTTCAAATGATTATACCATTATTCACCTGACACATGCATCCATTAGCTTGTAGCAATGGTGGCATCTCTACAAAAACAACGGAGAGTATGTCATAAGAAAATGTTCACTCGAGTGCATCTGCCTTGGCAAAGACAGCGATTTTCCAAAATGTCCATGTAATCATCCAGCATACACATTGAGATTGTCACATGATTCGGTTAAAATCTTTTCTCAGTTACGCTTAGCTTATTGCAGGCCACACACAAACAAGGCTTGATTGCTATAAAGCATTGTTTCCCAACCCAGTCCTCAAAGCACACCAACAGGTCATGTTTTCAGGATTTCCCTCAGATGAAACAGCTGTGGTAATTACTAAGGCAGTGAAACTGATCAAATCACCTGTGCAAAATAATGGAAATCCTGAAGACATGACCTGTTGGTGTGCCTTGAGGACTGGGTTGGGAAACACTGCTATAAAGCTCTGAGCATCACTTTTGGGCAGTATATGAACTGTAATCAATCGACAATGAGCATTTGAAAGAGATAAAGACAGGAAGCTTCGTTAGTATTTTGCAGCACACATAATATTATGATCGTTTAACCACTCCAGCCCCGGAGGATTTACCCTCTTCCTGACCAGAGCCCTTTTTGCGATTCGGCACTACGTTACATTTACTGACAATTGCATGGTCATGCAACATTTTGTACCCAAACAAAATTGACGTCCTTTCTTTCCCACAAGTAGAGCTTTCTTTTGGTGGTATTTGATCACCTCTGCGTTTTTAATTTTTTGCCCTATAAACAAAAAAAGAGCAAATATTTCGAAAAAAAAACCAATATTTCTTACTTTTTGCTACATAGCCAAAAAATATATATATAAAACAACAAATGTATTCATCAGTTTTGGCTGATATATATTTTTCTACATATTTGTGGTAAAAAAAAAACCACAATCGGCGTTCATTGCTTGGTTTGCGCAAAAGTTGCTGCGTTTACAAACCATGAGAATTCATTTATGGCGTTTTACTATTTTTTTTACTGGTAATGGCGGCGATCTGCGATTTTTATCGGGACTGCGATATTGTGGAGGACAGATCGGATACTTTTGACACTTTTTTGGGACCATTGACATTTATATAGCGATCAGAGCTAAAAATAGCCACTGACTACTGTGTAAATGTCACTGGCAGGGAAGGGGTTAACCTGCAGGGGGCAATCAAGGGGTTAACTGTGTTTCCTAGGCGTGTTCTAACTGTGTGGGGGCAGGGCTGGCAGGGGCATGACAGATCTAACTGATCCTGATCACTGTCTTGCCCACTGACAGAATGGGGAACCGCCGTGTTTACATCGGCGGTTCCCCGTTCTTCCTCTCTAGAAGGTGATCGCGGGTTTGCGACGATCTGCACAGCGGAGTTAACTTTCCACCGTTTATGTACGCAAGGCGGTCGGCAAGTGGTTAAGTAAAACTAAAGGCAAAACTTTTTTTTTTTTAATACAATTAGCAAGTTAATTAGAACCCTCCATCAGTTGTATTTATTTATTTTTAACTGTGTCTCAGTGGGGAGGTTTCCCTTCACTTCCTGTCCCATAGTCAAATCCATCTAAAGTGAGGAAATTCCTGGTTGTCACTAGGGTCACCAGAACTAGTGTCCACATTGGGAGAGGTTCCGGTTCTGGTGACATCTGGTGGAGATTTTCTTTAACTTTCACCCTTGGTGATAGTAATAAACTGGGTGCAGTATATATACAGTATATATATATATATATATATATATATATATAGTCGTGGCCCCATGACCGAGATGTATATGGATCACATAAACATGAGACAAGACTTACAACATAACATAGATCTGAGGTGTGCCTTAGTGGTTTGGTCATTATGCCAAGAAAAGGGGGCATACCCAAGATAGGAAATGGAGGATTGTGGTGAGAAAAGTGCTGAGAAGTGCTCTGAAAAAGGGGAATGGGAGGGAGGGTATCGTGCTCCAGAACTGACAAAGAGCACAGGTGAGTGGCCTGCTTAAATACCCTCCAGGCTCCTCCCATAAATTCAGGCCACCATACTGGCCTTTATATATATATATATACATACAGTATATACTCACTGCCCACTTTATTAGGTACACCTGTTCAATTGCTTGGTGACACAAATTGCTAATCACAGATGTGGTGAAGACGACTTGCTGAAGTTCAAGCCAAGCATCAGAATGGGGAAGAAAGGGAATTTAAGTGACTATGAACATGGCATGGTTGTTGGTGTCAGACGGGCTGGCCTGAGTATATCAAAAACTGCTGATCTACTGGGATCTACACGCACAACCATCTCTAGGGTTTACAGAGAATGGTCCAAAAAACAGAAAATATCCAGTGAGTGGAATTTGTGTGGACGAAAATTCCTTTTTGATGTCAGAGGTCAGAGGAGAATGGACAGACTGGTTTGAGACGATAAAAAGGCAATAGTAACTCAAATAATCACTCATTATAACAAAGGTATGCATAGTACCATCTCTGAATGCACAACACATTGAACCTTGAAGCAGATGGGCTACAGCAGCAGAAGACCACACCGGGTGCCACTCCTGTCAGCTAAGAACAGGAAATTGAGGCTACAATTTGCACAAGCTCATCAAAATTGGACAATAGAAGATTGGGGAAACGTTGCCTGGTCTGATGAGTCTTGATTTCAGCTGCAACATCCAGGTTGGTTGGGTCAGAATTTGGTGTAAATGACATGAAAGCATGGATCCATCCTACCTTGTATCAAATGCTCAGGCTGGTGGTGTAATGGTGTGGGGGATATTTTTTTTGGCACACGTTGTGCCCCTTACTACAAATTGAGCATTGTTTAAATGCCACAAATGGCAAAGGTGTTAAACTCATTTTTCTCCTCAGTATTCACGAAGGAAACAGGTGGCTCAATTATTCAGAACTACAATGCTGGTCCTCACGGCATGTCACAGGAAGCTCCCTCATGGCTAACTGAGGATAAAATCAGAAATAGGCTTGAAAAACTGAACACTAGAGCAGTTTTCTGACTGGTTTGATACCAGCTGATTGGAGGAAAGCTAACGTAGTACCAATATATAAAAAAGGACCAAGATATAGCCCTGGGAACTACAGACCAGTTAGCTTAACATCAATAATTGGCAAGCTCTTGGAGGGAATAATAAGGGATTATATACAAGATTATTGTAACGAGAATGGTATCATTAGTGGTAATCAACATGGGTTCATGATGAAGGATCATTCTTGTCAAACCAATCTATTAACCTTCTATGAGGAGGTGAGCTGCCATCTAGATAAGGGAAGGCCTGTAGACGTGGTTTATCTGGATTTTGCAAAAGCATTTGATACAGTTCCCCATAAACGTTTACTGTACAAACTAAGGTCCCTTAACATGGATCAAAGGGTGAGCACCAGGATTGAAAATTGGCTACAGGGGCGAGTCCAGAGAGTGGTGATAAATGGGGAATACTCAGAATGGTCTGGTGTAGAAGTGGAGTTCCCCAAGGTTCTGTCCTGGGACCAATCCTATTCAATTTATTCATAAACGACTTGGAAGATGGGGTGAACAGCCCAATCTCAATATTTGCGGATGATACCAAGCTAAGCAGAGCAATAAACTCTCTACAGGATGTGGAAACCTTGCAAGAAGATCTGAATAAATTAATGGGATGGGCAGACAAGTGGCAAATTAGATTTAATGTAGAAAAATGTAAGATAATGCATTTGGGTACCAAGAACAAGAAAGCAAACTACTCCCTAGGGGGAGAGCATCTGGGGGAATCTAGGATGGAAAAAGACCTGGGGTCCTAGTAGAGAACAGGCTCAGCAGTGGCATGCAATGCCAAGCTGCTGCAAGCAAAGCTAACAAAGCGTTGGCATGCATCAGGAAAGGGATCAACTCCAGGGATAAATCAATAATTCTCCCACTCTACAAGTCTCTGGTGAGACCACACCTGGAATATGCCGTCCAGTTCTGGGCACCAGTCCTCAGGAAGGATGTCCTGATATTGGAAAGGGTACAGAGAAGGGCCACAAAGCTTATTAAGGGATTGGAGGACCTTAGTTATGAGGATAGATTACAAGCACTGAGCTTATTCTCTCTGGAGAAGAGACGCTTGAGAGTGGATATGATTTCAATGTACAAATACTGTACTGGTGACCCCACAATAGGTACAAAACGATTCCGCGCAAGGGAGCACACAAAGACACGCAGCCATTCACTAAAAAAAAAAGCGTAGAGACTTCTTTACGGTAAGAGCAGTGAGGATGTGGAATTCCACAAGCAGTAGTCTCTGCCGGGAGTCTAGATAATTTCAAAACACTATTAGATGCACACCTAAGGGACCACAACATTGAGGGGTATACAATTTAATACTGACATTAAAAACACACACATAGGTTGGACTTGATGGACTTGTGTCTTTTTTCAATCTTGTTGACTATGTAACTATGTAACTATGTAACAACCTACCTGAGTATTGTTGCTGACCGTGTCCATCCCTTTATGACTACAGTGTACCCATCTTCTGATGGCTACTTCCAGTGCACCATGTCACAAAGCTCAAATCATCTCACCACTGATTTCTTGAACATGACAATGGGGTCACTGTGCTCCAATGGCCTCCACAGTCACCAGATCTCAATCCAATAGAGCACCTTTGGGATATGGTGGAATGGGAGACTCGCATCATGGATGTGCAGCTGACAAATCTGCAGCAACTGTGTGATGATATCATGTCAATATGGACCAAAATATCTGAGGAATGTTTCCAACACCTTGTTGAATCTATGCTAAGAAGAATGGAGTTAGTTCTGAAGGCAAAAGGGGGTCCAACCCGGTACTAGCACGGTGTACCTAACAAAGTGGCCGGAGAGTGTATATATACAGTATATACACACACACATCTACACAATATGAAGGCCAATCTGAGAATGAGATAGTATTTGAACTTTGAAGTCAGCAGATCTGTACAACCAACACTGGCTTAGGGCCAGTTCACACTGGAATGAGGTGCAGGAAAGGCGCATTCTGTGCACGTTTATTTTACCACGTGCAAACCCACTACCCTTATGAGACACACACAGCTGCTATTAATTCCTAATAGCACCTCAAACACATCTTGCAAGCCCAGGGCATTTGAGGCCACCACACTGCATGATACCACAGTACCATGTGGTTTGGTGTGGCGCGATTTGTAAAAATAGTGTTTTGCACATTCCTGTGCATTTGGCAGCCCCCTTCAGATGAAGGGGCCGCCAAAGCCGCAACGCGTTGAAGAAAATGGCAAGATAGCACTAGACCCATAGGGTTACCTTGCTTTAATATTAACTTAACCTCTTTAGCGGTTATCCCGAGAGTGACTCTGGGTGAATTTTCACTACCAAAAGTGGTAACCCGAGCCACACTCGGCATCGCATCGCAAGGATCCAGGTAAAGTTACTTACCTTGTCCCCTGGATCCAGCGATGTCCCCCTGCTGTGTATTCCGACGGAATCTTCGCCCAATGCCTCTGGGTTCCGGGCTCCGTTTCCTGCGAGTGTCGCTTTGCATGGGGGTGGAGCCCGGTGGTAAATTCAAAAAGTGAAACACACATAACACATACAGTACACTGTAATCTGTAAGATTACATTACTGTATGAAATCATTTCACATCCCCTTTGTCCCTAGTGGTTTGCCCAGTTCTCTGCATGAATTTTTATATTATATATGTCATTCTTTCTGCCTGGAAACTTGAGAATGTCCATGGCAACCAAAAAGTGTTCCTTTACGTCAAAAGTGGTTTTTGATCAGCTAGAAAACACAGATAGTAAATAAGAATCATTTGCAGAATTGAGTGATACTGATTTTTGGGGAAATGTATCATCAGACACTGAAAGTGA
>BLSH010370034.1:126271-145624 GCA_018402905.1 Glandirana rugosa | reverse complement strand
CAAAGCCGCAACGCGTTGAAGAAAATGGCAAGATAGCACTAGACCCATAGGGTTACCTTGCTTTAATATTAACTTAACCTCTTTAGCGGTTATCCCGAGAGTGACTCTGGGTGAATTTTCACTACCAAAAGTGGTAACCCGAGCCACACTCGGCATCGCATCGCAAGGATCCAGGTAAAGTTACTTACCTTGTCCCCTGGATCCAGCGATGTCCCCCTGCTGTGTATTCCGACGGAATCTTCGCCCAATGCCTCTGGGTTCCGGGCTCCGTTTCCTGCGAGTGTCGCTTTGCATGGGGGTGGAGCCCGGTGGTAAATTCAAAAAGTGAAACACACATAACACATACAGTACACTGTAATCTGTAAGATTACATTACTGTATGAAATCATTTCACATCCCCTTTGTCCCTAGTGGTTTGCCCAGTGACCTGCATGCACTTTTATATTATATATGTCATTCTTTCTGCCTGAAAACTTGAGAACGTCCATGGCATCCAAAAAGCGTCCCTTTATGTCAAAAGTGTTTTTTGACCACCTAGAAAACAGTCATAGTAAATAAGAATCATTTGCAGAATTGAGTGATACTGATTCGTGGGGAAATTCGTCAATTCGACAATTCTGCAAATGAGCAAATTTCAGTGTTTTGATTTGATTACATTATTGAATACATTTTATTATTATTATATTAATATTTTTGATAATTATTTATAGTTATTTATTATATTATAATTTATGATTTTGATGTTTCAAACTTCATACCCGGGATGTCTACTAGATTCTTGTTTGGACAGATTTAAGTGAGTTATTCCTAAGAATTACATGCCTACAATATAGAACGCCAAATTTCTATGCGAAACAATGTACTTCTTTGAAACGCAAAAATCTGACATAATCATACCACCAGGGAGGTTAAGATACTGATGTTGCCCCTTAATGCTGCTCCAAACTATGAATTGAGGACACAATGTGCATTGACATGCTAGCTAAAATGGAGATGCATGAAAAAAAAAAGGAAAAAAATACCTTTAAAAGTAGTGTTTTTTCTGCCCATATGCATTAGGCCTACAACAAAACCATATTGGTGCTGTATTTGTGACATGCCAGGAAGGTACTCATGGAGGATTACTGCGGGGTCACTTTAAAGAGAATTACTATTGAGAGATATGTGTAAGCTACCCTTGCTGACCTCCTTCTGAAAGTCATAGTTGCCTGGCTCTATTGGTTGTAAAGCTTTTCTGAACCAACATAAGTGTATATAACAGGAATTCTGATTTCACTGGAAACATGCTTTCCCTGGGTCAGTGATATAAAGAGCATTGAATTCATCAAAGCCAAATAATTAGCATTCCCAGCAATGACAGCTTAAATTCAATAAGGATTTCTGTTAATAAAACCTTCCAACTACAAATCTTTTTCCTTCTAGCAATGTAACCTTTCACGTGCCCATTATTTTACAATTCTCCAATGTAATGCTGGCCATACACTGTACGAAAAATCCTTCAAACCCATTTTCGAAAAACGAACACTTGGCCATGAGAGCAAACCATGCCATCATGCAATGACCAATAAATTGTTCAATGGACATAAATGAACCCGTTTTTTATTTGTTTTTTTTTTCACATATATCTAGTGCAAACAGTTTGGACAGGAAACACTTTAAATTTTCAAATTATCGTTTGTCGGCAAAAAATTTCCAAACCTTTCCTTAGTTTTTTGCCTCAAAAATGTCCCAACGATTACCGATTTGTGCCCATTAACTAGCCGCATAACAAACAAACTGTCCAAATGCCCCAATTTCAGCTGATTTTTCGTATAGTATATCGCCAGCATAACATTTATGTTTCCAGAAACTTCTGTGTATCCAATCATTATTTACCATGACAGAACATTTTTTGATAAAAATGTCAACATATCCCTTTGAATTACTTTAGAAATGATGGGAAAGACAAAAAGAAACTAAAAAAAAAATTACCTGAATGATTTTGTAAAGTCCAGTTGTCAACAACTGCTGATAGCCAGACTATTGTTCCTAATTTTTATGGACAGTTTACTGAATGGAATGGTGCCAGCGGAGAAAAGCCAACGTGGCACCAATACTTAAAAAAGGGCCGAGCCATATCCCTGGGAACTACAGGCCAGTTAGCCTAACATCAATAAGGGATGATAAGGGACTATATACAAGTATTTAGTAATGAAAAAGGTATCATTAGCATGGATTCATGAAGAATCGTTCTTGCCAGACCAATCTATTAACCTTCTATGAAGAAATGAGCTGCCATCTAGATAAAGGAAGGCCTGTGGATGTGGTGTATTTGGATTTTGCAAAGGCATTTGATACAGCTCCCCATAAACGTTTACTGTACAAACTGAGGTCTGTTGTCATGGACCATAGGGTGAGTACCTGGATTGAAAACTGGCTACAGGGGCGAGTTCAGAGGGTGGTGATAAATGGGGAATACTCAGAATGGTCCGGTGTGGAGAGTGGGGTCCCCCCAAGGATCTGTCCTCGGACCAATCCCTGTTTAATTTATTCATAGATGATCTAGAGAAGGGATATGCAATTAGCGGACCAACCAGATGTTGCAGAACTACAAATGCCATGAGGCATAGCAAGACTCTGATAGCCACAAGCATGACACCCAGAGGCAGAGGTATGATTGGGCTTGTAGTTTTGCAACAGCTGGAGGTCCGCTAATTGTATATCCCTGATCTAGAGGATAGGATAAATAGCTCAATCTCAATATTTGCGGATGATACAAAGTTGAGTAGGGTAATAACTTCTATGCAGGATGTGGAAACCTTGCAAGAAGACCAAATAAAATAATTAGGTGGGCAACTACATGGCAAATGAGGTTTAGGGCTCTTTCACCCATACGGACCGTTCAGGTCCGCCTGTCGGTTTTTCAGGCGGACCTGAATAGACGCTCCATTAACCTCTATGTTGCTGACATCCGATCCGCTCCGATCCGCTAAATCCAGACGAATGGAAACCCTATTTTTCATCCGTCTATCAGATTGGATTGGATGAAAATGGACAGGTGGATCCGTTTTCATCCAATCCCCATAGAGGAGAGCAGGGGCTCAGACAGGTCTGTCTCTGCACAGTGAGCAGAAACGGACCTGTCATCCGTCGGCTCTGCAGGGATCAGTGGATCGATCCCCGCTGAGCAGAGGGGTCTGTCAAAACGGACCCGCAAGTGTGAAAGAGCCCTTAATGTTAAAAACTGTAAGGTAATGCATTTGGGAGCCAAAAATATGAATGCAAGCTACTGGCTAGGGGGAGAACCTCTGGGGGAAACTAGGATGAAAAAAGACCTGGGGATCCTAGTAGATGACAGGCTCAGCAATGGCACGCAATGCCAGGCTGCTGCAAGCACTGGCAGCTGGTGAAATTTTAGGATGGGAGGCGCCAAACCACACCCTTCATTTTTGACCCCTCCCGCTTCTCATAGATAGGTAGATTCCACCCATTGTGTCAGGAGTATACAGCCCAGAATCGCCAGATAGGGTATACAGCATCGCCAGATAGTGTTATATAAAGCATCGCCAGATAGGGGTATATACAGCATCACCATATAGGGGTATATACAGCATCACCATATAGGGGTATATACAGCATCACCAGATAGGTGTTTATGCAGCATCACCAGATAGGGGTATACAGCATCACCAGATAGAGGTAAACAAAGCACTCACCAGATAGGGGTATTTACAGCATCCACCAGATAGGGGTATAAACAGCATACAACAGATAGGGGTATATACAGCATCCACCAGATATGGGTACATACAGCATCCACCAGATAGGGGTATGCAGGATCACCAGATAGGGGTATATATAGCATAACCAGATAGGGTATACAGCATCGCCAGACAGGGGTATATACAGCATTCACTAGGTAGAGGTATATACAGCATCCACCCAATAGGGGTATATACAGCATCACCAGATAGGGGAATACAGCATCCACCAGATAGGGGTATATACAGCATTCACCAGATAGGAGTATATACAGCATCCACCAGATAGGGGTATACAGCATCACCAGATAGGGGTATATACAGCATCCACAAGATAGGAGTATATACAGCATCCACCAGATACGGGTATCTACAGCATCCACCAGATAGGGGTATATACAGCATCCACCAGATAAGGGTATACAGCATCACCAGATAGGGGTATATACAGCATCCACCAGCTAGGGGTATACAGCATTACCAGATAGTGGTATATACACATAGGCGTGCGCAGGGGGTGTGTCAGGTGTGCCTGGGCACACCCTAATCACTCCAAGCACATTAGCATTACTGCTCTGTGTGCCGATGGAGAGAAGGGAAATATCTGCCTCTGACTAGTTCCACCATTATTGAAGAGCTACCGTACTTCTCTTTCACTGAACCTGTTCTGCTATAAGAGTGTGTGTGTCTGTATGTGTATGTATGCATGTATATAAATATACTGTTAATGTGTGTTTGAGCTTTGGGGTGCACACCCTAATGCAATAGGCTGCACACACCTCTGTATATACAGCATCACCAGATAGGGGTATATACAGCATCACCAGATAGGGGTATATACAGCATCCACCAGATACGGGTATATACAGCATCCACCAGATAGGGGTATATACAACATCCACCAGATAGGGGTATATACAGCATCCACCAGATAGGGGTATATACAGCATCCACCAGATACTGGTATATACAGCATCCACCAGATAGGGGTATATACTGCATTCACCAGATAGGGGCATATACAGCATCCACCAGATAGGGGTATACAGCATCACCAGATAGGGGTATTTACAGCATCAGCAGATAGGGTATACAGCATCGCCAGATAGGGGTTTATACAGCATCACCATATAGGGGTATATACAGCATCCACCAGATATGTGTATATACAGCATCCACCAGATAGGGGTATTTACAGCATCCACCAGATAGGGGTATATACAGCATACACCAGATACGGGTATATACAGCATCCACCAGATAGGGGCATATACAGCATCCACCAGATAGGGGTATACAGCATCTCCAGATAGGGGTATATACAGCATCAGCAGATAGGGTATACAGCATCGCCAGATAGGGGGTTATACAGCATTCACCATATAGGGGTATATACAGCATTCACCAGATAGGGGAATATACAGCATCCACCAAATAGGAGTATATACAGCATCCACTAGATAGGGGTATATACAGCATCCACCAGATTGGGCTATACAGCCTCCACCAGATAGGGGTATATACAGCACACACCAGATAGGTGTATATACAGCATCCACCAGATAGGGGTATTTACAGCCTCCACCAGATAGGGGTATATACAGCATACACCAGATAGGGGTATATACAGAATCCACCAGGTAGGGGTATACAGCATCACCAGATAGGGGTATATACAGCAATCACAAGATAGGAGTATATACAGCATCCACAAGATAGAGGTACATACAGCATCCACCAGATAGGGGTATACAGCATCCACCAGATAGGGGTATATACAGCATTCACCAGATAGGAGTATATACAGCATCCACCAGATAGGGGTATACAGCATCACCAGATAGAGGTATATATAGCATCCACCAGACAGGAGTATATACAGCATCCACCAGATAAGGGCATACACAGCATCCACCAGATAGTGGTATACAGCATCCACCATATAGGGGTATATACAGCATCCACCAGATAGGTGTATATACAACATTCACCAGATAGGGGTATTTACAGCATCCACCAGATAGGGGTATATACAGCATCCACCAGATACGGTATATACAGCATCCACCAGATAGGGGTATATACTGCATCCACCAGATAGGGGCATATACAGCATCCACCAGATAGGGGTATACAGCATCACCAGATAGGGGTATATACAGCATCAGCAGATAGGGTATACAGCATCGCCAGATAGGGGTTTATACAGTATCACCATATAGGGGTATATACAGCATCCACCAGATAGGTGTATATACAGCATCCACCAGATAGGGGTATTTACAGCATCCACCAGATAGGAGTATATACAGCATACACCAGATACGGGTATATACAGCATCCACCAGATAGGGGTATATACTGCATCCACCAGATAGGGGCATATACAGCATCCACCAGATAGGGGTATACAGCATCACCAGATAGGGGTATATACAGCATCAGCAGATAGGGTATACAGCATCGCCAGATAGGGGTTTATACAGTATCACCATATAGGGGTATATACAGCATCCACCAGATAGGTGTATATACAGCATCCACCAGATAGGGGTATTTACAGCATCCACCAGATAGGAGTATATACAGCATACACCAGATACGGGTATATACAGCATCCACCAGATAGGGGTATATACTGCATCCACCAGATAGGGGCATATACAGCATCCACCAGATAGGGGTATACAGCATCACCAGATAGGGGTATATACAGCATCAGCAGATAGGGTATACAGCATCGCCAGATAGGGGTTTATACAGCATCACCATATAGGGGTATATACAGCATCCACCAGATAGGTGTATATACAGCATCCACCAGATAGGGGCATATACAGCATCCACCAGATAGGGGTATACAGCATCTCCAGATAGGGGTATATACAGCATCAGCAGATAGGGTATACAGCATCGCCAGATAGGGGGTTATACAGCATTCACCATATAGGGGCATATACAGCATTCACCAGATAGGGGTATATACAGCATCCACCAGATAGGAGTATATACAGCATCCACTAGATAGGGGTATATACAGCATCCACCAGATTGGGGTATACAGCATCCACCAGATAGGGGTATATACAGCACACACCAGATAGGGGTATATACAGCATCCGCCAGATAGGGGTATATACAGCATCACCAGATAGGTGTATACAGCATCACCAGATAGGGTATACAGCATCGCTAGATAGGGTTATATACAGCATTCACCAGATAGGGGTATATACAGCATCACCAAATAGGGGTATATATAGAATCCACCAGATAGGGATATATACAGCATCCACCAGATAGGGGTATGCAGCATCACCAAATAGGGGTATATATAGAATCCACCAGATAGGGATATATACAGCATCCACCAGATAGGGGTATGCAGCATCACCAGATAGGGGTATATACAGCATCACCAGATAGGGGTATGTACAGCATCACCATATAGGGGTATATACAGCATTCACCAGATAGGGGTATATACAGCATCCACCAGATAGGGGTATATACAGCATCAACCAGATAGGGGTATATACAGCATCACTGGATAGGGATATACAGCATCACCAGATATGGGTAACTACAGCATCCACCAGATAGGAGTATATACAGCATCCACCAGATAGGAGTATATACAGCATCCACCAGATAGGGGTATATACAGCATCCACCAGATAGGGGTATACAGCATCCACCAGATAGGGGTATACAGTACCCCCCCCCGGGCAGTCGGGACATCCAGTTCTGGACTTACCCCATCCAGGAAGCGGCAGAGGTTTCCGGCGAGCAGGAGAGTGCTGTGCTTCGTCGGCTTCCCCCTCCTCCTCCGAGAAAGGTGTGCAATAGGATTGCCTGTCCTCCAGCCAATCGGGAAACCAGTAACATACCTGCACTTCCTGATTGGCAGAGAGGCCATTCAGTGTTCAGAAAAGAAAATATTCATTTGTTCTTGTAACACACGTGAGTGGGCTTGCAAGCGCAATGCTCTGCGCCCTGAGTCAGTCTATTTTGAAGTCTATTAGAGCCTATGGTTCTAAGCAGGTGCTTCAAAGAACCCCCCCACCACCACCACCGCTCTAATTAAGCGTCCGGGTCCTGAAACAGCCGGACGCATGAACTAGAGGGTGACCGCGGCGGCTATGGATAGATTCATTCTATGCATGAATCTATCCATTTAGCATAGAGAGGGTGGTGGGGATAGAGGGGACGGCACCCGTTTGCCTTTAATGAACAGGCCGCTCCTGGCTGCAAGCAAAGCCAACAGAATATTTGCATGCATTAAAAAGGGGATTCACTCCAGACATAAAATGATAATTGTCCCACTCTACAAGACTCTGGTCCGGCCGCATCTTGAGTATGCCATCCAGTTCTGGGCACCAGTCCTCAGGAGGGATGTGCTGGTACTGGAGAGTCCAGAGAAGGGCAACAAGGCTAATTAAGAGAATAGAGGACCTCAGCTACGGGGAAAGATTACAAGCATTGAACTTATTCTCTCTGGAGAGGAGATGTTTGAGATATGATATCAATGTACAAATCCCGTACTGGCGACCCTAGCATAGGGAAAAAACGATTTAGTAAAAGGGAATTTAAAAAGACACGTGGCCATTCACTAAAGTTGGAAGACAAGCGGTTTAACCTTAAACTGCGTAGAGGGTTCTTTACTGTCAGAGCAGTAAGGATGTGGAATTCTCTTCCACATCCTTAGTTTCAAAAACTATTAGATGGCCACCTCAAGGACCACAACATATAGGGGTATACGATGTATAGTTGACGTAACACAACATAGGTTGAATTGGGTGGACTGGTGTCTTTTTTCAACCTCACCAACTATGTAACAATTTAGGGCACATGTAGATAGACGTTGGCATTCAAGGTGTGTTTGTAATGCAATTTTAATGCAAGTCAGCAAACTCCCATGCAAAGTTATAGTGGGGAGGACAGTTCTGATTCTGCATTTGACTTGCTTTGCTTTATGTTTCTTTGGACTCAGCATGTCCCCTTTAGATGAGTTTTCATGGCATGCAAAGCAGATAAAATGTTGCCTTTTGCGTTCAAGTGCATGTTTTTGAGCAGTCCTGCTTTGGAATGCAAAAACAATGCTCATCTGCACAAAACTCATTGTCCTTCTCTCTTGGTGTATGTACTCAATGAGCAGCACCATCGCAGAGAACAAAACATTGCTATATTTACAAACTGAGCAAATGATTAATAATATTATAGTATGTCTGTTGTAATATGTATGTAAGTTCAGTGTACGTCAGAGCACCCTGAGACATTAAAAACATTCCTTACACTTTTAACATTCATGCTGCCCTTGCTGAGTGCCAACAGTGGAAAATGAGAAGTTGTATCCCTTTTATTTAAATATGGGGTACCCCAAGCTGCCTACATTTGACACTCTTTAGCTTTCTACACCATAGTGCATCCCAGAGTGATCATTGGGATAATAGGTTAAAAAAAAAACATTGTAACAAAATGCGGATGTTGATGGACTGTTTAGTGAAAACATATTATTATTTAATACACATAATATTATTGAATGAAATTGGTTATTATTAGTTAACTGATGCATGTCCAAGGATTATTTTCTTGATGACATGTGTTGATCAGAACTCAGAATTAAATCTAACAAAGGGAAAGTGTGGCTTTACACGAAAAGTCAGTGTTGAAATTTATAGGTAATTTGTTTTCTATGATAAAAAGCACACAATTGAGTTACTAAAACTGGAGAATACAAATTCTGGTGCAGCTCTGCGTGGTAGTCAATCAGCTTTTAACTTCAGCTTGTTCAATTAAGCTTTGACAAACAAACCTGGAATCTGATTGGCTACCATGTACAACTCCACCAGATTTTGCACTCTACAGCTTTAGTAAATCACCCCTCTGTTCCTATAAATCAGTGACATTTGGTAGCTGGAGATGATTGCAGTACCTGAATTCACACTTGTCTCCAGCATGTGCAGAAATAGCTTTCAATTCACACCTTCCAAACTTTCCAATATTCTTCTGCTTCTGTTCTGCCTTTTTGTAACTATCCCTCTGTCACCAAGCATGTGTCTTTACATTGTACTGTATGCATTTGGATGCCAAGTCATTAGAATGTACTGTAAGTAAAATAAACCAAATTGAGGTGAGTAGAAACACTTAGGGGTTAATTTACTAAACCTGGAGAGTGCAAAATCTGGTGCAGCTGTACATGGTAGCCAATCAGCTTCTAACTTTAGCTTGTTCAATTAAGCTTTGACAATAAAACCTGGAAGCTGATTGGTTTCTATGCAGAGCTGCCCCAGATTTTGCACTTTTCAGCTTTAGTAAATCAACCCCTTACAGTCTATTACAAAAGACACTGCTTGGTGTAGGATCAACAGGTGCTTCTGGTATAGTATGGATCAGCCTTTCTTAACCCTTTCAAAACAGAGGAACTCTTGAAACAGCTTTCTGATCTCAGAGAACCCCTGCTATTACTATATCTACAAATCATGATACATTGGTGTGATCAGTGGGGATAGCTAAGGTGATCATTGTTGTTAGTGGGAGCTTAAGCCTAGAAATTGCTCATTGCTCAAGGAACCTTTAGCAAACTCTGAAGGAACCTTAAGGTTCCATGGAACCATGGTTGAAAATTTTTGGTATAGATGCTAAGGATGCTTGGTTGCCCATAATTTGTTCAAAGTTAAAATGAATCGTACATTAAATTCATCTCAAATTAACCTCATAAACGTGTCAAAAAATCACCTAAAATCAGATAAATGATGAAAATCTAGATCTTTGCTTTGTGTCTTCTATTACTTTTTAACTTAAGTTAATCTAGTATTTTTTTTATTATTACCCAATACCTATTTGACAACTATGGCAACCAGGGTACAGTAAAGGCTTTGTATGTTCTTATATACAAGATCCCATCCCCAACCACTCTTCGGATGCAGCAAGACCATAGTAATGAGAAGGACCCTACCTTGGCATAGCAGAAGGAGATGAGCAGGAGAGGGAGCAGATACCCAAACACAAAGGTGCACACCACATAGATCCTCTTCTGCTTCAGATTTGGCCACTGCTCCCAACAGAAGGTCAGATTGTTGGCTCTGTGTATCAATCGTTGATTGTAGGCAACAGGAGAAGCCATGGCAATAGACAGGATCCAGATGAGGATTACTCCAAGCAGGGCATTTCTGGAGACACGGATGGTGGACGATCTCCTGGAGTGCACTATTGCCACATAACGATCAACCGACATAGCAGATAAGGTGAAGATGCTCACCAGCATGGACACGGTTAGAAAGTAGTGGATGAACTTGCAGATAAAAGCTCCCAGCACCCAAGTTGGCAGGACATAGACAGTGGACTGGAACGGGATGCAGAAAAGTAGGTAGGCAAGGTCAGCGATACTTAGGTTGAGGATGAAGATGTTGGTGGTACTGCGGGGCTTCCCTGGTTTGTTTCTGGCCAGGACAGTAATGACCAAAGAGTTGCCCAAAACCCCTAGAGCGAATATGATGCAAAATACCACCAGGGTGATAATGTTATCAATGCCAATTTCTAAGAAGGGTTTTACTGATGGCTGCTCAGCAGTGACATTGGTTTCCTGGGCAAGACCATCACTCTTATTGCCCAGCTCAGCCAGGAGATCCATGTCTCAGAGTTGGCACTGATCAGTGATCTCTTCTTTCCTTTACAGATCTCTTCCTCCCTTCAGTGATCTCCTTTTCCTTTCAGTGATCTCGTCTTCCTATCAGAGATCTCCTCTTCCTATCAGTGATCTCCTCTTCCTATCAGAGATCTCCTCTTCCTATCAGTGATCTCCTCTTCCTATCAGAAACCTCCTCTTACTTTTAGTGATCTCTTCTTCCTTTCAGTGATCTCCTCTTACTTTCAGAGATCTCCTCTTCCTTTCAGTGGTCTCTTCTTCCTTTCAGTGATCTCCTCTTACTTTCAGTGGTCTCTTCCTTTCAGTGGTCTCTTCTTCCTTTCAGTGGTCTCTTCTTCCCTTTAATGATCTCTTGATCTTTTTCTTCCTTTAAATGACTCTTTCTTCTTCCCTTCAATGATTTCTTATTTTTGTGATCTCTTCTCCCTGTCAATGATCTCTTCTTTGTTTCGGCGATCTCTTCTCCCTTTCAATGAACTCTACTTTCTTTCAGTGATCTTTTCTTTCAGCGATCTCTTTTCCCTTTCAATGATTTCTTCTTTCGTTCAGTGATCTCTTCTTTTTTTTAATGATCTCTTTTTTTCCTTCAACGATTTATTCCACAGTGAAAGTAAGATCAGTTGCTATCAGGTAGTCCTGGATGTGAGCAGAGTACCTAACAGGTGGTCCGGGAGATGAGCAGGCAGGCAGTGCCAAGCAGAGGAGAAGTTTGGGTGGTGAGCGATGAGCAGAGAAGGTGCCGCTAGCTGCTGCCTCCAGTGTGACTGGCTCACTCTCTGCCTGGAGTCCTCACCTCTCTGTTCTATCAGCTGCGCATGGCAGAGAAACCGAGCCCTCTACTATACAACACACAAACATAGCCAACTGTACAGGCTCAGCGCTCATACACTGAGATCCCACAGTCTCTTCCTATATATCAGCCTTATGCCTTTCTCTCACTTACACCAATGCAGCCTGGTATCAGCAGGGATGATCTTCCTGGCAATGGTATAAATGGGATAACAGCTAGGAGAAGGGAGCACAGAAAATACTACCTCTATGTCATAGCAGTAATCAGTGGGTTAAAGTGATTCATAAAAAAGTGAGAAATGTCATTTACCATCTATGAATGTGCAGTGGTATTTTGGCAAAATGAATTGTGCTGTTAAATTATCCGTTTCACCATTTGTGAGAGTTTGCTGAAGAGGAAACTCTCATTAAATTGGTTCTAAAGCAGGGGTGCCCAACCAATGGTCCGTGGGCCAACATGTGACCCGTGGAGCCCTCTGATGTGGCCCACGACCCTCTGCTCTGGGATGGTGGGTCCACAAGCAGGGCTGGCTCTACCACCAGGCAGAGTAGGCGGCCGCCTAGGGCGCACTGCCGCCTAGGGCGCCTGGCCACTGTTGATCTGTCACTGGCTGCTCTGCATTGATTCATGTAAAAACTGACAACTGTCTGACTGAGATAATGAGATTGTATTATCACATGCCATTTGCAAATGTATAAAGAAATAGTGACCGATCAAATACCCCCCCCCCCCTTCCGCCCTCATCCCCCCCAGGAGGCTGCATGTGATGGGCACAGGTGAAGCTGTATTTGATGGGCACAGGTGAAGCTGGATTGATTGGCGCTGGTGAAGCTGTATTTGATGGGCACAGGTGAGGCTGTATTGACTGGCGCTGGTGAAGCTGTATTTGATGGGCACAGGTGATGTTGTATTGATTGGCGCTGTTAAACCTGTATTTGATGGGCACAGGTGAGGCTGTATTGATTGTGGTGCTGGTGAACCTGTATTTCATGGGCACAGGTGAGGCTGTATTGATTGGCACTGGTGAACCTTTATTTGATGGTTGCTGGTGAGGCTGCATTTGATTGGCGCTGATCAGACTGGGCAGGGGAAAGGGGGTGGAGTCAGGGGTGGAGCCAAGGGGGCGGCAATATGAGGTTTTGCCTAGGGTGTCAAAAATACTTGCACCAGCCCTGTCGGCAAGCCCTAGAGCATCAGTGTTGTGAATGAAGCCGTCGGCAGAGGAAGCAAGTGGCTATGGAGCAAAGCTGCATAATTCGTTGCTTTCTGACTTGTGCCCGTTTACACCCGCCTACCTCCAATTCAATCTGCTAAAAAAAAAAAATAGAAGGGGATTTATCCCCTTCCATCTCAGAAGGCCCATAGAGTAGAGTGTGCTGTGCCCATGTCCACTCTGCATATGCAGAGTGGGCACAGACCTGTCATCCACCCGCTCTGCTCATTGTGACCGGTTACCAAGTCGCTAAAGTGGTCCTCGCTCTTCAAAAGGTTGGTCACCCCTGTTCTAAAGCCCAGGTTTTTTTTTATGCATTTTATGCAATAAAGTGATACTAAACACACACTGTTTAGTTTACATTGGGGTTTATTTACTAAAGCCGGGGAGTGCAAAATCAGGCTCACTTCTGCATAGAAACTGATCAGCTTTTAACCTCATCTTGTTCACTCATGCTTTGGCAATAAAACCTGGAAGCTGTTTGGTTTCTATGCAGAAGTGAGCCTGATTTTGCACTCTCCAGCTTTAGTATTGTCCCTTCCACACTGTAATTATTTTAATACAAAACAAAAAACAAACATCTGAGTAAATGTTTCCTAAACAAAATATAGCTGTCACAGGACCCAGCTCTTTCCCAGCCTGTCTGCAGGAAAACATAATCCACGCCCTTATGGACCTTGCTTTGTGCACTGGGAATGTTTGACCATTATTCCAGAAGCGCATTTGTGAGGTCAGGCACTGATGTGGACGAGAAGGCCTGGCTTGCAGTTTCTGCTTTAATTTATCCCAACAGTGATTTATTGGGTTGAGGTCAGGACTCTGTGCAGGCCAGTCAAGTTCCTCCACCCCAAACTCACTCATCCATGTCTTTATGGACCTTGTTTTGTGCACTGGTGGGCAATCGTGTTGGAACAGGAAGGGGCCATCCCCAAACTGTCCCCACAAAGTTGGGGTTATGAAATTGTGCAAAATGTCTTGCTGATGCCTTAAGAGTTCCCTTCACTGGAAGTAAAGAGCCAAGCCCAACCCCTGGAAAAACAACCCCACACCATAATCCCCCCTCCACCAAATGATGCACAAAGCAATGTCCATAAAGACATGGATGAACGAGTTTTGGGTGGAGGAACTTGACTTGCCTGCACAGATTGACCTCAACCCGATAGAACACCTTTGGAATGAATTAGAGCAGAGACTCTGAGCCAGGCCTTCTCGTCCAACATCAGTGCCTGACCTTACAAATGCGCTTCTGCAAGAATGGTCAAACGTTCCCATAGACACACTCCTAGAACTTATGGACAGCCTTCCCAGAAAATTTGAAGCTAGAAAGGGTGAGCTAACTCAATATTGAACCCTATGGACTAAGACTGGGATGCCATTATAGTTCACGTGTGTGTAAAGGCAGGTGTACCAATACTTTTCTCAATATAGTGTATATTTGAAATCAAATCTTTATTATTTTTGGCAATAACATGGTGTGGGCAGATTTCTGCCAGTCACAGGCTGTGTCAAGCCCCTCCAGCATGTGTCCTAGAATAAGAGGGAGGTGAAGCCTCCATTAATCTACACAAAATATCCCATCGCCTTTGTGTTTAGCTTGTTAGTGGGCATGGAGGCAGAGAGAGGGAGTGGGCTGTCAATTTACCACTGCCCACATATGTGACTCTATAGTCAGATGGGCTGCTCAGATGTGATAGGGAGGAAATACTCAACATAGAAACTCACTGAAAGCTGAGCATGTGCAGAGCTGCTTTGAGGACTTGGACAGAAGGTGGAGATAGAGAACAGAAGGATCAACCAGGTTTTTTGCAGAATACAGAAATAGTTTTTTATGATGTGGGTGTAGTGACAATTCAACCACTTGCCGACCGTCAACCGCAGGTTGACGGCGACAAGTTGGCTCGATAAGGCAAATCGCCGTCATACAACGGCTGCCGCGATCACGAGCCGTGTACGCGCACGCGCCCCCTAGGCGCGGGTACTGCAGCAGCATTCGACACAGGGCCGATCAATCATCATCATCCGAT
Organism: Glandirana rugosa; assembly: GCA_018402905.1. Taxonomy (NCBI): domain Eukaryota; kingdom Metazoa; phylum Chordata; class Amphibia; order Anura; family Ranidae; genus Glandirana; species Glandirana rugosa. The sequence goes on along the minus strand of BLSH010370034.1, from coordinate 130,209 downwards.
CGGCCCCGCCAATGACATTGTTCCTCTGCCTCTGAAATGTAAACAGAAGCAGAGGAAGTTAGCTCCCCTTCCTCCCTGACGCCCTTTTCGGTTTCAGAGAGGAAGAAGGAGCATCAAAAAACGTGAGTTGCACAACAGCACACTGACACCAGGTCACATAGGCACATTTAACCCCTTGATCACCCCCTGATCGCCCCCCAGTTAACCCTTTCACTCCCTGTCACCCCCTGTCACAGTATCACATAGTGCAGCGATCTGATTTTTACTGATCGCTGTACTTGTGACCCTTGTGACACTAATCAGTGTTAGGTTAGGCTAGTACTAGGCCTAGTTAGGTGAAAATACCCCCCCTTGCCCCCCCAATAAAGTTTTTAACCCCTTGATTGCCCCCTGTCACCTGTGATCACCGTATAAGTGTCACGGGTGACGCTAGCTAGATAGATCGTTTTTTTTTTCAATCAGATTACCCGCCGTAAATACCTTTTATAGGTTTTAACCCCGATCGCCCGGCGGTGACCACAGTTAGGTTTTAGTGTGCGTTAGGGTCAGTGTAAATGCCAGGCAGGGTCAGTCAGCGAGGTACTCTGACACGCACGCACGCACGCACATTAGGTAGGTGCTAGATATTATTGTAATATCTGATCAGAGCAATATCTGCGATCTGATCAGATATATATTAGCGTCCCCCTTAGATTAGGGTTCTAAAAAACGCAGTGTTAGCAGGACCAGCCCAGATAACTGTTAACACCTGCGTTTAGCCCCTCCGCCCATCCCAGCCCATCCAAGTGCAGGATCAATAGATTGCTGTCACTTACAAAACACTTTACACATATCTGCAGCCTTCGCAGAGATCACGCCCGATCCCTGCCAATTCTGACAGTGAATTTGGTAGCGTTTGAAGCAGGCTCTGAGAACCAGGTGCGCTTTTTTGCCTGTGAGTCACGCTAGTGTACGTTTTAAATTTAGAAAGCCCAAAATGTCTGGCCGCAGGTACACTAGCTTAGAGGCCTAAAATGTGCTGAGTTTGACAGATGAGAGCAATGGGGAAGACTCACTGTCAGAATCAGGCTCAGCATATGAACCTGTAGACAGCAGCGGCACCCTGTCAGATAGCTCTGACGACAAAGTTGTGGTCCCTGCTAGAGCCAGGCGTACCAGACCCCGTTCTGCTGTCACTGATGTGCGTGAACCGCAGGGCTCTCGTATGCAGCAGAGAGCCAGTACTAGTGCTGCTACCCATTCTGGTGACCCGGCAAGCACCAGTGGCCTAGTACCCCCTGGACGTAGACGAACCAGCACTGCAGTAACACTTGGTGACATGGCGAGTCACAAGTACAAGCTGGTGTGGCTAGGATGAGTAATGCCCCGCAGCCACAAAGAAGACAAACACAGGCCCGCAGAACCCATAGTGCCCATCCTGACGCGCTTGCAAACCCTGATTGGCAACCCACCACTGATGCAGCGCCTGTACTTCCCCCATTCACTGGCCAACCCGGAATCACCGTGAATACAGCTGATTTTACGGCCACTGATTTTTATTCGCTGTATTTCACGGAAGATCTCTATAGATCTATTGTGGACCAAAGCAATTTATATGCTGGTCAATTCATCGCCATTAATCCCCATTTGATACTTGCCAGAGACTGGAAACCAATCACGGTTCCAGAGTTTAAGACCTTTCTGGGCCTTTCCTTCCTCATGGGCATAACAAAAAAATCTGAATTGCGGTCATATTGGTCCACGCACCCAATTCACCATATGCCCGTGTTCTCTGCTTGCATGTCCAGGGCACGGTACGAGCAGATTTTGCGGTTCATGCACTTTAGTGATAATGAACTTAGTCGTCCACGGGGTGACCCTGAATTTGACCGGCTCTACAAAATTTGGCCCCTCATAAACCATTTCAACCAGAAGTTCACCACACTTTTTATTCCCAACAAAGTTGTGTGCGTGGACGAGTCCCTGGTTAAATTTTCTGGCCGTCTTGCTTTCAAGCAGTTTGTCCCCAGCAAGCGTGCCAGATACGGGGTCAAGATGTATAAGCTCTGTGACAGGGCCACAGGCTATACACATAGTTTCCTGGTTTATGAGGGCAAAGATAGTCAGGTAGAGCCGGAAGGATGCCCAGACTACGTAGGGAGCACTGGCAAGATTGTGTGGAGCTTGGTGTCACCCTTATTCGGAAAGGGGTACCACTTATACGTGGGCAATTATTAAACGAGCGTGCCACTGTTTAGTCACTTATTTGATCATCAGATTGGCGCATGTGGCACCGTGCGACCTAATCGCCAGGGCTTCCCCCAATGGCTTGTAGAATCCTGTCTTAGTCGGGGGGAGAGAGCCTGCGCTAAGTGTAATAATTTGCTCGCGGTGAAGTGGAGGGACAATTGGAATGTTTTCTTTCTGACCTCCCTTCATGCAGATACGACAGTGCAAATTTGTACGCCGACTGGTCTTGTGGAGAAACCCCTCTGTGTCCACGAATATAACCTAAATATGGGAGGGGTGGACCTCAATGATCAGTTACTGGCGCCGTACCTAATTGCCCGTAAAGGGAGATGCTGGTACAAAAACGTGTCTCTATACCTTTTTCAATTGGCTTTGCTGAAAGCTCATGTCTTATACAGAGCGTCAGGACAGACAGGATCCTTCCTCAAATTCATGGAAGAGATCGTCACAGCCCTTCTGTATCCAGATGGTGCTGCACCCCCTGTTCACAATGTGAATGCAATTAGCCGGTTGCATGGGAGGCACTTTCCACGCCTCCTCCGTGGTACCCCAGGCCAATGACGCGGATACAGGCGTGACACCCGCAGTTATTGCAAAACCTGTCCTGACCAGCCTGGCCTCTGCATCAATGACTGTTTTGAACGCTATCACACATTAGTGAATTAGTAGCGTAGGGTGCAGCAGACACAGCGATAGGCACACGTACATAGGGTCTCCAAAGATGCCAGTGCATTTTGAGAGACCCAAATCTGGAACCGATTTTTAGTTACAAAAAAAAAAAAAAGGCGTACCAAAAAAACCCCCCAAAAAATAAAAAACATTTAAAACAACAAAAAAATAAAAAAAGTTAAAAAAAATATATATATATAAAATAAAAAAAACAAAAACAGTTGTACGTTTCTTTTTTTCTCTCTCTCTTGTTTTCTCTCTAATCTCTCTCTGTTCTCTCTCTATTGTTAATATTTTGTATGCATACCTGTTTGTTACTGTTTTTATCATGTTTTCTTTGCAGGTATGTATTTTTTTATGTTAATGCTTACCTGTAATGTTATATTGTTAATGTGTTTTATAATTTTTTCTTTTTAGCAGGTATGTAATGTTTTTATGTAACTGTGTTTTATTAATTGTTTATTCCTTTTCAGGTACGCCATTCAGCTGCAGCACTGATTTACTAATGGTGACAGCAAAAGCGTTTGCTCCCACCATTCATAAAGCAGCGACTCCAGAGCTGTTGGTGGTGATTTCACCACCACAGTTAAAAATAGAGCAAATAAACCGGAGCATAGGGGCAGTGGGTGGAAATTGGGGCGGATTGCCCCTATGCTCCGGTATATTTTTTTAAAAAGTGGCTATGCCCACCATTAGAAGTGGGAGGATGAAGGGATTATATGGCCTCGTATCCCCGTTAGGCGGGGTTAAAGGTGGGTGACGGGGATACGAGGCCAAATAAACGAGATAAAAATTGACACCACCACTTTAGTGGTGGTTGTCGAGACCTCAGCGACGAAATACTTACCACCCTCGTTTGCGAAAACGACAGTGGTAATCATTTAGTCACGACGTCGACTTACCGCATGGACTTTTCCTTATTTGTTAATTATTTTGTGTCAATGTATTTTTGTAATGTATGGACGATTTTTCTTTTTTAATATTTTGTGTAATTGTTATATTGTAATGTCCATTCGTAATTGTATTTTTTTATGTATGGA
>BLSH010370034.1:108433-118656 GCA_018402905.1 Glandirana rugosa | reverse complement strand
TTAGGGACTGCTGCACTACACGCTTCACCAGCGATTCCACCTGCTGGTTATCCGTATCTCTTTCCCCAACCGCCCGGGCATAGCAGGGGTCGCACAGAGACTTGCCCTCCGGGACCCGTGCCCGACATCCCCAGCAGGCTCTCTGACCAGATCGGCTGTCGTGGCGGTGGGAGCGGTGTCTGGAGGAGGAATGGGAGCGTCTCCTCTGATGATGATCCCCAGACGGAGAGCTGCGTCTGGATCTGGAGGAAGAGTAATGATGCGGCTTGGCAGGGGCTTGATGGGCCACATGCTGAAGACCGGACCTGGAAGGGCTGGGAGGAAGAGAAAGAAAGACATACGGGGCTTTAAGTCAGAGTGCTTTCGCCCGCTGCCCCTAGTCCCACCCCTCCTCCCGCCATCTCCCGCACGTACCTTGTGCGGGAAGGCTGACCACAGGAGGGCGGTGACTTGTCCATCTTGTCCGGAAGAACACGCCTTCGGGCTGCGGGGGAAAGGAGGGTATGCTTTACTACAAACTAACCCTCACTCCCCCCCCCCCCCCCTCTCCCTTGTCTTTCTATTTTTTTTTTTTTTTTTTTATGCGCCCCTTTAAGGACACATACTTACCAGGCCAGCCCTCTCCTGGCTTACCTTAGAGTCGTCACACAGGGCGTGGGGAAGCCGTCGCTATATTGCCCACAGAGTCTTCCCAAAGACTCTGGGGCTTGACAGCTGTTTAAATCCCCCGCCCTGTGTGACGTCATCCCCGCGCGCCTGCGCCCTGGGATCACACTGCACTGGGCCTGCGCAGCCGCCGGGTCCCGCGGCGGACCGCGCATGCGCGAACCAGGCCTCAGTTTCAACCGAGGCCGGCGCATGCGCCCTCCACGCCGCGACCCGGAAGTACGGCGCTCTGGAACGCAGAAGCGCTCCAGGCGCCATAGAGACCGTGCCGCCCAGGCTCCCCACAGTCACCGGGAGCACTAGGGCAACTAACAAGGAAGCAAAAGGGATAGAAGGAAATAAGCACCAGGAACAAATAAACAACAAAAACGACTGCCATGGAGCGTTGCCGCCCTGCCAAGCGCGTCCTTGGGGCATCCACAGGCTGTCCCCACCACTGGACTCTCACAAGCCTGAAGCCACTCACCCGCCCATGGCTGGGTCCTGGGCTGCACCGCAACTGAGGGATGCCCGCTCTCTTGTTGGACACCGCCTGATCCGTAAGTGACCACATAACACACTGATCCAGGAGGAGGACAAAAAAGGAACGCGGGAGCTAGCCGGGAGCTCACATTTATGGGATTAGGGGTCCTATAGCCTTGGAGAGGAGGCGGGGTTAACCCACACGTAGGCTGCCATGGAGTCTGTCAGGAAAGCTCTATTTGTGGGAAAAAAAGGACGCAAATTTCGTTTGGGTACTGCATTGCATGACCGCGCAATTACCATTTGAAGCGGCGCAGTGCCAAATTGAAAAAAGTGCTCCGGTCCTAAAGCTGGAAATCCTTCCGGGGCTGAAGCGGTTAAGGTAAAAAATCTTCTGTGTAATAGAATTCACCCCCCCGCCCTTATACTTTCCTGAGTCCATTCTCGATCCAGCAATGTGCACGAGTCCGAGGTTCTCCCAGCTCTGCCCCTCCTCACTGGGGAGATTGATAGCAGCAGAAGCCATTGGATCCCGCTGCTGTCAATCAAATGCTGTGGTGAGGGAGCGGGAGGAGGTGGGGCCAACCTGCCTGGTCTGTGTCAATAGACACAGACAGGGCTGCTGGGGAGCAAGCCCACACCAGTGTCTGCATAGAAAGCGGCAGTGGCGGCTGGTGTTTTTAGGAGGGGCAAACTATTTTCCCGACCAACACCCCCCCGGCTTGGGTCACTTATCACTGAGCTGCAGTGAGGGGAGGGGTAGACAGCCATACACAGACGAGAGAAGACCTGGCTTCCATATCTGCAGCCCACTTTCTCTCATCCAGCAGCACAGTGGTGGGGGGAATTCACGATCACTTCCCCTCCTTCTCGGCAGACTACTGAGAGCAGCCAGGTAGACAGAGCTAGCCACGGCATGCCATCTTCCTTCTCCCTGCTTAGGCTGCTCTGCATATCACCGCCGGAGACTGCACAGTTATTGGCTGCTGCCAGCATCCCCGCCTCCTCCTCCTTCGCTCCAACTATCACACATCACAAAACTGAGTGGGCTTGGAGTGCAGTGCTCTGATCATGTGCTTCAACCCCCCCCCCATTGCAATACATGATCTGGCGGATGCCGGATGCATGGATAAGGGGGGGGGCGGCACCCATGCGCCCCTAATGGACGGGCCACCACTGGGAAGCGGTAATTAGAACATGTTTATTATTTTATTAGAAAAAGAAAACTTTAAAATCACTTTAAGCTTCTACAGCAGATGCAGGGAATCTGTCAAATAATCAGAGTGAGGTTACAAACTGATTAAATAAACAATAACTTAGCTGAACAGTACTAGTGTGTCTCAAGGCTGGACACCATTAAAATACAATTAGAAGTCCAATAACTCAATGTGCAAAAATGTGCATTGACAGAAAGTGCATAAGTGCAGTCCTAATTTTCTGCTTTTTAAAAGATTTTTTCTAGACAGATCTTCTTAGCTCGAGTGTCCTTACACCGGTATAAAGTGATAGTTTCAAAGTGATGAAAATGCATAAAATAGTGACTGTGATCTATTGGGTTCTCCTTTGAATGCTCTAGCCTCTCACCTGAGTGTGCTAGGGCAATACCACGTAAAGGTATCTTTGCTTTAGGGTGATGGGGTTCCACCGTTTCTCCACCAGGGGTCTCCCACTTTACTCACAACGACCTCACTTTTCCTCCTGTGGTGTTGTCAGTTCATCTGCGTATGTGCTCAATCATTCATTTCCCAGTATATGTGGAAAGAAGGTTTTGAACAAACTCCATAGTGCAGTAGAGTTTTAAAAAAGTGATTTATTTAAATAAGCATAAAAACACTCACATTTGTAAAATAAAAATTCAGCATATATCCACGAACTCCGAGCTCCTTCCCTTGGGTTCCTCAATATGAATCCACCTCTGTTCACGCCCTACGCGTTACGTCACGCCTCTCGTGACTTCTACTTGAATGGTGGGGGGGGGGGGTGGGCATTTCTGGACACAAGAATAGGTCCAATATAGTTGAAAGGAGCTTCTGTAATCATAAGAAGCCATTTAAATTCAAACTGTTTTGCTCATGGAGCTACTTAGGTGAAATTTGCTTGATGACGTCCCCTGAAGAAGTCATGTGCCATGACGTAATGCGTAGGGCATTTCTGGACCGGAAGTGATGTATATTACCTGTATCTGCATACAGCCAGAATTTTTCAAACTGATGAATAAGAGTTACTATTTTTTAATAAATATTACTGATTTTAATTACTACACTATGGGAGGTCATTGTGCTTTACTTTGACATATGTACACTGCGTTATGGATGGAGCCTTAAAGGAACCACAACAAGGGAATTACCTAATTACCTAATACGCCATAATGTACTGTAAAGACCAGGAACCGAGCCAGGACTGGAGGCTATTTTTAAATGGAGTTACTTCACCATAGTAATCAAAAAGCGCATTTTGAGGAGAGAGTTCTGTGAGCACAGAGGTGTCACCAAGGAGGGAATACACACCACTTCGTTTTTTTATATGCACCTGTCAAGCACTTTATTTAGGAATAATCCAATATCCAGACACATTGCTGTTGGGATATGAACTGTACTTTGATATCAACTCACTTGCACTTTTTGGACTGTACTTTAGTGCATTTATATCTTTATACCACATTGTATGATATTGCATATGTATTTATATTTTATAACACTATATAGAGTGTGCACAATTTCATTTTACAAATTTTGTACATACTATACTATACTGGTGGGAACACAGTGGGAGATTGCAGCAACCCATTTTTGTCTATTTATTCTAGATTTATGTTCATTGTGGCCCTACCTGCTACTCTATTTTACATTTTCAGGAGGATACATGTTATTTGGTTCATTTTATTATCACAGGTAGCGCAGAGGTGCACACTCTCCTTAATCACTTTAATATAATGCTCTTTGAATTTGTTTTTTTTTTTCGATTCTTTTTGTTTATTTGCGCACTGTTGCATTATTTTTTCTTTTTATTATTTTACCTCTTTATTGACTGTTTTTTCTATGAAAACAAAAAAAAAAAAAAAAAAACATAAAATACTTAGGCTATTGAAGAGCCATTCCTTTGGCACAAAAATAGGAGAGAAAGTTCCCTTGCTGTTATGCTGGTCTATTGCTTCAGAGCTTTCTGTGTTGCAGGCCTGAAATAAGTATAGAGATGAGGAAGGCTGACGCTTTTCTAACACTCGTTGTCAGAATTCTTGCTTCATATCTGTGACCTAAAAAGTATTAAAGCCAGACGCAGCCTGGAAACCGGTATTGTAAGGAGACCTACAGCAGCAGCCACCATACTTCTAGCATGGCATATTTCCTTTGCTATAGCAAAATAGCTGAAGTATTGATCTAACATAAAATAAAATCTCATATGATTTAGCATAATAATGTAATTGCAAAAAGTCATTTTCATTATTTTTAAATCTACAGCTGTCATTAAAGCATATCTAAATATAAAAAACAAAAATGTATTATATTGCAGCTTACCCATTCTTAATGTGATGGCTGCATTTGTTTGTTTTTTCAGGTTTATTACTTTATTTAATGTGATATCTGCATTAATTTGTTTTTTCAGGTTTATTACTTTATTTAATGCGATGGCTGCATTTGTTTGTTTTTTCAGATTTATTACTTTTATTTTCACCAGGTGGCTCTGCAAATAACACACTTCCTGTGCCTTCATGTCCACATTTACTTTTCCACTGTATGTGGAGAGGAAGTCAGGGAGTCATAGTTATCACACATAAATAAGATATACCTGTGTGCAGAATAGGGACTGGCCATAGATAGATTACCTTGACATATCTGGCCAGCGTAAGCATGCATTGCAATGTATGTGAACTAAAAATCTCTGTTTTTTATTGCATGGTTTGCCAGAAAGGGTATATAGCAGTGTGCAGAGGATTCATCTAGAATTGGTAGTGTTAACATATGATCACACACCATTAGCACCTGAAGGATTCTATATATGTAGAAGCTATTGAGATTTGACCACAGGTATATCTTCTTTTACATTGCAGGTCAGTGGCCAGACCTCAACCCTGTAGCTCTCCTACAACCAGGGTTTTTTTTTAAGGGGGGGACACTGTGTAAAGGGGAACTCTAATGTAAGGGAGTTTCTGCTCACCAAACCTCCCACTTACATTAGAGTTCCCAGCATTCCCCCTTAAATTAGGATTTCCAAAGCCCCCCTTACATCAGGGTCCACAGGGTGCCCCTTAAATTTGAGTCCCCCCTTACCTTAGTGTAGTCACTCACTTGGAGGCAGGAGAGAGAAGGGAGGGGGAAACTTCAGTCACAGACAGTGGATGGGGAGCTCACTCACCCGATGATGGAGGCTCAGGCCATAGGTGTGCGCACAGGGTGTGCTAGGTGTGCCTGGGCACATCCTAATCACCCAGTGTGGTACAGATTCTCCCTGTTTAGACTCCGGATATTTCAGCAAAGCCAAAAAAAAAAAATTGTAAATAAAATAAAATTGTAAAAAAATAATAAATAAATAAAAAAATAAATAAAAAATACTGACACCGTCCACTGCCCTACTGACACCAATCTCTGCCCTACTGACGCCAATTTCTGCCCTAGTACTAACACTGTCAGTAGAGAAGCACATGCACACACACGCATATGTGTTTGAGCTTTGAGGTGCACACTCTAATGCAATAGGCTGTGCACAGCTATGGCTCAGGCATAGACATCTTTCATCCACAATGTATCTGCAGGTCGCTGAGCTTCAAACCTCCAGCCCACAAATCCCTTTCCTGAGGCACAGAATTGCCAGGGATTGGTGTGTGGGTGTGCAGACAGAGGGGTAGGGGAGGGGGGGAGCAGACCAAGTATGTATGGGGGTGAGGCCTGTGTGCACAGCTATGCACTTGGTGGTTGTGGTACTCGGTTACTTGGGGAGCCACAGCCCATGCTGAATATTGTGTCTGGGTTTCAGGTTGTCTGAAATCCACAATTTAAAACACAGACTGTTTGGGTGAATCCCGGATGGGTGGCAACCCTACCTACAACTTGTGTCTACCTGCCCCTTATTGGCACTATATCCAATGGAACATTTGCATTTTGCAGAATAGGCACTGGCCAAAGAGGGATTATTTTGATGCAGTTAGCCAGCTTAACCACTTGCCGCCCGCCGACTGCAGCCTGACGGCGACAAAGTGGCTCGATATCGCAAACCGCCGTCATATGACGGCGGCTGCGATATCCCTCACTGTGAGCGTGCGTGCGCCGCCGGAGGCGCTCCCGCGCACTCACTGTGTACGGGGGGGGCCAGGGAGTGGGTATGGCGGACTCGATCGCCGCCGGCTACCCACAATGGCCCCCCCGCAGTGAAAGAACGGAGGTCCGTGTAAGTAAACACGGATCTCCGTTCTGTTAGAGGGGGAAGGGCTGTGATCACAGGCTTCCTGTATATGGAAGCCCTGATCACTCCCTTCCCTCAGCCAGGCCAGTCCACACACAGTTAGAACATGCCCATGGAACACAGTTAACCCTTAGAGCGCCCCCTCCAGGGTAACCTCTTCACTGCCAATGGCATTTACACAGTAATCAGTGCATTTTTATAACGCTGATCGCTGTATAAATGCCAATGGTCCCAAAAAAGTGTCAAAATGGTCCCACATGTCTACTGCAATATTGCAGTACCGCTAAAAATCGCAGATCGCCGGCATTACTAGTAAAAAAAAAAAATAAATAAATAAAAACCCCAGAAATTAATTGTCATCATCCGTAAACACAGCAATGTTTGCGCAAATCAATAAACGCTTATTGCAATTTTTTTTACCAAAAATATGAGGAAGAATATAAATCGGCCAAAACCGATGGAAAAAAACATTTTTTATATATTTTTTTTGGATTTGTATTTTAGCAAAAAGTAAGAAATTTGGGTTTTTTTGCAAAATTGTCGCTCTTCTTTTGTTTATAGCGGTAATCAGAAATGACGCAGAGGTGATCAAATACCACCAAAAGAAAGCTCTATTTGTGGGGAAAAAAGGACGCAAATTTAGTTTGGGTTAGGTACAACGTTGTACGACCACGCAATTGTCAGTTAAAGCGACGCAGTGCCGAATCGCAAAAAGTACTCTGGTCCTAAAGTAGGAAATCCTTCCGGGGCTGAAGTGGTTAAGCATGCATTGCAATGTATGTGACTACAAATCCCTGCTTTTTATTGCTAGAAATAGTATATAGCAGTATGCAGAGGGCTTATTCAGAATTTTTATGGCTATCCCACAGGCTGGTCTTCAAGCATATCTGTCTTTGTACATCTCCATAACATATTAGATTGATGGCCCTAGTAACTATAAGGAAGTTTGTGCTATTTTCAGCTCACAAGTAGTAATGACACTGCATTTCTGGTAAGATTTAGGCCTCATACACACGGGCGTATATAAAAAAATAAACAAAACGCCGGGCCCGACGTCAAGGAAAAAAAGTTTTTCGGCGTTATGTATTGATGTTTTTCGGCGTTAGTGAGCGTCGGCATCAATAGGCGTTTTTTAAAAAAAAATCATCCCTCTGCTATTTTTCAACCTAAAAACGTCGGCGTCAAAAAACGCCGGTAAACGCCGGTACAATATTAGTTGGCGTTTGTTGGCGTTAGTTGGCGCTTTGTGGCGTCGGCGTCAAAAAACGCCAACATTTTGCAGTCTCAGAACGCGACGGCTGTGGGTTCTACTTTCTGCTCACTAACGCCGACGCCACCTACAGCTCAAAAACGTCGACGTTTTTATGGGGCCATTGACTAACATGGGGAGCAGAAAAAAACGTCAGTAGACGCCGGCGTCAAAAAACGCCCGTGTGTATGAGGCCTAACAGGTATTTTCTATACTTGCTGAAAATGTTCTTAGCCTGAAAAATAAAATCAAATGTAGCCACCACATCTAGGGACTGGAAAAACTGCAAAGTTTTGCTTTTGGTTTTACATAGGCTTTAAAATAATACCTAGTGATCCTGCCATGAATGTTCTTTTGCAGGCGCTTCCTGTTATAGGGTGACAACGCTCTGTCCCTGTCACCCAGTTGTGCTTTTGTGTTGCCACTTTGTCACATGTGCTTTTTCATTATGTAGCTATAGAGTTAGTGCATGTAGACAGGAAGTGACTGCAAAGAGGTAATAAATGTTAGAAAAGAGGAACAGTATTTTACAGAAAAAAATGTAATTGCTAATGAGACAGTGCTTTAGGAAACAAAGTGGTGGATTTACTAAAAAATAGTCTGTGTACTTTGCAAGTGCAGTTGCTCCAGAGCTTAGTACCACCTTAGAGGTGAAGCCTCACTTTGCAAAGAATACCCAATCACATGCAAATAAATAGAAAAAAAACCCCAGAAGTTTTGCTTGCATGATTGGATTTACAAAGCTCTGGAGCAATTGCACTTGCAAAATGCACAGTCTATTTATCTTTTCTAAAGCAACCCTTAAATTTCATGCAGGATAAGCAAATATTGTCTAAATGCAAGAGGAATGTGTGTTATTACTTGAATCTTGGGATGAGATTCACTAAAACTGGTACACACTGAATATGGTGCAGCTCTGCATAGTAGCCAATCAGCTTCTGCCTTCAGATTTTTCAATTAAAGTGGTAGTAAACACAGTTCTACCACTTGTACCTGCAGGTAAGCCTATAGTAAGGCTGACCTGTAGGTACTGTGAATATCTCCTAAACTTGCACAGTTTAGGAGATATTCAGAGTGCATGCAGCTGGTGACGTTACCAGCGCATGCGCTCTGAAGGTCCAGAATACAGTGCTGGACCTTCGCAGCCTATGCTGTAAACAGTGACGTCATTGCGTCCCCGGCCACTCATGTAGCTGGAGAAAGCAAACCTATATTGAAGACTTGGTCCCTGACTTGGCTCTTCAGCTAAACTTGCTGAATACTCTGCAAATGTCACCCACGCTGTTCCACTAGGTCCCTAGTTTGACTCTGCTGAAGCTTTCCCAACTTCCTCACCATTCCCGGTTAGTGACAAAGGCTGGTCTGGTACTTTTTCAGTCACTACTGAGCCTGGCCTCCCATTACAAGAGAGATTGTCCCTTTTTGGAGACTGTGTTCCCTTTACCTATGACTCTGGTTCTTGCTTGCCTCTGGTGAAAGGAGTGGCCGTCTCTAATGGCAACTGTTTTCCTTCACCTGTGCTAACAACTTGGTTTTCCGTCCTGCAGAACCCCTGCAACTTGGTTGGGCTCCAGGCCTGAAGCCCCAACCCCACGCTGCTTGCTTCCAACCTGGAGAGGCCTCAGACCACCTAGCAGCCAGGTACTCCCAGATAGGCCTCAGGCCTAGCAGCCGGGAGTTTTCAACATACATCAACCTAGACAGCCATCTAGGTGGCACAGAACCCTCGATCACCTGACTCTTCCCGAATAAATATACTCTCCTAGCAGGCCAAGGGATAAAAGACCCCTGCCAATTGGCTGAGACAACCTATCCACCCCTAGTCTGGATTCATTATGCCCATGTCAATCTAATGCCACAGGCAACAGTGCCACCATGTGACAGAAGAGAGAAGTGCATCAAACCCAGATTTAGGAAAGGATCAGTAGATCTCCCTAACAATCAGCCAGGCTGGTTACCACCTAGCAAACTAAATTTGTTAGCAACCTATGTTCTGAGAGGACGTATTTCCGTTACAAAGTAAGACCTAATGACGTGTCTACACTTTCTGTATGTGTTTCGTGTGACACCCCCTCTAAATGATTTGACCACGTGTGTCTTAGACCACGTCGAGACGTATCTTTGGTTAGTCGAAGGTCCAAAATAACAGTTTCGAATTACTCCATCATTTCGCGTCAACAACCTTTTTTTTTAGGGGACGTTCCGTTAAAGTATTGTACGATGTTCTGCTCTGATGACGAGGTCGACTTGGTCGGTCCGAAGTTTACTTGTTTATAGTACATCGTGGGACCACAATCCGTCCCAACGATTGTTTAAATCAAACGATCCACCATTGGTCGGACCGACTAACAATCCCTCTAGATGACTAGGAAAGGATTTAGACCCAAACTACGTGAAGAGAGAAGACAGTGTACCACCGTGACAACGGACACCGTAATCTAACTGTACC
>BLSH010370034.1:92828-106126 GCA_018402905.1 Glandirana rugosa | reverse complement strand
TCAATTTTCAGTGATTGGCACCATAGCTTGTAGACTCTATAACTTTCACAAAGACCAAATAATATCCACTAATTTGTTTTTTTTTTACCAAAGATAGGTAGCAGTATAAATTTTGGCCAAAATTTATGAAGAAAAATTACTAATTTGCAAAATTTTATAACAGAAACGAAGAAAAATTCATTTTTTTACAAAATTTTCGGTCTTTTTTTAATTATAGCGCAAAAAATAAAAAACCCAGAGATGATTAAATACCAACAAAAGAAAGCTCTATTTGTGTGAAAAAAAGGACGCAAATTTCATATGGGTACAATGTTGCATGACTGAGTAATTGTCATTCAAAGTGTGAGAGCGCTGAAAGCTGAAAATTGGTCTGGTTGTTAAGGGGGTTTAAGTGCCCAGTGGTCAAGTGGTTAATATTCAAAGCAAACTTTCCCATCCATCCATGTCTCCATGCTTTATTTTGATGAGAAATCACGTCAAAAGACAACACCCTTGCATTTCTGGCCATGGCCGTCTTGAATAAGGGCAAATGATTCATGTAGCATTAACGTCCTGGTATTCATCTACCCTTAGCTCAAGCATGCATGCATGCAGGAGAGTGTGCTTAGCTGTGAAAATTCCTCCTCCTCTCCTCCCATCCTGAAGACTACTTGGTTACTTAGAAAGTAACAGAGTTGTTGACACTCCTGAAGACTCCTGGAACGTATGACTGCACTTGCCCAGGCAAGAAACCAAGAAGTAATTGAAAACATATAAATAAAAAAAGTTTAATACAATTAAATATGATATACTTTCCTATCTATTGACTAATGCTAGTTGCATGAGGAATAAAAATTATCAGTGGTGGTTAAGAGAGTTAGGTTCCACTTTAACCTCTTCCCTCGTTCTAGGGCCACGTCATATGACATCGCCCTAGTGTCACCGCTCGCGTGCGCCCCCAATTTCGGTAAAGAGCTGATGACGCGGCTCTTTACCCATGTGATCAGCTGTGTCCAATCACGTCCAGTTACATGTATACACGGAAGTGCCATTTATTGTCTCTCCTCGCCTCACACTGACAGAGTGTGAGGCGAGGAGAGCCGATCAGAGGCATCTCCTCACAGAGGAGACCTGTACAGATAATCAGGGCACTGATCATCAATGCAGCCTCAGCAGTGCCCAGGAGTGATACCAGTCTGTACCCATCAGTGTAATCAAGCAGTGCCCATCAGTGACAGCAATCAGTGCCCATCAGTGATGCAAGTCGGTGCTTCAGTGCCCATCAGTGCCTGCTGATCAGAGCCACCTATCAGTGCTGCCCATCAGTGCCCTTCAGTGCCGCCTATCCATGCCGCCTATCAGTGCCCATCACTGCGCCTATTGTGCCCATCAGTGCCACCTATCAGTGCTCATCAGTGCCACATATTAGTGCCCCCTATCAGTGTCCATCATTGCGGCATTTCAGTGCCCTTCAATTGGCCTGGGCAAGAAGTGGATAAAAGTGTTTTGAAGGACAATTAATCACCTTACACCTTCTTGATAGCGACCCCCACACAAGGGTCTACAGCCAGCAAAGGCCCCAGGGCCCGAGGGGTGGGTCCCAGGAAGTGATGGAGGCTCACCCCCCCTCCTGGGCCGACCCACTCGGGCCCTTGACCCTACATTAGCCCACCTCGTCACAAACTCATGAATGACACTTCGCCAATAGACCCCGAACCCCCCCTTCCCCCCTCCCTTCACCTACATGGGCCATCCCCACCCTCAACGCCCACGCACATCTCCCCCTGCATAACCCCTCATCCCATACCAAGATCCCTCTAGAGGCTAGCAGCTGGCCTGTTAGCCCAAACTATACCCCCCTGCCCCATCAAGCCCCCTCCATATACCACCGGTTATCTCAGATACCCTTCCAGAACTGCTACCCGCATACACCCGCAGGACAGCTAGGACGACCCTCCGGGCCCTCGTATGTATCTTTAGCCCCCAACTACCCTGCTGAGCATTACTCGGCTCAGCAGGCCAGTCACCATGAAACTCAGACACCCGCGTCCTGTCGGATGACGGGGAGGGCCGACACCGATGGATGAGATGGCATATACCGCCCTTCGTCCCCCGGCGCTGGCCTCTCCCCGACAGAACTTTGCGCAGAGGGTTTCTCACATACTCAGCTACCTTAATGTCATAACACAGATCCACAGCATACGCACCAAATGTCAACTCAGAAGCAACGGCTTGATCCTTCAATTGCCCGAAAGTTTTCTATGTTGTTCTTATGTATACCGGACATAGCCACTGTTTCCTACTTCATGTCTATTTCACTGTTGTATTTGTAACTCTTTTCTCTCTTTCTTGAAAACTTAATAAACTTCTTTTGAAACAAAAAAAAAAAAGAAAAGTGTTTTGTAGTGCTTAAAGACCAGTCTCTTGGTTGGTGAACCTGATGGGCCCCTCCCACACCTCTGCTTCCTGCACAGTGTTAAAATGACAGCCATTTTTCCAGGGAAATGGGTTTGCAAATGCATTTGGTGCACACAAAGTGAAGCATGGGAAAGATTGTGTGTGGTACTAGCACAGGTGACAGTTTATAGAGTTTCTGTGTTCTAATGAACGCCCTTCCTGCAGTGGACAGGTCATTGGGTACAGCACTACACAGGGAGCTTGCAGTACTGGCCTACTTGGTTCTGGCTCTCTGCGGCTTAGAAGACAGCTTTCAGCAAGACACAACTCATGGTGGATTACGTTTCTGCGTTTACACTGAACAGAAGTCTATGCTTTGGGATACAGTTAGGCTCTCAGGTAGTATTAGCACATCAATCTCTAAATTCATATGAATCTCAGAGAAGAGAATCTTAGAGAAGTCTTGCCATGTAGGAATGTTCAATAAAAGAAGAAAATAAACCTGTATAACATGCTTTTTACAATACCTCCCAGCAAGCACTTTTCTTTACTGATCATGGGTTATGCCTCTTGCAATACAGTACAGACATATGGTTGAGATAAGAGAATACCCATCAGTTCATGTAAATACATATTAAATATACATTTAGAGTGTTCCAGATACAGGACAGCTATCACAATGTGCCTGCTTCTCAGAAAGATTTCCTGGGCTTGTGCGCAGCGTTTGTGACAGATAAATTTAGTTATTAAGACAGAAAAATGTAGGTATTAGAAGCATGACACATTCAACTTTTTCCAAGGATGTCTTTGCTCATCATATCTACATCACAGGCAAGCTTTGAGACAGCTGAGACATCATTGATGTCTAACCTGATTACAGCTGGCAGCACACATGGACAGTCTTGGTTTCACTGAACACATTCAATTAGTTTGATATAATGTATTGGATACATTCAGGACATGCATAACAAATTACAATGGGGACATAGACTTTTAGTTACCAGTACAAATCACTGCTATTTGTGGTTAGGACTCATCACAAATTGGCACTGGCACTATGATAATTATTAACCAGCAGGGCTCATGTACATAGGCATATTACATGACCTTCTACCCCTTAAGGGCTCAGGCACATGGCTGTCTGTGTCAATGGACGCAGCAGCAGGACTTGGGAGCGCGCCCACACGAGTTCCACCATGGAAAGCAGCTCACCATGGGGGCACTCAAGAAGAGGAGGAGCCAGGAGCACCGCTGGTGGACCCCAGAAGAAGAGAATCATGGTCACTCTGTGCAAAACCCTTGCACAGAGGAGGTAAGTATAACATGTTTGTTATTTAAAAAAATAAAACACAAGACTTTACAATCACTTTAAGGTTGTATATTCGCCCAAAAGTTGATGTAATACTTCAGTTTAGGGGATAAAGTAGGTCTGGAAAGGTTACAGTACAGAAAAAAGTAGGGTCAGGCGTTAGGGAGTGAGGTTTAACCACTTCAGCTCCAGAAGGATTCACCCCCTAAGACCCCTTTCACACTGAGGTGGTTTTCAGGCACTTTAGCGCTGGAAATAGCCTCTGCTAAGCTCCTGAAAAACGCCTCCCCATTAAAGTTAGTGTGTCTTTTCACACTGGGGCGGTGCGCTTGCAGGACAGGGAAAAAGTCATGCAAGCAGCGTCTTTGGGGCGGTGCGGGAGCAGTGTATACACCGCTCCTCCACCGCCTCTGCCCATTGAAATGAATGGGCGCCGCTTTCAAAGCGCCTTAAAAGCGATTTGAAAGCATCGCTAGGCGGGCGCTTTTAACCCCTTTGTAACCCCTTCTGTGGGGTTAAAAGTGCTCCACTAGTGGCAGCAAAGCGCCATTTAAACAGCGGTAAACCGCCGCTAAAACTATCTTTACCGCTAATGCTCGGACGGCCCCAGTGTGAAAGGGCTCTTAATGACCAGGCCATTTTTTGCGATACTGCACTGCGTCACTTTAACTGACATTTGCACGGGCGTGCAATGCTATACCCAAACAGAATTGATGTCCTTTTCTTCCCACAAATACAGCTTTCTTTTGGTGGTATTGATCACCTCTGCGGTTTTTATTTTTGCGCTATAAACAAAATAAAAATGTCAATTTTGAAAAAGAAAAAACAATATTTTTTTACTTTTTGCTATAATAAATATGCAAAAAAAAAAAATTTTAAAAAAGCTAATTTCTTCATCAATTTAAGGCAATATGTATTCTTCTACATATTTTTGGTAAAAAAATTGCAATAAGCGATTATTGATTGGTTTGCGCAATAGTTATAGCGTCTACAAAATAGGGGATAGATTTATGGCATTTTTATTTTTAATTTATTTTTTTACTAAAAATGGCGGTGATAAGTAATTTTTAGCGGGACTGCGACATTGCAGCAGACAGATCTGACACTTTTCACACTTCTTTGGGACCAGTGACATTTATACAGCGATCAGAGCTAAAAATAGCCACTGATTACTGTATAAATGACATTGGCAGGGAAGGGGTTAACACTATGGGGCGATCAAGGGGTTAAGTGTTCCCTAGAGAGGCATTTCTAACTGTGGGGGGGAGTTTACTGATTGGGAGTAGAGAGAGAAAGCTATTCCTGATCACTAGGAACAGACGATCTCTCTCTACTCCCCTGTCAGAACGGGGATCTATTTGTTTACATTGACAGATCCCCATTCTCCCTCTCTGTGGAGCTAGCGCGGGTGTCTGGCGGACATCGCAGACTCTGTGCGCGCCTGCTATAGACATTAAAGGGACCGCCGTACTGATACGGCGATTTGCGCAGCCGAGCCAACTTGTCGCAGTGTAACTGCGGCGGCTGGTCGGCAAGTAGTTAAAGCAGAACTTTTAAAAAAATAAACAAATAGAAATGAATAGGCCTCTAAAAAGTAGGTTTTGCTACAATGCTCACATTCAGTCCAGAGCTGTCCTCTGCAGTAATTCATTGTTACCACCAAATGCCACCATTATTAATTTTTACCACCAATTGCCACCAATCTTCCACTGTGCTGAATGAAAATATATTTTTCATAGAATTAGAATGTATACCTGAATCTAGATTAATATAATTCTTCTGGTATCCCTAGCTTCAGTGAATCACCTTAAATAAGCTGCGCATGCTGAGAACAGTTGAATAGTTTACTAGAATTTATGTATGCCACATAACTGTTTCATTCGTTTAACATTTTTATGAAATGTGACATTAATTTGTAAACTGTCAGCACTAGTGCTGCCCTTCTCTATCTCTCACGCTAATAAACTATATTGTGTGACTAGTACTGATACAAAAGCTTTGACTTGCATTTCTTTATTATACTGTTTTAATGCATCCCCTACCTACTTTTTATATTATTATTATTATTATTATTATTATTATGTGACCAGCAAACACAAATATTTAAAAACATTTTACAATAATTTAAACATTTTACATTTTTATTCTTTATTTTTTTTCAGACTGTACTGTATTGTAATAGCAACAGCTTGTCCCCTTCAACTGTCACTGTGACTCACTATCACTGTGAGTAATCACTGACAGCTGAGCCAGCAAATTTGGTAAACGAACCCTAGGTGAGATAATCTTTAGGTCAGGAGCGCCCTCTAATGTGGCCCACGACCTCCTGCTCTGGGATGGCAGGTTGGCAAGCACTGATCGCAGGTTCCTGACCCGCCATGCCAGAGCATCTGTGTGAACAATGGAGCCGGCTGTAAAAGAAGCATGCAGTAGAGAGCAGAGCCAATGCTTCCAGTATAGTGTCACTGGCGGAGTGATACCAAATGCACTCCGTCTGTGACAGTGGCAGCCAGCGATACAGGGGGTAGGAACAGCCAGTAATAACTGCCTGGGAACCAGCAGCAACCACCAGACATACCCACCTGGGGGACAGCAGCAGCTGCCAACCCTACAAACCTGGGGGACAGCAGCAGCCAGCCATACCACCCTGGGGGACAGCAGCAGTTGCCAGCCATACCTGCCTCGGGGACAGCAGCAACTGCCAGCCATACCCCCCTAGGGAACAGCAGCAGTCAGCTATACTTGCCTTGGGGACAGCAGCAGCCACCAGCCATACCCACCTAGAGCACAGCAGCAGTCAGCCATACCCACTTTGGGGATAGCAGCAGGCAGCCAGCCATACCAGCCTGGGGGACAGCAGAAGCCACTAGCCGTACCCACCTGGGGGACAGCAGCAGCCACCAGCCATACCCGCCTAAGGGACAGCAGCAGCCAGCCATATCCACCTGGGGGACAGCAGCAGCCACCAGCCATACCCGCCTAAGGGACAGCAGCAGCCAGCCATATCCACCTGGGGGACAGCAGCAGCCACCAGCCATATCCACCTAAGGGACAGCAGCAGCCAGCCATACCTGCCTGGGGGACAGCAGCAGCCACCTGTCATTTACTCAGCCAATCAGCGGGTGCCGGCTATAAATCATTGTTCAGAACTCTCCGATTGGCTTGTGCTGCAGCAAATTGATCCCTGGATGCTTCAAATCCATTCAAAAAGACGTTCTGTCCATTTCTTGTCCATAACTCACCATTGGAAGATGACCAACATACCTTCACTCGGGGAGTGGTCCACCAAGGTTGACCCTATCAGAGACTTTGAGCGACTGTTGGTGCAGGAGGCAGGCAGAGAAGAGCAGTTTTCGCTTACCTGGACTTCATGGTCTATGTTCCGCTACTCATCTGAGTTTCTCACTTGGGCCTCGGGTGACCCCACACATACCTCTTCTGGACCTTGACAGAATATATAGGCCTCCTCTCTCTGGATTTTTATTACTGCTATGCATTCTTGCCCTCTCTGTTATCCTTCTTCTTGACTCCCTGTAGGGATGGGCCGAAGACCCCCGGTTCGGTTCGCACCAGAACTTGCGAACAGGCAAAAAATTTGGGCAAACACGTGAACCCTATTAAAATCAATGGGACTCCAACATGAAAAACCAAAAGTGCTAATTTTAAAGGCTTATATGCAAGTTAATGCCATAAAAAGTGCATGGGAACCTGGGCCCTGCCCTAGGGGACATGTATCAATGCGAAAAAAAGTTTTTAAATCAATTGTTTTTACAGGAGCTGTGATTGTAATAATGATTAAAGTGAAAAAATAAAAATGAAATATTCCTTTAGAATGCCTGTAAAGTGGCGCATCTGTGTGATGTTTAGAACAGTGCCACCGCAAAATGACATTTGTATAGGCAAAATTGTAATTTAAAATCGCTCGCAGCTGTAATGTATTGGCGGCAATATACAGGGTGGGCCATTTATATGGATACACCTTAATAAAATGGGAATGGTTGGTGATATTAACTTCCTGTTTGTGGCACATTAGTATATGTGAGGGGGGAAACTTTTCAAGATGGGTGGTGACCATGGCGGCCATTTTGAAGTCAGCCATTTTGAATCCAACTTTTGTTTTTTCAATAGGAAGAGGGTCGTGTGACACATCAGACTTATTGGGAATTTCACAAGAAAAACGATGGTGTGCTTGGTTTTAACGTAACTTTATTCTTTCATGAGTTATTTACAAGTTTCTGACCACCTATAAAATGTGTTCAATGTGCTGCCCATTGTGTTGGATTGTCAATGCAACCCTCTTCTCCCACTCTTCACACACTGATAGCAACACCGCAGGAGAAATGCTAGCACAGGCTTCCAGTATCCGTAGTTTCAGGTGCTGCACATCTCGTATCTTCACAGCATAGACAATTTCCTTCAGATGACCCCAAAGATGATGTTTAAAACCAAGCACACCATTGTTTTTCTTGTGAAATTCCCAATAAGTTTGATGTGTCACATGACCCTCTTCCTATTGAAAAAACAAAAGTTGGATTCAAAATAGCCGATTTCAAAATGGCCGCCATGGTCACCACCCATCTTGAAAAATTTCCCCCCTCACATATACTAATGTACCACAAACAGGAAGTTAATATCACCAACCATTCCCATTTTATTAAGGTGTATCCATATAAATGGCCCACCCTGTAGATAAAAATCACCTAAAAACATTGCATGGGGGTCCCCCCCCAGTCCATACTAGGCCCTTCAGGTCTGGTATGAATTTTAAGGGGAACCCCACGGCCAAAATGTTTAAAAAAAATTTGTGCCCCCCCCAAAGTCCGTACCGGGCCCTTCAGGTCTGCTATGGATTTTAATTTTTTTAAAAATGGCATGGGGGCCCCCAAAATCCAGGCCAGACCCTTATCTGAGCATGCAGCCTGGAGGGGCAGGAAGGGGGACGAGCGAGCGCCCCCTCCAAATCGTACCAGGCCACATTCCCTCAACATGGGGAGGGTGCTTTGGGGTCCTCCCCAAAGCACCTTGTCCCCATGATGATGGGGAGAAGGGCCTCGTCCCCACAACCCTTGCCGGTGGTTGTGCGGGTCTGTGGGCAGGGGCTTATCAGAATTTGGAAGCCCCTTTGATAAGGAGACCCACAGATCCCGACCTCCCCTATGTGAATGAACAGCCCTGAAGATGGGACTTTAAAGGCACTTATCCAATAGATTATGTAAAAATGTCACAATTTTTTATTGGTGCATGAAAAGACATACATATTAAAATTCAGTGGCATGAAACGGGGAATGATCACACATGGATCATAGATGGTAACAGATAAAATGCAGGAAACACCTCAATCCAGCATGACATGTTTCAGAAATCTTCCTTTTTCACTGAGATTGTCAGAAGAAGTTACTGTATAATTGTTCCATAATGTGACTTTACATCTATTCATGCCAGAGTTAAAAACAACACAGATATGACAGCCCGCATGGTCTCCATTCCACAAACCCCAATAGCCTCATAGTATGCCAACAATATGCTGATCAAGCAATTACAGTGGTACTTTCCTCCAAGTGTATGTACACCCGATATGAGGAAGGAATGGCGGGATCACTTTTTAGGAGAGAAGTGAACACAGTGTGGCTGGAGCCAGACCCCTCAAAGACCGGCCTGGGATTTGAGAGACATACTCCTACTTTAGCGGGAGTTGGATGCGAGATGGCTCTTGCACAAAAATAGTCAGCAGACGTGACACACCCGGCATCAGCCGACAAGATCCACTCTCCAATCTGCAGCTCCGACCGCACTGTGTTCACTTCTCTCCTAAAAGTGAACCCTGGCTATCGGGGCTTGTGGAATGGAGACCATGCGGGCTGTCATATCTCTGTTGATTTTAACTCTGGCATGAATAGTAAAGTCAAATTCTGGAGCATCTTCTAAAGATGATGCACAAGAAAGCCCGCAAACAGTTTGCTGAAGACAAGCAGACTAAGGACATGGATTACTGGAACCATGTCTGGTGGTCTTATGAGACCAAGATAAACTTGTTTGGTTCAGATGGTGTCAAGCGTGTGTGGCTGCAACCAGGTGTGGAGTACAAAGACAAGTGTGTCTTGCCTACAGTCAAGCATGGTAGTGGGAGTGTCATGGTCTGGGGCTGCATGAGTGATGCTGGCACTGGGAAGCTAGATTTCATTGACTGAACCATGAATGCCAACATGTACTGTGACATACTGAAGCAGAGCATGATCCCCTCCCATCGCAGACTGGGCCACAGGGCAGTATTCCAACATGATAACGACCCCAAACACACCTCCAAGACGACCACTGCCTTGCTAAAGAAACTGAGGCTGAATGTGATGGACTGGCCAAGCATGTCTCCAGACCTAAACCCTATTGAGCATCCGTGGGGCATCGTCAAATGGAAGGTGGAGGAGCGTAAGGTCTCTAACATCCACCAGCTCCATGATGTCATCATGGAGGAGTGGAATAGGACTCCAGTGGCAACCTGTGAAGCTCTGTGAACTCAATGCTCAAGAGGGTTAAGGCATTGCTGGAAAATAACAGTGGCCACACAAACTATTGACACTTTGGGCCCAATTTTAACATTTTCACTTTGGGGTGTACTCACTTTTGTTGCAGGAGTTTAGACATTAATGGCTGCATGCTGAGTTATTTTGAGGAGGCAGCAAATTTACACTGTTATACAAGCTGTACACTCGCTACTTTACATTGTAGCAAAGGGCCATTTCTTCAGTGTTGCCACATGAAAAGATACAGTAAAATATTTACAAAAATGTGATTGATATATATATATATATATATATATATATATATATATATATATATATATACATATATATATATGCAGGACATAAAAAATTAGAAAAATTTGAATATCGTGCAAAGGTTCATTTATTTCAGTAATGCAACTTAAAAGATGAAACTAATGTATGAGATAGACTCATTACATGCAAAGCAATATAGTTCAAGCCGTGATTTGTCATAATTGTGATGATTATGGCTTACAGCTCATGAAAACCCCAAATCCACAATCTCAGAAAATTAGAATATTACATGCAATCAATAAAACAAGGATTGTACATAGAACAATATCAGACCTCTGAAAAGTATAAGCATGCATATGTACTCAGTACTTGGTTTCGGCCCCTTTTGCAGCAATTACTGCCTCAATGCGGCGTGGCATGGAAGCTATCAGCCTGTGACACTGCTGATTATATTATAACACTACTAATATTGTGTTATGGAAGACCAGGATGCTTCAATAGCGGCCTTCAGCTCTTCTGCATTGTTGGGTCTCATGTTTCTCATCTTTCTCTTGGCAATGCTCCACAGATTCTCTATGGGGTTCAGGTCAGGCTAGTTTGATGGCCAATCAAGCACCGTAATCCCACAGTCATTGAACCAGGTTTTGGTGCTTTTGGCAGTGTGGGCAGGTGCCAAGTCCTGCTGGAAAATGAAGTCAGCATCCCCATAGAGCTCGTCTGTGGAAGGAAGCATGAAGTGCTCCAAAATCTCCTGGTAGACGGCTGCATTGACCCTGGACTTAATGAAGCACAGTGGACCAACACCAGCAGATGACATGGCTCCCCAAATCAACACAGACTGTGGAAACTTCACACTGGACTTCAAGCATCTTGCAGTGTGTGCCTCTCCATTTTTCCTCCATACTCTGAGTCCTTGGTTTCCAAATGAGATGCAAAATTTGCTCTCATCAGAAAAGAGGGCTTTGGACCACTGAGTTACAGACCACTCTCAGGTCAGCAGTCTTTCCCATGATTGTGATTCCTACTGAACCAGACTGAGAGACCATTTAAAGGCTCAGGAACCATTTGAAGGTGTTATGGCTTAATTAGATGATTAGAGTGGGACACTTTGAGCCTAGAATATTGCACCTTTTCACAATATTCTAATTTTCTGAGATTGTGGATTTGGGGTTTTCATGAGCTGTAAGCCGTAATTATCACAATTATGGCAAATTACGGCATGAACTATTTTGCTTTGCATGTAATGAGTCTACCTCATATATTAGTTTCACCTTTTATGCTGCATATCATCATATATACACAGTATCTCACAAAAGTGAGTAAAACCCTCACATATTGTAAATATTTTATTATTTCTTTTCATGTGACTATACTGAAGAAGTTACACTTTTCTATAATGTAAAGTAGTGAGTGGACAGCTTGTTTAACAGTGTAAATTTGCTGTCCTCTCAAAATTACTCAACACACAGCCATTAATGTCTAAACCGCTGGCAACAAAAGTGAGTACACCCCTAAGTGAAAATGTCCAAATTGGCCCAATTAGCCATTTTCCCTCCCTGGTGTCATGTGACTGGTTAGTGTTACAAGGTCTCAGGTGTGAATGGGGAGCAGGTTCAACATAGCACTTCATGGCAAAGAACTCTCTGAGGATCTGAAAAAAAGAATTGTTGCTCTACATAACGATGGCCTAGGCTATAAGAAGATTGCCAAGACCCTGAAACTGAGCTGCAGCACAGTGGCCAAGACCATACAGCAGTTTAACTTGACAGGTTCCACTGAGAACAGGCCTTGCCATGGTCAACCAAAGAAGTTGAATGCACATACTCAGCGTCATATCCAGAGGTTGCCTTTGGGAAATAGACGTATGAGTGCTGCCAGCATTGCTGCAGAGGTTGAAGGGGTGGGGGGTCGGCCTGTCAGTGCTCAGACCATACGCCACACACTGCATCCAATTGCATGGCTGTTGTCCCAGAAGGAAACCTCTTCTAAAGATGATGCACAAGAAAGCCCGCAAACAGTTTGCTGAAGACAAGCAGATTAAGGACATGGATTACTGGAACCGTGTCCTGTGGTCTGATGAGACCAAGATAAACTTATTTGGTTCAGATGGTGTCAAGCGTGTGTGGCGGCAACCAGGTGATAAATACAAAGACAAGTGTGGCTTGCCTACAGTCAAGCATGGTGGTGGGAGTGTCATGGTCTGGGGCTGCATGAGTGCTGCTGGCACTGGAGAGCTACAGTTCATTGAGGGAACCATGAATGCCAACTGGGGCATACTGAAGCAGAGCATGATCCCCTACCTTCGGAGATTGGGCAGTATTCCAACATTATAATAACCCCAACACACCCAAGATGACCACTGCCTTGCTAAAGAAGCTGAGGGTAAAAGCATGTCTCCAGGCCTAAACCCTTATGAGCATCTGTGGGGCATCCTCAAATGGAAGGTGGAGGAGCGCAAGGTCTCTAACATCCACCAGCTCCATGATGTTTTCATGGAGGAGTGGAAGAGGACTTCAGTGGCAACCTGTGAAGCTCTGGTGAACTCCATGCCCAAGAGGGTTAAGGCAGTGCTGGAAAATAATGGTGGCCACACACTCACATGTCGTCACATTTAAACGACAGGGAGTTTTATTAAGTTGTGTGTCGGTAATTACAGATTTCGCGACCGTTGTTTTCACTCATATGGGGATTCACTTTTACAGGTTTGCCTCGGGTTTCACACTTATAAAACACACCGGTGGTAATAAAAGGTCGTGACGGAATTGGGAGAACCCGTACCTCAAGTGGTCTCGAAGTGTCCAACGGTGACTTCAGGAGAAGGTGAGGAGGTACTTTTGTAG
>BLSH010370034.1:49451-61414 GCA_018402905.1 Glandirana rugosa | reverse complement strand
CGACCGTCTATGTGCGTGTCAAGACAAGTCTGATCATTGGACGAGAGCAGGATGAGCTCCCTGCATAGTGTGGTCAGTTTTTAATAGGAAAGCAGAGGGACTGACAGGAAAGCCAGGGATTTCACATAAAGGAAGTAAAACAAAGAGAACAGGATACTTTCTCATACAAGTACATGGTACAGCAGGCTCATAACAGGAATATGAAATATTGGGTGTACATATTCTTTAAATAATGACAAAGTAATTGGGAAAACAGTCTTAGATTGACTTTAGAGACAGGGAATGTCTAGCCACTTGCCGACCGATCCCTAGCATATTTACTGCTACAGGGCAGCTGCGCTACACGCGCGATCCTGCACTTCTGGGTATCAGGAACGAGTGCACGCCGCTGGAAGCTCACACCCGCTGTGATTTTACACAGCGGGAGCTAATCAGCGGGTTCCACTGACCTGATATCTGCCAGCACCCGCTGATCATTCTAAACACAGGCAGAACAGCAGTTGGCCTATGTAAACAAAGCAAATCACCGTTCTGTCAGGACAGAAGGCATTGATCCTGTGTTCCTGTGAAGCAGGAACACCGATCCATGCCTTTCACACATAAAAGCACCTCCCCACAGTTAGTAAACATATTTTAGGCACACAGTTAATGCTTTGATTTCCCCTGATGTTAACCCCTACCCAGCCAGTGTCATTAATATGTCAGTGTCAGTATATGTATGAATGTGAGTTAGGGAACTTAGATTGTAAGCTCCTTGGGGGTAGGGACTGATATGAATGTACAATATATATGTAAAGCTCTGCGTAAATTGACAGCGCTATATAAGTACCTGAAATAAATAAATAAATAATACAGTGACAGTGCATATTTTTAGCGCTGATCACTGTATTAGTGTCACTGGTTCCCAAAAAAGTGTCAAAAGTGTCAGTTAGGTATCCAATTTGTCTGCCACAATATTGCAGTCATGCTATAAGTCGCTGATCGTCGCCATTACTAGTAATAAATAAATAAATGCAAATTCCGTAAATATATCCCATAGTTTGTAGACGCTATAACTTTTAAGTAAACCAATCAATATACGCTTACTGGGATTTTTTTTACCAAAAATATGTAGCAGAATACATATTGGCCTAAGATTATGACACAATTAGATTTTTAAAATGTTTTTATTGGATATGTTTTATAGCAGAAAATAAAAAAATATAGTTTTTTTTTCTTCAAAATTGTTTGTTTTTGTTTATAGCGCAAAAAATGAAAAATGCAGAGGTGATCAAATACCACCAAAATAAAGCTCTATTTGTGGTAAAAAAAAAAAGGCCAGGAATTTTGTTTGGGTGCAGCATTGCACAACCGCGCAATTGTCAGTTAACCGCTTCAGCCCCGGAAGGATTTACCCCCTTCCTGATCAGAGCCCTTTTTGCGATACAGGGTCGTTTTAACTAACAATTACGCGGCCGTGCGACGTTGTACCAAAACAAAATTGACGTCCTTTTTCCCCCACAAATAGAGCTTTCTTTTGGTGGTATTTGATCACCTCTGTGGTTTTTATTTTTTGCACTATAAACAAACAAAGAGCGACAATTAAAAAAAAAAAACATTTTTTTTTACTTTTTTATATAATACATATTCAAAAAAAATTATAAAAATACAAATTTATTCATCAGTTTAGTCAGTTTAGGCCAAAATGTATTCTTCTACATATTTTTTGGTAAATAAAACCACAATAAGCATTAATTGATTGGTTTCCGCAAAAGTTATCGCATCTACAGACTGAGACAGATGAGAATTGATTTATGCCGTTTTTATTATTATTTTTTTTTACTGGTAATGGCGGCAATCTGTGATATTGTGGTGGACAGATTGGACACTTTTGACACTTTTTTGGGACCATTAACATTTATACAGCGATCAGAACTAAAAATAACCACTGATTACTGTATAAATGTCACTGGCAGGGTATGGCTTAACACTAGGGGGGCAATCAAGGGACTAAATGTGTTCCCTCAGCGTGTTCTAACTGTGTGGGGTCTGGGCAGGCAGGGAAATTACAGATCTAACTAATCCAGATTACAGGGATCAGTACATCACTGTCATGTCCCCTGACAGAAGGGGACACCGCCCTGTTTACGTGGTCCCCGTTCTGCCTGTGTATTAGGCGATCACGGGTCTCCGGGAGACATCGAGTCCACCCGACCCGTGGCCACACTCACGCAGCGTGTGGCGGGCACGAGAGCGCGCCGGCGGCGGCGGGCTCTCGCCTGCCCACAACTGCGCTGCATATTTACGGCAATTCGCGCAGGGCTGCCATATATGTACAGGTGGCGGTTGGAAAGTAGTTAAAGAAACGCAGTGCCGTATTGCAAAAAATGGCCTGGTCATTGGGGGGGGGTAAATCTACTGGAGGTGAAGGGGTTAGGAAAGGCTGTTTCTGCAGAGTTTCTGGCCAGTTTGTAAGCGATCGTAGCACAGGGTGAAGCTGCATCCAGAGGTGGCATTTAGTCACCTCTGAACACAGCAAACTGTCTGCCTACCATCACCTCTGTGAATGTAGCCCAACAAGTTCCTCACAGTCACTATTAATTTTATATCTGCCTTGAAATGTGATTGGTGAACAAAGTGACTCTTTGATTAGCTACATTAGACCTTTTTTTAACAGATTACAGAAAACTCAAATTATGAAAACAGCATGAATTTTAAATTGTAGAACAGCAGCAGTGTTTTCTGGATTGCACTAGTAACTCACTTATGATTGTTTTCACTCGTTGTGTGGCACCACTCATGGCCACAATAGCTGGGCCAACATTGGGGAAGCCCGAGAATACTATATCCACATGACATGCCTCTGCTCCTTCTCAATGGGAAGTGATTGACAGTGGCTCCCAGACACGAAGGCATGTCTTCTGTATGATGTCCTCTAATGCTCCCTGCATGTGTAGTTGCAGGCAGCGTCCTTTACGTCGGCCTGAAATCTTCCCTCTGGAACAAGCAGGTGGCTGCAAAGAACCATACAGGCAATGGAGCCACCCACAAACAGGAAGGTGAAGGCAGCAATCATGGGAGAAGACTAAAGCTGAAGAAATTAAAGCTTGACGGATGGACAGGTAGCATGTAGTGAAAGTGGTAACATCAATATCAGAAAAGGAAAAAAAAAAGGATTAATATCACTTAAAGGGAAGCCTCACTTTAAAATAGCTGGTGATGACTGAGTGATGAGCATAACATGAAGGTGGTCTCCCACCTCTGGTTAGCACTTCCTTCCTAGCAGCACTGGGGTTATCAATTTAAACCCCAAATGCAACACTACCTGCCTGTAGTTTTCATGTTCCCCTTGTACCTGCACAGTTTTTGTCCCCCACTCCAAAGACATGCTGGTAGGTTACTTGGCTCCTGTCTAAATTGGCCCTAGTATATGTACAATGTGAGTTAGGAACCTAAGATTGCAAGCTTCTTCAGAGCAGAAGCTGATGTGGCTGTACAATATATTTAGTATGTAAAGTACTGCGCAAATTGTTGGCACTATATAAGTACCTGTAATAAATAAATAACTTCAATTGATGCATAATTGTTCCACATGGCAGCCTAACATTTTCAGAAGCAGGTCATAGAAGAAACCAAGAAACCTTTGTATTTCACTAAAAGGTTTCCTGTAAATAGAATTTAAACCTAAAGCCTCTTTCACCCGGGTATTCCGATTAGATCCACCTGTAAGTTTTTCACCTGTGACCCTCCAGTCTCTTCTATGGAGTGGCCATCCGATCAGATCCTGTCCACCAAAAACAGACGGATGGGAGACCTATTCCCCATCCGTCTGGTGGATTGGATGACATTGGATGGAAATGGACAGACAGATAGTCCATTTCCATCCAATTGCCCTATAGACGAGAGCAGGCTGTGCTTAGCGGGGATCAGCGGAGAGATCCCCCGCTGAGTAAGCGGATCCTGCTTCACGAAGACGCCTGTGTGAAATGGGCCTATCTGCACTAGTCATATTACACAGCAGAGCAGCCTATACAACTTAAAGAGCTGGATTTAGCCCTTTAGTTAGAGTAAATTACAATCACAAAGGCTAGTCTCTTATAGAAAAAATTATGGCTATATTCTCCTCTTTGGGGGCCCATGTCTCCAGCCTACCTCTGTTCCAGCACTGTAGTCTCTATCAGACACTTACGGGGGTGTTGGATGCCTGTGTCCTCTGAGGCATGCTGTGGTTCCATCCTCCAAACCCTATTAAAATACAGGACAAGAAAGTGTATGTCTTAAAAAGTAAACCATAAGGTAGGAAAAAAGATTAAAAGAAGAAGGAAAAAAGTAGCAGATTGGCAGTCTCACTTTTGAAAATGCAATTATTATGGAGTGATTGAAATCAAATCAGTGAAAGATAACTTTGAAAGTTGAGCTTTGCTTTTACATTAGTTCATTTACATTGGAAAGTGTTGCTTTCCAATGCACTGACAGTATACTGTATAACAGCATTATTACAAAATTTACTTTGCTGCCAACAAACTTCCTCTGGGTGTTATTTATTTTTTTGCGATCAGTCTTCATTCCCTCTTAAGCCTCGTACCCATGGGACGACGATCGTATACAACAGGTCGTATGAATGACCTTTGTATGCGAAATCGTTCGTTCGTATGCGCGATTAGAACATACGACGGTCGTACAAGGGGAGTTGTATGAGCAGACTACAAAACTTGGTCGTACCAACAAGCTCGCATACGACCGTTGTATTGTGTGTACAGAGCAATTGGTACAACAAGTTGTATTGTGCAAAACACGCATGCTCCAAAGTCAGGAACGGCCGGATGCTAATTACATGCACCTGAACGTTCTTTCTGTGGTCGTACGATCGTGTAGTGCAGTCAGTATGAAAGTTACATTATCCAACATACAATTTGAGACGATCGTAAGTACGATCTTCGTCCCGTGTGTACAAGGCTTTAGACTCTTTAGTTGTCAATTGACAAGCAACTTTTCAAACAGGTAGGAGACATTCATTTACATTTTAATAAATTATAGTTTCAGTTTTAATATGTGGTGCCTTTTGAAAAAATTTTTTATTAGTTCCACTTGCCAGGTTTCTTCTTGTGAAAAAGGCTTTGTATAAAATGTATTGCATAGTAATGCTTTATAATATTTTCTTCCACTGCCCAAGATAATTAGATGGTTATAACGAAAATCAGTCAAATTATATTGACGAGTCTTATAACTAACCTATCTTCTTTGTTGTATGTAAATGCTGTTTTAAAGATGTGCTGTGCATACAAAGCCTTTTTTTTAAAGCTCAACCCATGAAAAAATTCATATGAACCAAAGAAAGATATATTTTAAGGCTTCAAGTTCCAAGCAGGTATAATCAATGTGTCAAAGAGACCCTGTCGCCAGATTATTAATTTCAACATAAATATTTTCATAAATGTGCATTTAAAATGTTCTAATCATGTTATTTACTTGAAAAAGCCCCCCACCCAATATAGGCATCTTAAATTCCTCTGACTACAGCTGATGCTGCCACCTTGGATGTAATGGCGGCAACCCCAGCAGACTCAAGTGACACCCTATTTTATTCCCCTTCCCTTCTCACAAGGATGCTACATAGAAGGTAAGGTATTATAGTTGATAGGGGTGACAGAGTAGCTGGACCAGCATACAGAGTAGTTCGACACACAGAAGAGGACAGGACATGCAAGGATGGAGGGGGCTGTGCTAGGGAATTGACACTTTCCGGAGTAGTCAAATTTTCTAGCAATATCAAAGGCATTATTGCAGATAAACAGAAACATAATTTACGGTATGTAAAGGAAAAACACTATAAGAAAGAATTTAAAATACTTGATTTTTCTATGTTTTTTTCTGCATTTTTCTAAGTTTGCGGCAGACTGTTCAGCAGTATAACATGACTATTACAGTTCATTTAAAATTTGTTTAAGAAACCTTTTGTGTAAAATACCAATGTTGCCATCCTTGACCTCCTCAAAATGTGACATGCCTTGCTGGCGTAGGGAACAATTATGCAGCAAGTGAAGTTAGATTCGGAATTCCTGATCTGTATGTATACAGTACCTAAAATAGAGAAATATAAATGGAATACCACTTGCATGCTATACTCATCACTAGTTCTTCCTGCAGCATTTTCTTCTTTAGGCCATGTTTTTTTTCAATGTAAAATCTGATTTGTGCAGTACACAGAAAATAAATAAAATATATCTGCCAGTTCCTGGGAGCATCAATACCAGAGATAAGAGAAGAATAACATGTACACTCCTTGGTTGATTTAACAGAGTAGAGTTAACAATTTGAACTAGCAAAAATTGATCCAAAGGACAGCTTACCAACTCACTGGCTAACATCAACAGGTCTCTAAGGCCTTTCCAATAGAAGAAGCTTATACATACAGTAGAGAGTCCATGTCCTTTTTTTTTTAAAGCAGAATTAAATCCTACAATTCTTTACAGAGAAAGAAGCTGCCATCTTAAAGCGGAGTTCCAGACAGAATTTTTTTTTTATATATTTTGGCATCCACTCTTTTAATACTAAATAGATGCAACCTTTTGTTTCCTTACTTTCAAACCGCCTAGTAATTTGAGGTATTTTTTACTCACTATTTTGTTTCTCTCACTGCTGGACTTTTCCATTTTAGGTGAGGGCATCTGAAGCCCATCCATAGTCTCCTGACATCTCTTCCTGAAAGAAGCGCATGTGGGTAAATATCATGCACTCCTCGATCTCGGTCCTTCTTAAATCGCGTAATTTCCTGTCTGGAAATAACACGATTTTACAGTACAGGGAAGCCCACTGACTCCTTGGAAATGATGAGTCACATCTCCCAGGAGGCCAGCCGAAGCAGGAAGCGAGGAGAAGAGCCTAGGACCTAAAAGGGGCAGATTACAGAGACCACCTAGCAACAAGCGACTTAGCGTGAGTATAAAAAAAAATTCCTTCTAAGGTAAGCCTATATAGGCAAAGGACTTGAATGATGTAAAAAAAAATTCTGGGTGGAACTCCGCTTTAAGCCAGCTATACATGCATCGAAATTTGGCCAGTTGAGCAGGGACCAGCCAAATTTTGATCTATACATGGGCAGGCTGGTTGTAACTAAGTCGATCCATCGTGTAAAACAAGCCTGTCAACATTTTTTTTTTTCTCAATCAGAGCTGCCGTCTATAGCCAGTGGTGCTGATCAGTGTATTCTCATGGTAATTCTCCCTGCTTTTAGAGCTCAGCATGAGGGAATTCCACATAAAATGTGTGGATAGGGGAATCAAGTCATTTTCTTTAGTTGAAACCTGCTGATTAAAAAAAAAAAATACTTGTATATGGCCAGCCTTAGCTTCTGTTTGACCTGCAGTTGCCATGATGCTATACATTTGATCAGCTATGACATCAGCTATTTGATGGCTTGACAGTTTGGATCAGAGCTAATATAAGCACACTTGTAACTGTATTGGTTATAATTTATGGCATGCCACTGATTTGAGAAACTGTTATATTGGTGAGTTTGATTCCATTTTAAGTTAACCTGGATAACCTAGCAGTATCAATTTTTTTTTTAATACAATAGGGGATTATGGGAAAAGTCCACCTGTGAAATAGTATACTACTGCCCTGTTAACTGAGAAATGCATGCCTACTCAATTTCCATAAAAATTTAAAGCGGCCTATGGGGACGCACAGACAGCGGCAAGGTGCAGACACCATGGGGGTCATTTACTATAGCGCTGCCGCAAAATTCGCGGTAAATAGCGCTAAAACGGTATTCACAATAGCGCTGAGTGGTAAATAACGGCCAAAATGGAATTCACTAAAGCTCCAAGGTCACAGATAACTCCCAACTCCTTACTCCAGCCCAGACCTGGAGTTGTGCAAATAGAAATAATGTTTGGAGCATAATCTGATCCCCTAAATTGTGCTAAAATATGCGGTATATTGTTTAAAGATAATCTGCTTTTAAACTGTGTGAAAAAGTGATTTCTACACTGAAATATCTTAAAAAGTCTGAGAAGAGATAAATACCCCGGCTCTTTACTCCAAAGCACAGAGCACAGCTGAGCACAACTGAGCATGCTCAGACACAAAACAACTCTCAAAATAATTCTCATGGAGTAGTTAGTAAATACCAAAATGAGTGTTATTTTACACCGTGTGAAGTGTAAAATAACACTGTGAAGAGGAGAGTTATTTTGCCAAGTGCAAGTTTCTGCCATTCATTCTAATGGTACAATTGTTACTTTATCAAATAAATCCATTCCATGTTGAAAATAAATGTATCTTTCTCTCAAAGGTGTCTTTACAAACCACAAACAATACCATTTCTTATGGAAATTTAAAATTAGTGCCATTTTTTTTTTATTCTGTTCAAATGATCCTAATTTGAGCCCCAAAAATGTGATATGTGTACCAACATCAGAAATAAAAATGTCATTACCAAAAATCTGAGGATAACTTTAATATAACTATTTTTTTTTATTATATAATAATTTATTATATAATAATTAATATATTCTATGCTCACGCAGCAAGAACCACCAAAAATCTCAGATTACATTTAGAAGATTTACTCCTGACTAATCTAAGTCCTATATATTCCTAGACATGCAGTATCTGTGTATTTATGTTTAGGAGAACTTGCAGCGTGTAAGCCCTGTGGTTTAAAAGGTAACAACTCTGCCAGCCATTGGAGAGGTCCTGAGTTTGATTCCCAAGCACGTTGCTTTATGTAGAGATGTTGTTTGTGCTCTCGATGTTGTTAACATGACTCAGGGCCTTACCTAAATTATGTCTAAATGTAGTATTTATGTGTAGGAGGGTTCCAACACCATTGCAAATCTTGTCAGATATACAAGCTAGGCAATGGGGATGCCTGCCTTTACACGCGCATGATCTTTAGTGGCATCCCAGTATTAGTCCGTAGGGTTCAATATTGAGTTGGCCCAGCCTTTGCAGCCATAACATCTTCAACTCTTCTGGGAAGGCTGTCCATAAGGTTTAGGGTGTTTGTCTATGGGAGTATTTGGTCATTCTTCCAGCAGTGCATTTATGAAGTCAGGCACTGATGTTGGATGAGAAGGCCTGGCTCACAATATCCCCTCTAATTCAGCCAAAAGGTGTCCTATCTGGTTGAGGTCAGGACTCTGTGCAGGCCAGTCAAGTTCCTTCACCCCAAACTCACTCATCCATGTCTTTATGGATCTTGCTTTGCGCACTGGTCCAAATCATTTGGTGGAGGGGGGATTATGGTGTGGGGTTGTTTTTCAGGGGTTGGTTTGGCCCCTTAGTTCCAGTGAAGGGAGCTCTTAAAGCATCAGCAAGACATGTTGGGCAATTTCATGCACCCAACTTTGTGGGAACAGTTTGGGGGTGGCCCCTTCCTGTTCCAACATGACTGTGCACCAGTGCACAAAGCAAGGTCCATAAGGACATGGACGAGGGAGGTTGGTATGGAGGAACATGACTGGCCTGCACAGAGTCCTGACCTAAACCTGATAGAACATCTTTTGCCTGAATTAGAGCAGAGACTGCGAGCCAGGCCTTCTCATCCAACATCAGTGCCTGACCTCACAAATGCACTTCTGGAAAAATGAACAAACATTCCCATAGACACTCCTAAACCTTATGGGCAGCCTTCCCAGAAGAGTTGATAGCTGCAAATGGTGGCCCAACTCTATACTGAACAATGGGCTGCTGTTATAGTTCATGTGTGTGTAAAGGCACATTTCCCACTACTTAGGACAATCTATTGTATATTACTTGTGATACTGAGCATGGCTATGGACTTAGGGCTGGTTCATATCACAGAGATGGACAGCACATTTGCTGTCTCAATAGCTTAGTGGCTAGCAAAACCGCCTGGCACCGAAAAGGTTGCTGGTTCACATCCTGGATAAGCTAATGCTTGTGTTGAAGTTTATAATAAACCCCTGGTTGGGTTTCTCACCACAATCCAAAGACAGGCTGGCATTTTATTAGTCTCCTGTCCAAATAGTCTGTAATGTAAGCAAGTTATTTTGGGACTTTAAATTGGAAGCTCATTGCAGCCAGGGACTTGGACATTTCAAATTGTAGGGTTTACACTGCACAGGTTCATCTGGTTAGAAAACTGTTG
Organism: Glandirana rugosa; assembly: GCA_018402905.1. Classification (NCBI taxonomy): domain Eukaryota; kingdom Metazoa; phylum Chordata; class Amphibia; order Anura; family Ranidae; genus Glandirana; species Glandirana rugosa. The sequence continues at coordinate 51,315 of BLSH010370034.1, read as the reverse complement.
GTTGCATCAGGTGTTTCTCAACTCCAGTCCTCAAGGCATCCCAACAGGTCATGCTTTCAGGATTTCCCTCAGATGAAACAGCTGTGGTAATTACCAAGGCAGTGAAACTGATCAAATCACTTTTGCAAAAATAATAGAAAGCCTGAAAACATGACCTGTTGGAGGTACTTGAGGAAAGGGTTGATAACCACTGACTTAAGCCCGGTACACACAGTACAACGGTTGTACAACCAGCTTGTTGTACGATCATCTGACTGTAAAGCCTCATGCAAACGGATGAGCGGTCGTATACAAGTACGAACGACTGTTGTATGCGAAATCGATCGTAAGTACGCGCGATTAGAACAGCCTATGTACGGCGGTCGTACAACAGGAGTTGTATGAGGAGACTAGAAAACTTGGTAGTACCAACAAGCGGTCGTACGACTGTTGTATCGTGTGTACAGAGAAGTTGGTGCAACAAGTTGTACTCTGCAAAACACGCATGGCCGGACACTAATTACATGCTCCTGAAGTTTCTCTTTATAAGTTCATTACATGTCACTATGTTCGGCTTGGTAGTATGTTGGTTGTACGATCGTTTAGTGCATGTGAGTATGTAAGTTACATTATCCAACATGCGATGTGGTCCGTTCGGTCGTACGACCGTCGAACCGTGTGTACGAGGCTTTAGTATGCGTGATTACAACAGCCATCATACAACTGTTGTACAACTGAAGTTGGATGAGCAGACTAGAAAATATTGGTTGTACAACAAGCGGTTGTATGACCGTTGTACCGTGTGTACAGAGAAGTTGGTCCAACAAAGTTGTACGTGCAAAACAGGCATGCTCAGAAGTCAGGAACGCTCAGAAGTGTCCATTCTGGGAAACCTACATTCCTAATTCACAAATCACATTCACCCTGAACTTCCTCGTTATACGCTCTTAACACATCACTACGTTAGGCTTGGTTGTACAATCGTTTAGTGCATGTCAGTACGTGAGACACAACAGCGAACATCCAACTTGGCCCAAAGTTGGACGTTTGGTTGTTCAACCGTTGTACCATGTGTACGGGGCTTTAAGCCTCGTACACACGGTCCGATGGTCGTACGACCAAACGGACCAAATTGCATGTTGGATAATGTAACTTGCATACTGACATGCACTAAACGATCGTACAATCAACATACGACCAATCCAAACATAGTGATGTGTTATGAACGTATAAAGAGAAAGTCCAGGTGCATGTAATTAGCGTCCGGCCATTCCTGACTTCTGAGCATGCGTGTTTTGCACAATACAACTTGTTGGACCAACTTCTCTGCACACACAATGCAACGGTCGTACAACCGCTTGTTGGTACTATCAAGTTTTGTAGTCTGCTCATACAACTCATGTTGTACGTAGGCTGTTCTAATCGCACGTACTAACGATCGATTTCGCATACAACGGTCATTTGTACGACTTGTTGTATATGACCGTCGAACCGTGTGTACCAGGCTTTAGAATTTTGTCCTGGACTTATACGATGAACATAGCCAAGGGTTAACACAGCAAATAGTATTGGTATGGCAGCCTCTCAGGTGAAATAAATTAGAAAAGACAGATTGAAAGATACTGGTGGGCGTGTATTTCTAGTGGGCGTGTGCCAGTGCTAGCTTATATAAGGCACTTCAGTTGGGGGTGCTGGTTTGGCCTGATGAGAGGTCAGGTTTGGTGCTGTGGTTTTTGTGGAAGAAGCAATGATATTTTGCTAATGACAAATGGTTTACTAGAGCTGTTTGTTTGCTGAAATGATTGTGCATTTTGACCATCAAAAGTGGCTTGATTTTACCATGTTGTCTGATTGGGGTGTGTATTGTTTGTCTTATACTCAATGT
>BLSH010370034.1:31283-44801 GCA_018402905.1 Glandirana rugosa | reverse complement strand
AAATAACAAAACAAACGCGTTTTCAACGACACAAATCCCTATTACGTTTAATTAAAGACCTCAACATAAAAAATGTAAAAAATGATCATTACCGTCGCGTTATAACGCCGTCTATACAGCCTGGTAAATCTGTAAAAAAAACTGGTAACCGTAAATACGTCGCTAGTCACGATATTTTTACGTGATACAGTTAGAACTCCCCATAGGGAACACGGTTAACCCTCTCCAGGTTAACCCCTTCACTGCCAATGGCATTTCTACAGTAAGCAGTGCATTTTTATAGCACTGATCGCTGCATAAATGCCAATGGTCAAAAAAAATGTCTAAATGGTCCGACATATCTGCCGCAATATTGCGCTGCCATTACTAGTAAAAAATGTAAAAAATACAACTCCAGAAATTAATTTGCATTATCCCTAAACACAGCAACTTTTGCGCAAACAAAACAATAAACGGCGATTGCAATTTTTTATTTAACAAAGATAGGAGGAAGAATAAAAATCGGCCAAAAACAAGTAAATAAACAGATTTTTATTTTTTTACAATTGGATTTGTATTTTAACAAAAACGAAGAAAAACTAGTTATTTTGAAAAATTGACGCTCTTTTTTTTATTTAGAGGGGCGATCACAAATGACGCAGAGGAGATCAAATATCACCAAAAGAAAGCGCTATTTGTGGGTAAAAAAAGGACGCAAATTTTGGTTGGGTACAACGTCGCACTACCACGCAATTGTCAGTTAAAGCAACGCAGTGCCAAATCGCAAAAAGTGCTCAGGTCCTAAAGCGTGAATTCCTTCCGGGGCTGAAGTGGTTAAAGGAATATTTTTTCTTCACTTTAACCATTATTAAAACCACTGCTCCTGAAAAAAAAAAATTAGAAACTTTTTTTTTTCTATACAGACATGTGCCCTGGGGCTAAGGCTGTTACAATTAGAGAGAGCGGTGGTAATGTTTTTTTATTTTTTTTTATGGCAATGAACTTGCATACAACTGCAAGTTCAATCCCAGCCAACATCAACACGTAACCTGAGAGGCATCTTCACAGGCAAATAGAGCTCGCATGTGTGCTATTTTACTTGAGTGTGTGAGAGCTGAAGTTGTAATTGCCTTTAACTGGGAGTTATTTTAAGGCACTGCTGGAGTAGATTTGGGAGGTATAGTAAATCAGGGCCCATGTCTCTTTCCTGAGTGGCTCTATCACGAGTGGTGCGCAGTTTCACCACCACAGTTTAACGAAAGCAAGATAACTAAAGCTGCATGAAGATACAGCAAGAATGCTGCTCCACTCTGAAAAGATGGCAAGCAAACCAGCATTTGACATTGAATTTATTTGAAGTCAGATTCCCACTTTCTATCCATTAAAATGCACCTTCTACTCTTCCTTTTCACATCGGTGTCTCCTATCCTCAAATTATCCTTATTCTACCCCTCCTCTCAAACCCACAGCATACACATATCACTCTCACTCCTACCCTCTCCCTACTACTGCACCCATCATCTCCTGCAATTGCTGAACCCATATGCTGACCTAAACACCAGGGGAATTAGACATGTGCACTCATACACATTCCACTCCCATTTTACCTTCCTCACCCTCCTTCTTCTCCTAGTGTGAGGGGACATTTCTCTAAATCCTGGTCCTCATTTTCTAACTGCAAACCACATATCCAACACCCCTCCTTCTCTGGCAACAGCAGCAATCCCTCTATCTATCCCCCTGCTTCCTTAAACCAGCCCCCCACAATCTTATGCGCCCTCTGGAATGCCTGCTCCACCTGTAACAAGCTCACATCTGTGCATGACCTTTTCATCTTTCATGGCTTTAATATTACTCACCATAACTGAAACCTGGCTTCAAAATTTTGACTCAGCTTCTCCTGCTGCCCTCTCCCATGGTGGCCTCCACTGGACTGACTCCCCCAGACTCAATGGACAGAAAGGAGGTGGCAGGTGAAGTTGGATTCCTTCTATCACCCCACATGCACCTTCTAAGTCCTTCCTATCCCCCTCTCTCCTTTCGAGATGCACTGTATCCATCTGTTTTCTCCCATTTCTCTGAGGATTGCAGCAATTTATCGGCCTTCTGGACCAGTATTGTGCTTTTTTGATGACTTTGCTGCCTGACTACCCTACTTTCTCTCCTCTGAAATACCAACTATCATTCTTGGTGATTTCAACATCCCTGTCAATGTTAACAACCCAGCTACAGCTCAACTTCTCAACTTAACCTCATCTTTTGACCTAACCCAATGGACACATACTTCCACTCCAATGGTAATACCCTCGACCTTGTATTCTCCCATCTCTGCACTCCTGGCAACCTCACAAACACCACCTTTCCACTCTCGGATCACAACCTCATCAGTTTCACTGTATCCTTGCCTCCAACCATCCATCCCTCCACTCAGCAAACAATTACTTCTAGGAACCTTTGCCACTTTACCCCTTCTCTTCTCTATTCTGCTACTGACCACCTATATGACATAATCTCTCTCCACTCCTGTCCTGACCTGATCACCTCTGTCGACAACAGTTCACTCTCATCATCACTGGGCACCTTTGCTCCTCTAACTACACGCAGAATCAGTCTCCGACCGTTACAACTCTGGCAAACTGACAACACTAGAAATCTCAAAGAGACATTGCGGTGCTCTTGGACGACTGTGGCGTAAAACCAAATGCCTGCAGGACTTCGCCCTATATAAATCTGCCCTCCTAAGATAAAATTCCTACCTCCATGCTGCCAAACAAGCCTACTTTTTCTCTCTTATTAATACCTTGTCATCCAGTCCCCATTGGCTTTTCTCAACCTTTAACTCTCTGCTTCACCCCCCACCTCCTCTACCCAATAACTCACTCCCTGCCCAAGAGATTGCCAATCACTTCAAAGACAAGATTGATGCAATACGTGAGGACACCTCCACTGTGCGTACATCTTCCCCACTCAACATACCTTGCCTAAAAGCACAGTCAACACTCTTTTCTTTTGAACTGGCTACAACTGAAGAGGTTACAAAACTTTTCTCAGATGCCCACCTAACCAATTGTCCCCTGGATCCTGTTCCCTCCCAATTGCTACGGTTGCCCTCTCATCATTCTATCCTATGCTCCCTCACTCACATCTTCAATCTCTCCCTCTCTAGTGGCACCTTCCCCTCTAAAACATGTGCAGATCACTCCCAAACTTAAAAAGCCCTCACTGGACCCCACCAACCTGAATAACTTAAGATCCATCTCATTGCTCCCATTCACCTCTAAACTTCTAGAACGCGTAGTCTACAACCGTCTTAGCTCCTACCCCAGTGAAAATAACCTTCTTGACCTCTTACAGTCAGTTCTTTTTGGACCTCCAACAGTTCGGCCTGAAAGTTCTTATTGAACAGCTCCATACGCCTACGCGGTAGTTGGATTCCCAAATAAGTGATGCTATCCTCCTTCCATTGGAATGGAAAATTCTGCTGACATTGTTGTTTAGTCTCATTGGGGAGGGAGACATTTAAAGCAAAAGACTTTGAATAGTTTATTTTTAGATTAGAAATCAGTTTAAAATGTTCCAAGACTGCCAGTATGTTGGGAAGGGACGTGTTCGGCGCTGTAAGGAAGAGAAGGACATAATCGGCAAAGGCCACAATCTTGTATTCCCTATCGCGTACCTTAATCCCAGATATGTTTTGGTTGGCTCTAATAGACTTGAGGAGGGGTTCCAATGTAAGGATATATAACAGGGGGGACAAAGGGCATCCCTGCCTAGTGCCATTATGGACCGGGAAGGCTTCTGACATGTGCCATTAACCCTGACTCGAGCGCTTGGGCTGTGGTAAAGGGATATGACACATGAATGCATACGCATCTGCAATCCCAGATGTTGAAAGACTGTGTCCATATAGTCCCATGCCACACTGTCAAAAGCCTTCTCCGTGTCCATGGCTAAAAAGAACCCCTCCTGTTTTGAGCTAGTGAGCCAATGGTGCAGGTTCAGGGCTTTAATGGTATTGTCCCTGGCTTCCCTGCCAGGGACAAAGCCAACCTGATCCAATCCCACCCAGGCCGGCAGATAGTAAGTGAGTCAGGTAGCCAGGATCTTAGCAAATAGCTTCACATCAACATTTAGCAAGGATATAGGTCGATAGTTTGCGACGTTCGCCGGGTCCTTCCCCTCCTTAGGTATCAACGTTACATAGGCTTCTAGCAGTCTCTGCGAGGCATGGGGAGTGGTGGCCAAGGTATTGAACGCCCGCAGGAACCCGGGGGCAAGCTGGTCCAAAAAACTTTTGTAATAGTGGACCGGAAAACCGTCCGGTCCCGGGCTCTTTCTTGCTCCGACAGGGCCTTGGGGCCATGTTGGCACAGAAAATTCCCTAATAAGGTTGGCACGCGTGGAGGGTGCGGCCACACCATTGCTATACGGTTCTAAAATATAGAGTCGGCTGTAAAACATTGTTATGGTGATGTCTACCTTGAGTGTCAGTGATATGATGTACGGTGTTTGACAACAGGCGTTGTTGGGCGGCCCGGGCAAGCAGGCGCCCAGGCTTGTTGCCCTGTTCATAAAACAGCTTATGTGGTAAAAAATGTCAGCAGCATGCCCGCTTGTGTAGTTCCTCTGCTAAAAGCGCTCTCGTCTCCGCTAATTCCTGGGCAGTCTGAAGCGCTAAGGAACATTTGTGCTGTCTCTCAAGGGCATACATTTTGGCAGAGAGCTCCCAGATCTTAGTATTATATTCCCTTTTTTTCTGGCCGAGATGGCCAGGAGATGGCCCCTAACGACACACTTGTGTGCCTCCCACTGAGTCGGGGGGGCACATCAGGTGTGTCATTACATGTAAAGAATTCAGTGATAGCCTGCTTCAACGTTGATAGGTCCACTGGGTCCGAGAGGAGGGACGCATCAATCCTCCAGGTCTTGGTGGAGATAGCATGTTCCGGGAAGGTGAGAGTAATGGAGATGGGGTGGTGGTCCGGAAAGGATCATAGCCTCAATGGTCACACGGTACAAGCAGGGGAGGTCAGGTTGCGAAAGGAAAAGGTAGTCTAATCTAGTATGTCTGCGGTGTAGCACAGAATAAAAAGTATAATTCCGCTCACTTGGGTGCAGGGTTCTCCAGGTGTCATGTAAGGCCAGAGAGGCAAGTTGTAGTTAATCTGTCGCATCGCTGAGTAAGGGAGGGATGAAGTGCCTGTGGAGGTATCCGCAAGAGGGTCTAGGGGTACATTAAGATCACCTCCTAAGATTAGGATCCCTGTTTTAAAGAGAGTTAGTTTAGTTATAACTTCCCTCATAAACGGGACTTGTTTCACATTAGGGCAGTAAATGTTGGCTAACGTGATCAGTTTATCATGCCATGTACCTCCGATGAATAGGTATCTGCCCTCCCTGTCTGCCAGTTGGTCAGTGACCGTAAAACGGCTGTGTTTGGCCAGGAGGATGGAAACACCTTTGGACTTGGAGGATGGGCAAGGTGCTTGAAAAGCACTGGGGAAGCGGGGGACTTGAAACGTGGAACCGAGTCCTCTTTAAAATGAGTTTCCTGTAAAATAAGGATCTGGGCATTTTGCCTTGCTGCCTCCGCCAGGACACTGCTTCTCTTTTCGGGGACGTTTACGCCCCGTGCATTAAAGGAATAGACTTTAAGCGAAAGGGGCGTGGATCACGGTTTGGAATTTGCCATCTCCGCGTGTCTCCTGGTCGGGGGTCACAACAGACGATGTGCACTGAAGGAAGGGGAGAGCTGCCGGGGCAAAGAGAAAGAAAAAGAAAAAAAGGGGGGGAGAAGAGGGGGTGTGTGGGGGGGGGGTTAGGATGAGAGCGAGCGGTCTATGGGGGGTCTATGGGAGCGCTGGAGCCCACAACCAGCGGGTGAATAAACGGATGGGAGAGCAGACCAGCTGGATCACCCAAGGGGATTGGGCAATAAGGGATAACCGGTAAGGGTCCAAGAGGGGCCTGCCACTCAGGTGAGGGGGAAGAGGCTAACTACGAACCTAGTTGTAACCAGAGCATTCAGGGACACCCAAACAGCCTTAAAAAAGAACACATCAATGTGAGCCGACCTTCCTGCTTAGATTGGAATGGGGTCCTGGGAGGGTGTATGCCCACTGGGAGCAGTGAAGAATGGGCCAGCACTGAAACCAGCAAGACACACCAGACCCCCAACCATATGTCATGTCAACCGGCTTAACAGAGCTGACTATTGCTAGTCAATCCAGGGCAAACCCACCGGCTGATCCATCCCCGACCCCCGAGACAGGGGGGCTGAGGGAGGTGGGCAGGTGAGGAGAAGCCCCAGGGGTGATCATTCTAATAGTGAGCGAATCCATCTCCCGAGCCGTCCGCGGGAGACAATCAAATTCTCCTCCGGACCACCGGCGACCACCACCCCTTTTCACAACTACAGAGGCATCTCACCAAGATAAGGGCCTCTCCCCTAGTTTCTAATGACGGTGTTCTCACAAGGGTCCCATGCAGCATCCCCAGACCAGGGGAAGGGCCCAGAGGGTAGCCACGGCCTGAGGGTCAGGTCCCCTCCAGGTCCTTCAACCTCCGGTCTAGGGAGGCCCCTGGCACCCGGGCCCCCCCAGGTTCAGTCAGCAAGACAATATAAAAACATGAACAAATAATAGAAACAAATCACCTAACATTACAACTAACAAAAATAGACACTCTCATGACGCGGGAGCGCTCAGTCCCCCCCCCCCCCACAGCAAATCGGGCCCGCAATTGGAAGGGGCATAGAGAATCCGTACTCCTTGTCTCCACCTAAAAAAGATAAAAGCAAGAGAAAAACAGGAGAAAAAAAAAAAGAGGGGAAGCCAAAAGGACGGTCATCAGTACCAATGAAGGTGGGTATATCCAAAAAAACCTTGTGCATCACTCCACTGGGTGCAGAAAAGGGTTGAGAATGAAGTTCAGCTGAGTGTAGCACCAAGATAAGAGACATCCGAGGCATAGAGCTCAAGTTCAGGGGAGTCCAAAGGCTGGGAAGGGCTCAGTCTCCTAAGATAGCGAATAAAGAAAGATAGGTGTTAGGGAAGGCTACAACCCTCCCGACCCGCTAAAACGTTCCAGAAGTTGGCAGGCCTGCTAGGTCTCCCTAGGCACCTTATTAGAAGGGGAGGCTAATGACATAGTCTGTGTGCTGCACCTAATCGCATACCCCCATGTAAAGCGTATCTAGAAGATAAATGATCCTCAGGGGTGCATGATAAGGTCTGCTGAATTCAGATGAACAGTCCCAGTGGAGATAATAATAAATCAGGTTTAAAACCATCCTTAATAGGGGGAATCAGAAATCAAGGTGAAAAATCAAGCTAGGGTAAGCAGAGGAAAAATGGCAAAAACAAGTATACCGATACGAGACCAGATGGGGGAGAAAGGCTGGGTCCAGCTAGTCTAATTTTCTGTCTCGCAAAGGATTGTTTTGCTCTCGCAGGCTTCTCAGTGACCATTGCATCTGGGTTGTCGTGGGGGGAGCCCGAAGAGGACCTCCAACGCCTCATTTCTTCGAGGTCTGGGGGTACCTTCCTGCTGCAGGGGGATCCAGGGCTCAGGCTGCATGAAGGGTCTAAGCCAGTCAGGTACCGAGACCAGCGGCAGGTTCAGAGTTTCGCAAAACGCTGGTAAATCCATCGGGTCAGCAGCATGGCCAACCGGTTGCCTAAGGTGGCTACTAGGCAGAAAGGAAATTTCCAGCAGTATATTATATTGCGCTCCCTTAGTACTGCAAGCAGGAGGCACAGCTCCTGCCTATGCTGCAGCGTGATGGCTGACAAGTCCTGAAATATCTGCACCGGTCTGCCCTTATGTTTTAAGTGTCCCTGGGTGCGAGCCTGTCTCAAAATCTCCTCTTTTTGTATAAAACTTACAAAACAGCACGCAATGTCCCTGGGGGGGTCTGTGTCTTGGCCCCTGGGCCTCAACGCTCGGTGGCATTTCTCCAGTTCAATGGGAGCGTCGGGCGGTCTGCCTAAAAGGGTGTTACAGATTGCCCATATTGCCTGCTGGAGCTGGGGGCCCTCCATTACCTAAATCTTTGATATGGCGGTGCATGTCGAGCAGGTGCTATGCCTGTGAACTGGCGGGTGTGTGTGTCGAGGCCGCCACCTCCATGTGCTTCAGGTGGGCGGCAACAGATCGCAGGTCCGAATTAAGCTCCGATATGTCAGCCGCCACCGCGTGTAAGTCAGCCAGGCTGAGGAATGGAGGGATCTGCGCCCTGTGTGCCGTCTCGCTCACCTGGTGTGCGTAGTCTGGCGCCGGGGCTCTGTAGGCCACTCCTCCATCCGAGGCCTGGGATGAGGCCTGTGTGTCCTGCTGGCTGCTCCTGAAGAGTGCAGGGATGGTGCGGCTGAGTTGGGTTGCGGCGTCCGGGTGTCCCTGGCTTGCTGAGGAGCTTCTGGCCGCCATCTCTGTGGCTGAAAAGGAGGTCAGCTCCACTTCTGTGGCTGTCTGTGTCTCCCTGGTAGCTGGAGCTCGCGGATCACACGTCCATCTTGGTCGGCCGCTAGGCTACGCCCCCCTACACCCCGTTTTCTGAAATACTACACTATTACCATTTTTTTGCCTTTTTGTTGAGCATCCATTCCACGAAGTCCTGTCATCCATCTGCTGTTTTCAAAGGCAATTGACCTAGCATTTGTCTTCTCCACAAGGCCATCAGCTGTAAGAGTTTGTCCTCAAGTTTGCATTGTTGAATCTGGATGATGCCTTTGAGCCCTGTTTGCTGTCTATAATGTGTGTAGCGACATATTCTGGTGAGTGCATTGGATTAGTGGTGGGATACATTAAAGCACTTTGTTGGAGTGGCCCAGAGAGACTTATAGATCAGTAAGGACTATCAAATATGAACTTATTTGTTATTTATTGTTATCGCTATGTGATATAATTTTTGGTGTTATATATTTTTTTTAATTATCTAAGCAATGCACGTTTTTTTCTGTATTGTTTACTAAGGTTTGGGTATTTTTTACCTTTAGTGCTACCATCTATTTTTTCTGCAAAGTGCCAGCTACTATTTCTAATTTTTTTTACATGGTCATTTCTTTGGTCATTCACATTGGTGCAAACCTAGGTAAACTTTTTACAACACAAAATGGCTTGTTTATAAAAGCTGTCATTATGGGTAAAAAACAACCTTTTCCCCATTTCTTTTTTCTTTTTTCTCCAGATCTTTGAAAAGGGCCCTGTAAAATCTTCCACAACATAAATGTTATATGAAGGTATTATTAGACTTATCATTTGCGCCAATATCATTCTAGCTGTGATGAAATACTAACTGTATAATCCTTTAATAGGGAAAATTTTGTTCGAATTTCACTATAGAAATGGTGCGCTTGCTATTTATCTGTGTTATTGGCGTGCATTTTCGCTGACATTTTCTTCAGTGGAAATAGATGGGCAGATTGGGCAGCACAATGGCTAAGTGGTTTCCACTTGTACCTGGCAGCACTAGGGTTGTCAGTTCAAATCCCAACCATAGCATTACCTGCTGGGAGTTGGGGACCTTAGATTGTAAGCTCCTTGAAATGTTGAGAACGTACAATATATATATATATATATATATATATACAGTATTTCACAAAAGTGAGTACACCCCTGACATTTTTGCAAATATTGTATTATATCTTTTCATGTGACAACACTGAAGAACTGATACTTTGCTACAATGTAATATAGTGAGTGTACAGCTTGTATAACAGTATACATTTGCTGCCCCTTCAAAATAACTCAACACACAGCCATTAATGTCTAAACTGCTGGCAACAAAAGTGAGTACACACCTAAGTGAAAATGTCAAAATTGGGCTCAAAGTGTCAATATTTTGTGTGGCCACCATTCTTTTCCAGCACTGCCTTAACACTCTTGGGCATGGAGTTCACCAGAGCTTCACAGGTTGCCACTGGAATCCTCTTCCACTCCTCCATGACGACATCATGGATCCATGGTGGATGTTAGAGACCTTGCACTCCTCCACCTTCCATTTGAGGATGCCGCACAGATGCTTAATAGGGTTTAGGTCTGGAGACATGCTTGGCCAGTCCATCACCTTTACCCTGAGCTTCTTTAGCAAGGCAGTGGTCATCTTGGAGGTGTGTTTGGGGTCGTTATCATGTTGGAATACTGTCCTGCGACCCAGTCTACGAAGGGGTATCATGCTCTGCTTCAGTATGTCACAGTACATGTTGGCCTTTATGGTTCCCTTAATGAACTGTAACTCCCCAGTGCTGGCAGCACTCGTGTAGCCCCAGACCATGACACTTCCATCACCATGCTTGACTGTAGACAAGACACACTTGTCTTTGTACTCTTCACCTGGTTGCCGCCACACACGTTTGACACCATCTGAACGAAATACGTTTATCTTGGTCTCATCAGAGCACAGGACATGGTTCTAGTAATCCATGTACCTAGTCTGCTTGTCTTCAGCAAACTGTTTGTGGGCTTTCTTGTGCATGATCTTTAGATGGCTTAAGAGGCTTCCTTCTGGGACATCAGCCACGTAGACCAACCTCTGCAGCAATGCTGGCAGCACTTAAAAGTCTATTTCCCAAAGACAACCTCTGGATATGATGTTAAGCATGTGCAGTCAACTTCTTTGGTCGACCATGGCTAGGCCTGTTCTGAGTGGAACCTGTCCTGTTAAACTGCTGTATGGTATTGGCCACCGTGTTGCAGCTCAGTTTCAGGGTATGGGCAATCTTCTTATAGCCTAGGCCATCTTTATGTAGAGCAACAATTCTTTTTTCAGATCCTCAGAGAGTTTTTTGCCATGAGGTGCCATGTTGAACTTCCAGTGACCAGTATGAGAGATTGAGAGCGATAACACCAAATTTAACACAGCTGCTCCCCATTCACACCTGAGACCTTGTAACACTAACGAGTCATGTGATACCGGGGAGGGAAAATGGCTAATTAAGCCCATTTTGGACATTTTCACTTAGGGGTGTACTCACTTTTGTTGCCAGCAGTTTAGACATTAATGGCTGTGTGTTGAGTTATTTTGAGGGGACAGCAAATATATACTGTTATACAAGCTGTACACTCACTATTTTACATTGTAGCAAAGTGTCATTTCTTCAGTGTTGTCACATGAAAAGATATAATAAAATATTTACAAAAATGTGAGGGATGTACTCAATTTTGTGAGATACTGTATATATATATATACATATATATATATATAAAACATTGCATAAATTGTTAGTCCCATATACAGTAAATACCTGTAATAAGTTATTTGATGAGTTCAATTTTAGCCAGTGTTCCTTCCGTGGAACGGTAATATCATTGCCACCCAGTATCTATGATTTTGTTTAAAATTACCCTATGACCAGAGGGACACATAAAAAAGCATATGCAACAATAAATGTACTGAGAAATCCTTAAAAGCAGGACATGTGAATGAAGCTTGGGGCCATATTTATTACTGGAAGATGTTCTAGCTCTAGCACAAAGTGCCTCAGTGTTTTTTTTTTTTTTTTTTTGATGTTGTTGTTTTTTGTACTGCTAGTATTTTAGATTTTGAGAAGTACTTATTTGCATTTACAGTAATTGTTCAAAAGCAGATTGCTTAAGGCAATATATTAAAATAGAAAAAAATATACTTAATCATTTTAACTCTGTCTTATTATGGTTTGTCCTGCATCCAAATGATATATTTTGTGGATTTATTTACAAAGGACCATGTTCCTGGTAAATTTGAACTCCGGAAAACTAAAAAGTCCTCCCTTGCAGTGGAGCTGCCCCTGAACTAGAAGGGTTAACTGATTATCTAGATTAGAAGAGCACGTTTAGTCTCCTGATCCTCTGGTTCCGCTGGCAAATGGTGCTCTCTTATGTTGCAGCCATGGATTGACCCTCGGCATCCTTATGTCTAGTTCAGGGATGTGCATCCTCCATAGGTCTTGGTAACATCAGAGGACCTTAGACTGCTGGGTGCAGGGTACGCAGCCCGTCTAGCTGAGTTTGCGTGAGGAGGGTCAGGTAAATAAAAATGCTTTTCAAGTTTCCTTGGTATAAATGAGCAGTTGTCCAATGTAGTGCAGGCACAGCCCCACTGCAGGGAGGGTTTTTTAGTATTTAATGCCATAGATGATAATGTGTATCCTAAATATCCTACACTAGGGAAACAATCTCCTGACAGTCCCTTGTGTGTTCTGTGGCTTCCAAGTGTCATCAGAGGGCTACAGAGGTAACTGCATAGAGTTCAGCCTAGATGAAGGTCTTCATTTCCACTACCATGGGGTTGATTTACTAAAACTGGAGAGTGCAGAATCTGGTGCAGCTCTACATAGTAGCCAACCAGCTTCGAACTTCAGCTTTTTCAACTAAGCTTTGAAAAAAAAAAAAATGGAAGCCGATTGGCTACCATGCACAGCTGCACCAGATTTTGCACTCTCCAGTTTTAGTAAACCAACCCACATGTGTCTGAGCACATCTAGAGAGGGACAAGCTTGCAATGAAAACAATTGGAATAAATTAATTAGGTTCTGAAGCATTAACTGGTTCCCGACCGCGCGCCGTCTTTTCACGGCGGCAGTCGGGGAGCCCTGCGCGAATCGCCGTAAATAAACGGCAAATTCGCATTTGGCCACCAGGGGGCGCGCGGCTCGGGCGGACCCGATGTCCGCCGGCGAGCCGCGATGAGCGGCTACAGGGAAAAGAACGGGGAACCGCCGATGTAAACACGGCGGTTCCCCGCCCTGTCAGTGGGGCATGAGAGATCTACTGATCCCTGTCACTGGGATCAGTTAGATCTCTCATGCCCATGTTAGCCCAACCCCCCCCACAGTAAGAACACACCCAGGGAACACAGTTAACCCCTAGCTCCCCCCCCCAGGTTAACCCCTTCACTGCCAATGACATTTATACAGTAATCAGTGGACATTTAAATTTCTGATCGCTGAATAAATGTCATTGGTCCCAAAAAAGTGTCAAAATGTTCCGACGTGTCCGCCCCAATATCGCATTACCGCTAAAAATCGCAGATCGCCGCCATTACTAGTGAAAAAAAAACAAAAAAAAAAAAACCCAGAAATGAATTCTCATCATCCGTAAACGCGGCCACTTTTGCGCAAACCAATCAATAAACACCAATTGCGATTTTTTTTATCGCAAATATGAGGAATGATATAAATCGGCCAAAAACGGTGAAAAAAATGTTTTTTTATATTTTTTTTTTGGACTTGAATTTTAGCAAAAAGTAAGAAATTTGGGTTTTTTTGCAAAATGGTCGCTCTTCTTTTGTTTATAGAGGCGATAAGAAATGACGCAGAGGCGATCAAATACCACCAAAAGAAAGCTCTATTTGTGGGGAAAAAAGGACGCAAATTTTGTTTGGGTACAACGTCGCACGACCGCGCAATTGTCAGTCAAAGCGACGCAGCGGCGAATTGCAAAAAGTGCTCTGGTCCTAAAGTGCAAAATTCTTCCGGGGCTGAAGTGGTTAAAGAATGTAATGCTAGTGGTGATGATTATGCTGGTAAGAGTGCATGGGAGAGAACAGGTAATGTATGCTGT
>BLSH010370034.1:17806-31273 GCA_018402905.1 Glandirana rugosa | reverse complement strand
TTACTAGTAAAAAAAAACAAAAAAAAAAAACCCAGAAATGAATTCTCATCATCCGTAAACGCGGCCACTTTTGCGCAAACCAATCAATAAACACCAATTGCGATTTTTTTTATCGCAAATATGAGGAATGATATAAATCGGCCAAAAACGGTGAAAAAAATGTTTTTTTATATTTTTTTTTTGGACTTGAATTTTAGCAAAAAGTAAGAAATTTGGGTTTTTTTGCAAAATGGTCGCTCTTCTTTTGTTTATAGAGGCGATAAGAAATGACGCAGAGGCGATCAAATACCACCAAAAGAAAGCTCTATTTGTGGGGAAAAAAGGACGCAAATTTTGTTTGGGTACAACGTCGCACGACCGCGCAATTGTCAGTCAAAGCGACGCAGCGGCGAATTGCAAAAAGTGCTCTGGTCCTAAAGTGCAAAATTCTTCCGGGGCTGAAGTGGTTAAAGAATGTAATGCTAGTGGTGATGATTATGCTGGTAAGAGTGCATGGGAGAGAACAGGTAATGTATGCTGTGCTATTAAGAGAAATGTAGGTAAAAAAGGCAGCTGAGCTTGAAGGAAAATACACTATTAATGCCACAATGTTTGTATTATATTTGCCATGATTTCTGGTATATACCCACTTCTTCTTGACTGTAGTTGACACCAAAATGTTGAGTTTTAGGAGTGCCCGCTGTTCTTCAAAGCTTTTGCTACTTAGCAAAGTTAGTCCAATCATATAAAAAAGCAAAGAGGGTTGATTTCAGATTGCAGACTACATTTTTAGATGGTTGGACTAACGTTGCTAAATATTCAATACACTAAAGTCTATTGGGAACTTACAGTAGACTTTTGTGAATTGACTACACAAAAGTCAATTCGGAGCACCCTCTCCCCCCCTAAACAAATCCTTATCTGCGCCTGAGCTCGATCCAGTGTTGTGCCCGGGAGCAGCGGCTCTCCCTCTCTCCTTACTGGTCATGGAGACAGCATTGGGAGCCATTGGCTCCTGCTGCTGTCATTCACAGCCTGTGAGGAGGGGGCAGTAGGTGGGGCTGAACATACACAGCACAGCCTGGTATTAAAGGGGTTTTAAAGTCTCAAGGTTTTTCACCTTAATGAATTCTATGGAGGTGGTGAAAAACCTCCTGTAATGAAGCAGCCCCCAAGAGACTCCCTTTTACTTACCCAAACACAGTCATTCCAGCGTAGAGGATGAGCCCAGCAGCTCCAGCCGCTGTCTCAGGTCCTCATTGGATAGATTGATAGCAGCAGGAGGCATTGGCTCCCACTGCTGTCAATCAAATCCAGTGACATGGGAGCCGGGCGCAGGGCCGATTCCTGCTGTCTGTGTCAATGGACGCAGCAGCAGGACTTGGGAGCGCGCCCGCACAAGTGTACCCAGGGAAAGCTCTTTTCCAAGGGGGCACCCAAGGAGGTGAGTATGACACCTTTGTTTTTGTTTTGTTTTTTTTAAATGCAAATCTTTAGTATCACTTTAAGCCCGCATGAGTGCCCCCATAGCAAGCAGCTTGCTATGGGGGCACTCAGAAGGGGAAGGAGCCAGGAGTGTCAGCGGGAAAAATGAGGATCAGGGCTGCTCTGTGCAAAACCATTGCACAGAGCAGGTAAGCATGACATGTTTATTATAAAAAATAAAATACCTTCCTGAAGTCTCTCCTGATATGTTTTACCTCTCAGACCTTTCACCATTTTTGTTGCCTGCAGATATACCGCTACTGCAGATATACTACCATTAGGGACAGGGATGTCTAGGCACAATCACCTATCAGAAGCAACACAAGGCAAATTGTAGATTTTTCAGAATATGGCTAAAGCATAATGAATCTGTGTATATTCTTCCTATAAGATAGCAAATCTCTACATTTTAGAATAAGTCCACTTGAAACTTTGCTTAGAAGTGAAGTAGCATTTAAAGACCTTGACTTCTTACAGAAACATACAATACTGGAAATAGCAAGATAACATCAACACACAGGAGTTTACACTGCTGTCAGCAGTCTGCCCCTTTGTAAGTATCCTCCAAGCTGTAATCACCTCTGAAATTATCTTCTCAACTGCCATGGCATAGTAATAACAATTTCTATTTAATGTATAACTTAGGTGCAAATATAATATCATTCTTGAATTAGTTAATGGTGCTAATGACTTTGTGAGTCTGTGTGTAACAATCATGTTCTGATGATAAAATCAGAATTGATCTCTTACAAACTAGTTTGCTCCTCGTCAGGGTAAGACAATTTGCAGAAATGGGTTCCTTATCTCCAGAGTCAGCTATTTATTATTCATAGAATGAACAACAAAACCAAAAAAAGATATTTTTGACAACAATATTTCTTTAACTACCCATTGATGTCTTTCTGCTTGTTAGGTTGTTTTTTTCATATTATGAACCACTATTGGAAATTGATTTTCATTATCTCATAGTGTTTAAAGCTTTTTCATGGGCAAGGTGAAGACTCTTCAATAGAAATATTTACTTCAAGTAAATGAGAACTGGGATTTTCTTCACCTCGCAGAAGTAATTACAGAAAGTAAGTATATTACACGGAAGAATGTCTGCATTTTTCATGGTGAAGTGCTAGTTAATGCCTGTTTGCAGCTACTGAATGAACAACTTTACTCAACTTTATATTTGTATATTAAAGCAGTATTAAACCCAAAACCAAAAATGTAATATATTATAGCTTACCAGACTCTGGATGTGAGGGCTGCATTCGTTTTCTTTTTTTTTTTAGCTTTTTTACCCTCTGTTTACGCCTGATGATCTCACCAGTAACGCTACACCTGTAGTGGAGTGCCCCCACTCTGGATCAATGAGCACAGGGGCACCTTTGGACAGCAACATTGTTAGCCTGGGGGGAGGGGAGTGTTATGTACTAGCAGATTTAGGTACACTAATCAATTGAAGCCAAACTCCAGTTAACACTTTATAAGCAGTTACAGCAAACATTTTGATTTTTCCTTTTGGGATAAAGGATTTAAATAATAAGCAGGGCATTGTAAGCAATCCTGACAGTAGTAAATTATTTGTTTCAACACCGATACTTCTGCTGGACAGCTTGTTCTGTTGAAAAACAACAGACTTCTTGGCCAAGTCACCAGGTGAAAATAAAGGAAAGAAAGCACAAAAAAGAAAGCAAATGCAGCCATCACATCTTAGAATTGATAAGCTGCAATATAATAAATGTTTGCTTTTGAGGTTAATACTACTTTAACTCTTTTAGTAAAAAATATTACATTTTAATATTTTTTATTCAGCTTCCCCTCCGACTCCAGAAGAGTAATACCATTGGGCTGGTTTACTAAAGGCAAATAGGCTGCTCACATTACTATAGAATTTTTACTTTGTTTAATGAATGCGGCGAAACTCTGCTGATTTCCATCATGCATTCACATGCAAGCAAAATTATTTTTTTTCCTTGCACATGATTGGGTATTTTTTGCAAAGGGAATTTTAATTACATTCACTAAGCTAAGGGAAAATTGCCTTGCAAAGTGAGCATCCTGCTTGCTTTTGGTAAATTAACCCCTTTGTCTTTTTGCAAAGTGAATTTTCACTGCATTTGCTAAGCTAAAAAAAGCCCCCTGCAATGTGAAAATTCCCTTTCAAAGTGAACAGCCTATTTACCTTTAGTTAATCAACCCCTGTAATGGCACATGCAGAACTTGAAAGTGCAGTTTGTATGTTTTACTTAATCATATTGAAAATGTATTTGTAAGGAACAGAGCTGAATCTGAGATTTGTAAACCTTGAGACAAGTTTTCACCATTGACAGAATCTCTAAATTGTCTCTAAAATGTGGCATTAGCCTTAGAAAAATTTTGCTTTCAGTGTCCAACAGCAAAATTTGCTTTAAAAAAGAATTGATTCCCTAACTGAAATAACTAGAAAACCTTTTTTTTTTGTTCTACACAAATTAATATGTACATACGGAACAGATTTGAAAATGCATTAATGAATTGTGATTTTCTTAAAATGCCATCTAGCGTGTGGCCACTAGAGGGAGCGTGTGCTAAAACATTAGCTTTTAGTTTGTGAGAGCATTTAGAAGTGTGTGTGCCATAATGTGAAATATAGTAAACACATTTACAACATGGCATGTGCTTCAAAGGCTGCTGCTGCTAAAACGAGGTCACGCTCATACTAATAGAATTATGTATATGTTTCATATAAATGAAATGAAAATGTTATAGGTTAGTATGGGTCAAAGCCTTGCTATTGTTATTTTTTATTAATTTATTATCATCAGGGCGTCATGCACACTGGACGTTTTCTGTTCTTAGGGGGAACTGGCGTTTTTTTTCTGCATGTTAGCCTATGTGTTAGCCTATGTGTCCATGCACATGGAGTTTAGAGGCAGGGGCATTTAAAGGCAGAAAAAAATGCTACTGCCAGCATGTCCTGGAGCAGGAACTTTTTGGCAGAAAAAATGCTTGCCACGCATAAACGCGTGTAAACGCACGTTAACGCTAGGTGCATTTAGTAGCTAACTCATTTCAATGGCCAGAATACATTTTTATTCAGGCCAATGAAATGAATGAACCCCAAACACTTGATGCGCCTAAATGTGGCTGTATGCGCCTAAACATGTTACATGCATCAAGCATTTTTTTCTGCCAAAATGTTGCAGCAAAGAGGAAAGGTGTCTGGGAGAGATGGCCAGACGTTCCAGTGTGCATGAGGCTTTATTAAAGAAGAATTACAGCCAAAGCTGGGATGGATCACAGGAGTGCAGTTCATCCTACACTTCTGTGACCCATTTTCAACAAACAGCGGCTGAAGCCTGCTGTTGGTTGACGTCACAGGGCTGGTCCAGGCTGAGGCAAGATCGTGACCGTATGGGCGGGATTCACCCAGGAGCCTGGACAGGTACCTGGCTCAGCCTCTCAGCAAGCCACTGAGGGCCTGAGGCAGGCACTCCTACCCCCTCCACAGCCCAGTGCTAAAGTGAGCGTGGGGGTGGGGGGGGGGGCAGAGCAGACAGTCGAAACATGATGGTTTCAATTCCAATTAATCAGATTTAATTTGGGTATAGTGTCCAAGGTAAAGCATAAATTCTGATTTATGTTACTTCTCTTTGCACAATTTGTTCATCATCAATCGCTAGTAGATGAATTAAATCACATGCTTCCACAGGCTTTAATTTTGTTTATAATCACCATTTTCTGTACTAAGGTACAAAAAAAACCTTCTGTGTTCAGCCCCTCCCCCAATACTTACCTGAGCCCCCAATCTTTTCCAGCACTGTACCCAAGAGCAGCGGCTCTCTCCTCTCTCTACTCACTGAACATGGAGGCAGCAATGGGAGCCACTGGCTCCTGCTGCTGTCAATCACAGCCTGCGAGGAGAGAGCAGGGGGCGAGGCTGAGCCGCGCTGTGTTTGTCAATGGGGCTCATATAGTCTGGCTCAGGGTTGAGTCCACAAGAGTGCCCCCATATCAAGCAGCTTGTTATGGGGCCAATCAGTAGGGAGGAGGACCCAGCAGCGTCAAGGGGAAGGAGGGGGACACCAAAAGAGGAGGATCGAGGCTGCTCTGTGCAAAGCCATTGCACAGAGCAGGGAAGTATGACATGTTTGTTGTTAAAAAAAATATATACCTTTACAATCACTTTAAGGGTCCTTTCACACATGCGGGTCTGTTTTATCTGGCTCTGCTTGCTCAGCAGGTATCAATCTGTTGATCCCCGCTGAGCTGTGGATGACAGGTCCGTCTCTGCTCACTATGCAGAGACGGACCTGTCAGGGCCCCGCTCTCCTCTATGAGGGATTGGATGAAAAAAGATCCGCCTGTCCATTATCCGATCCGCCAGCCGGATGGATGGAAAATAGGGTTTCCATCCGCCTGGATTTAGCGGATCGGGTGTCAGCGGACATGTCACCGCTGACATCCATTGCTTCATAGAGATACTTGGAACGTCCATTCAGGTCCACCTGAAAACCAGATGGACCTGAATAGTCAGCATGTGTGAAAAAGCCCTAAAGGTAATTTTACTGGAAAAATGTTAAAGCTAAAGTTTGGGTATGATTTTTGAAACATAAGTACACTGGTCCAGCTTGGACCAATGTAACTATGCCCCCCCTGTGGTAAGTATACATAACTCATACCTGATGAATCCCTGTCGAAGCTGAAATTCACAGTAGTAATTGCCACTGATATAGTGATAGCAGTAGTCTTCTGGGTCATTGCCAAGCAGATGCCTCTCTGAATAGCAACCAGAGTGCGCTACAACCATTCAGAAAACCCTTGGATTTTTTCAGTGAATACAAAGAATTCTCTGATTGGGTGAGGTAGAGAATTGGTGTAGTGATGTCAGAGAAATACAAGGTTTTCTTTAAATGGAGGCATTGCCAAGCAAGTGCCCCCTGTGATTACTATGCAGAAAGGTAGACTTTTGATACTGGACCCAAAAGACTGCTGCTAGTACTGCAATAACAGTGACTACCATCATGATTTGCAGCTTACACGGGTCAGCTATGAAATATTCATACTTAGGTTGCTCAAACTTGGACCAATGTACTTAAGCTATAAAAAAAAATAGCTAAACTTCAACTATAAAAGAGCATTGATTGTACGTTTGATTTTATGAGGTGGCAGGAAGAAAATCCTCAATGCCTTACTCCTCTTGCCCAAATGTAAACAATATGCTCTATTATTGAGGGAAAACAAGAGGATTTAGGAATAAATTAGCAGTTTGGCTGGGCAACGTGACATTAGGGAAAGAACAGTAATATAGCTAATTCTCTTTCATGGAAATGAAAAAGAAACAATAATTTTATAATTTGAAAACACCACAGGAGCCATTTATGAATTTTGTCAGGCATCAAGGCACTACTAAAATGAAGCATCGATTGTGAGGCAGATTTACTGTAAAATTGCAGCTTAATTCATTAATTCCAAAAAGCTGATCTCTGGAATCACCCTCCCCCCCCCCCCAAGTGCCTCAATCCCCTTTAACTTATCACTGCCATTACATCTACTTATGTAAATCATGTGATGCTCCAGTCTTCTCTCTGTTTATAAGATGTGGGGTGTTTCTTCAATTACAGTCTATTGGTTGTCAAGTGTCAGGGTCCTCTCAGAATTCATTCTTTTCTGAATTTTTCAGAAGAAAAATCCCAGTGGGGACATCAGTGTGAGAGGTCTGGAAGGGGACGGCCACCATGGGCACAACTGCAGAACTTAATTATCAGTTTCCCACACCCAGAAACAGTGCAGGTGAGGAACCTGGACAGTAAACGTACAGTAGATGAACATATCTTCATGGGCTTTAACCACTTCAGCCCCGGAAGGATTTCACACTTTAGGACCAGAGCACTTTTTGCGATTCGGCACTGCGTCATTTAACTGACAATTGCGCGGTCGTGCGACGTTGTACCCAAACTAAATTTGCGTCCTTTTTTTCCCACAAATAGAGCTTTCTTTTGGTGGTATTTGATTCCCTTTGCGTCATTTCTGATCCCCGCTATAAACAAAAGAAGAGCGACAATTTTGCAAAAAAAAACAAATTTCTTACTTTTTGCTAAAATACAAATCCCAAAAAAAATATATAAAAAAACATATTTTTTTCATCGGTTTTGGCCGATTTATATTCTTCCTCATATTTGTGATAAAAAAAATCGCAATCGGCGATTATTGATTGGTTTGCGCAAAAGTGGCCGCGTTTACGGACGATGAGAATTCATTTCTGGGGTTTTTATTTATTTTTTTTTTTACTAGTAATGGCGGCGATCTGCGATTTTTAGCGGTACTGCGATATTGCAGCGGACATATCGGACCATTTTGACACTTTTTTTGGGACCATTGGCATTTATACAGCGATCAGTGCTATAAAAATGCACTGATTACTGTGTAAATGTCATTGGCAGTGAAGGGGTTAACCTGCAGGGGGCGCACTAAGGGTTAACTGTGTTCCCTGGGCGTGTTCTAACTGTGTGTGTGCTGCCCTAGCAGGGGAAGGGGAGCAATCACAGCTTCCATATAGAGGAAGGCTGTGATCACAGCCCTTCCCCCTCTCACAGAACAGAGATCCGTGTTTACTTACACGGACCTCCATTCTTTCACTGCGGGGGGCATCGCGGGTAGCCGGCGGAGATCGAGTCCGCCGCACCCGCTCCCTGGCCCCCCCGAACACAGTGAGCGCGCGGGCGCGCCTCCGGCGGCGCGTGCTCACAGTGCACGATCTCGCTGCCGCCGTCGTATGATGGTGTTTTGTGATATCGAGCCATCTTGTCGCCGTCAACCTGCGGTTGACGGTTGGCAAGTGGTTAAAGTAGCACTGTAAGAATATAAAACCTTCCCCTGGCAGGTAAACTGTGCATGTGTTTTGAGTGAAAAATTCATCTTATCGACAGTGCAAAATCTGGTGCAGCTGTGCATAATAACTTCTTACTTCAGCTTGTTCAAATAAGCTTTGACATTAAAACCTGGAAGATAATTGGTTGCTATGCACAGCTGCACCAGATGCTGTGTGCACCAGTTTTAGTAAATCTCCCAAAATGTGTCTAGTGTAAAGTTACATAGTTACATAGTTGGTAAGGTTGAATAAAGACACCAGCTCATCTAGTTAGACCTGTGTTGAGTGTGTGTATATTTGGGTTTATGTCACTATCTTTCACCATATCCCAGTATATTGCATTCGCTAAGATGCCCACAAAGTGCAGTAACATATTGCACGCAATCTTTACTAAAGTCAGACCAGTGCAAGAAAAGTTGTTATTTGTTGCTCTTTTGATTGGTCCGGCTAAGTTACCTCTAATGCTGAATATACTTGAGTCGATTTACTAAAAGCAAATATGCTATTTACTTTGCAATGGAAGTTTCCCTTAACTTAGGGAATATGGTCAAAATTCACTTTACAAAGAATATTCATTGCAAGAAAAGAAAAAAAGTATGCAGTGCATAAATATTTTATTTATTACAGGTACTTACAGCTCCATCAATTTACACTGCGCTTTACACATATATTGTACATTCACATCAGTCCCTGCCCTGAAGGAGCTTACGACAGGGTGACCAGACGTTCCCGGTTTCCAGGGACGGTCCCCGGATTGAGGACACTGTTTCCAGACCAAGTCTGTACCCGGTTTTGTCCCCGGCCGAATTGGATTTGAATTTTGCCGTCCCATCCCTCCAAGTTTTTTATCTATCTTATCTTCTTAACATTTGGTAGTCATATCCCAAAAATTCTAAGAAGTATCTTTTTTTTATCTTATGGACGAAATGTGAGAGATAACGTATATATCAAACAATCATTCCATAAACACATACCACATACACTACATATATAATTTGAGGAAAATATGCTTATAAAATAGTTTATCATTTGCCAATAAAAAAAATATGTACCCGGATTTAATTTTAAAAATCTGGTCACCTTAGCTTACAATCCAAGGTCCTTAACTCACATTCCACTTAGACAGGAGTCAACTAACCTACAAGCATTTCTTTGGAGAGTGGGAGTGAACCGAAGTACCCAGAGGAAACCCATACTGACACAGGGAGAACATACAAACTCCAGGCAGGTAGTGCCGTGGTTGGGATTCAAACCAACGACCCTAGTGCTACTAGGCCACAGTGCTAACCACTTAGTCACTGTGCTATATCTGTGTGAGATATATATATATATAAAATCTATATAAAAATGGAATGCAATGATATTCAAATCGCATAAACCCATATTTTAATCACAACAGAAAACATATCAAATGTTAAATTGAGAAAATGTACCATTGTAAGAACAAAATAAGGTAATTTTGAAACTGATGGCAGCAACATCTATCAAAAAAGTTGGGACAGGGGCATGGTGACCCTGGTGTAGCATCCCCTCTTCTTGTAATAACACTCGGTAAAGGTTTGGGGACTGAGGAGACCAGTTTTGGAGTTTGGGAGAGGAATGTTGTCCCATTCTTGCCTGATATAGGATTCTAACTGCTCAACAGTCCTGGGTCTTCTCTGTCATATTTTTCATTTCATGAAGCACCAAATATTTTCAATTCGTTGAAAGATCTGGACTGCAGGCAGGACAGTTAAGCACCTGAGCTCTTCTACTTTGAAGCAATGCTGATGTCTTAGATGCAGTATGTGGTTTAGCATTGTTCTGCTGAAACATGTAGGGCCTTCCCTGAAAAAGATGTCATCAGAATTGGAGCATATGCAGCTCTAAAACCTGTATATATTTTTAACCACTTGCCAACCAGCCGCCGTCAAATGGTCGACTCTATTGCACAAATCGCCGTAGCTGTACAGCGAAGCTTTAAGAGACTGTAGAAGGCGCGCGCCACCTGCGATCCCTCCTCACAGAGCCAGAATGGGGATCTGTTGATGTAAACAAACAGAGCCCCTGACAGGGAAGCGGAGAAAGATCTGCTGTTCCCAGTGATCGGGAACAGCTTTCTCTCTCCCCACCAGTCACTACAATCCCCCCACAGTTAGAAACACCTCCCTAGGGAACACATAACTCCTTGATGGCCCCCTAGTGTTAATCCCTTCACTGCCAATGACATTTATACAGTAATCAGTGGCTATTTTTAGCTCTAATCGCTGTATATATGTCATTGGTCCCAAAAAAGTGTCAAAAGTGTCCGATCTGCCCACAACAATATCACAGTCCCGCTAAAAACCGCAGATCACTGCCATTAGTAGTAAAAAAAAAATAATAATTATAAAAATGCTATAAATCTATTCCCATAGTTTGTAAACCCGATAACTTTTGCGCAACCCAATCAATATACGCCTATTGCAATTTGTTTTTACCAAAAATATGTAGATGAATACATGTAGGCCTAAACTGAGGAATAAATAGTTTTTTTTGTTTGTTTTTTTTTGGATATTTTTTTTCAAAATTGTCGCTCTTTGTTTGTTTATAGCGCAAAAAAAAACCGCAGAGGTGATGAAACACCACCAAAAGAAAGCTCTATTTGTGGGAAAAAAGGACATCGATTTTGTTTGGGTATATCGCCCCACGACTGCGCAATTGTCAGTTAAAGCGACGCAGTGCCGTATCGCAAAAAGTGCTCTGGTTAGGAAGGGTGTAAATCCTTCCAGGGCTGAAGTGGTTTAGCATTGATGGTGCCTTTCCAGATGTGCAAGCTGCCTGTTCCATACGCATTAATGCACCCCCATACCATACCAGAGATGCAGGTTTTTGAACTGAGCACTTATAACAAGCCAGAATGTTTTTCTCCTCTTTAGTCCTCTTTAGCGCAGCGCCAATGGTTGCCAAAAAGGAAGTCAAGTATCAATTCATCTGATTTCATCTCATCAACAAAACAGTTTTCCACTTTGCAACAGATCATTATAAATAAGCTTTGGCCCAGAGAAGATGGCAATGTTTCTCGATCATGTTCAGATATGGCTTCTTATTTGCATTATAGAGCTTTGCATTTTTGGATGGCAGAGTGAACTGTGTTTACAGACAGTGATTTTTGGAAGTATTCCTCAGCCCATGCAGTGACATCTATCACAGAAATGCCTGTTTTTAATGCAGTGCCATCTGAGGGTTCGAAAATCATGGGCATTCAATACTGTGCCTCAGCCTTGTCCCTTGTGCACAGATATTTCTCCATATGTTTGGAATATTTTGATGATGTGTACATGATGATATATTTAAAGTCTTTGCAAAGTTACCCTTTAAAAAAAAAGTCTTTGCAATTTTACATTGAGGACCATTATTCTGAAATTGTTTAATAATATTTTGATGTAGCTTTTCGCAGATTGGTGACTTTCAGCCCATCTTTACTTCTGAGACACGCTGACTCTCTAAGATGCTCTTTTTATACCCACTGACCTGTTGCCAATTAACTTAATAAGTTGTGAAATGTTCTTCCAGCTCTTCCTTGTTAGTACCACTTACTTTCTCAGCTTTTTGTTCCCGTCTCAACCCTTTTGAGGCTGGGTTCACACTAGTCCGATTCTCGGACCGACATGAAGAGCACAAGTTGCATTACGTCACAAAAACAATGATTCTCTATGAGAGCCGTCTTAACTGCTCCGACTTGTGTTTTTCAAAGTCGGACCGACTTTGAAAAAGGTTCCTGTACTACTTTTGTCCGACTTTGGTCCTACTTCAGCCCATTGAAAGGCATTGAAGTCGGATCAAAGTCGTATCAGTGTCTTCACTGATCCGACTTTGGCATGCGACTTGTGCTCTGGGGATCTTGAAGGGGAACTCCACACCATATTTTTAAAGAAAAAACTGGCATGGGGTACCCCTCCAGGAGCATACCAGGCCCTTTGGTCTGGTACAGATTTTAAGGGGAACCCCATGCCGAAAAAATAGCGTGGGGTCCCCCCCAAAATCCATACCAGAC
This sequence comes from Glandirana rugosa, assembly GCA_018402905.1. Taxonomy (NCBI): domain Eukaryota; kingdom Metazoa; phylum Chordata; class Amphibia; order Anura; family Ranidae; genus Glandirana; species Glandirana rugosa. The sequence goes on along the minus strand of BLSH010370034.1, from coordinate 18,953 downwards.
CCTTATCCGAGCACACAGCCCGGCAGGCCAGGAAAGGGGGTGGGGACGAGCGAGCGGCCCCCTCCCTCCTGGACCGTACCAGGCCACGTGCCCCCAGGATGTGACCTCATATGGGGGCGGGGCCTCCGAGTGATGTCATCTGGTGGCCACGCCCCATGCCAATATAAGGCACAGCACAGAGCGGAGAGGGCATTCGTGAAGGAGATCTCGTCGTGTCAACATGGGAAGAAGAAGAAGAGAGGGAAGAGGACAGCGGAGAAGACCGGCAAAAGAGCAGAAGATGCCGCAGAGGAGAAGAAAGAAGACCCCTCAGAAGATGGAAGACCCCGAAAAAGAGCCCCAAGAAAAGAAGAGCCAGAGAGGGGAGAAGACCGCTGGAGCAGATTTAATAAAATATTTTAAAAAGCTGTGTGGTTTTTTGTGTACATATTTCTTTCCAGGTAAATGGGTAGGGGTACGATGTACCCCATACTCATTTACATAGGGTGGGGGGCCAGCATCTGGGGGCCCCCTTGTTAAAGGGGGCTTCCAGATTCCGATGAGTCCCCGCCCGCAGACCCCGACAACCACAGTCCAGGGTTGTCGGGAAGAGGCCCTTGTCCTCATCAACATGGGGACAAGGTGCTTTGAGGTGGGGGGCGCAGAGCCCCCCTTGCCCCAAAGCACCCATACTCCCCATGTTGAGGGCATGCGGCCTGGTATGGTCCAGGAGGGAGGGGGCCGCTCGCTCGTCCCCACCCCCTTTCCTGGCCTGCCGGGCTGTGGGTATGGTCTGGGAATAGGCTCGTGTGTCGGGCCGTCCGGTCCTTTCCCCCACCCCTGCTCGCTCGCCGGGGGAGGGAGGACCTGGTATGGTCCGGCGTACGGGAGTTGTACCCCTCATACCCACGAAACCCCGTTCCCCCCGAGACGCGGGGGGTGGAGTTTCGTGGAACAGGGGTACAACTACTCCTGTTCCCGGAGAAGGGCTGTTGGGACCTGACACCAACAGCCCCAGACGCCCGCCCCTGAGTAGCCTTAGACCTTCGGGGGAAATTGTTCCCCCGGGGGTCTACGACCGGGGGGTGGGATACATTTACTCATACCCCATGTAGCATGGGGATGGGTAAATGGACCTTTCTTTATACATGTGTTTTTTGGTGTGTCG